>VWZG01004967.1:31983-78919 GCA_013396735.1 Grallaria varia | reverse complement strand
CCCCCCCCCCCCCTTTTTTTCCCCCAATTTTAATACTAACTTCTCTAGTCATTACTTCTGAATTTTACATGTTTGCTCTAGTGACTGGAAAACAATTTATTTGCTTCTCCAAATCAGTGATGTGGTGGTGGTTGGTGTACTGATTTTCCAAACAAATGAACAAAATGCCCAAGGAAAAAGTACAGATCCTTACAAAGTTATGGGAATTGAGAAAACATAGAATCACAGAATCACAGCATGTGCCGAGTCGGAAGGAGCTCATGAGGATCATTGAGTCTGTATAGGACCACCATTCCCAAGGGTCACACCATGTGCCTGAGAATATCATCCAAATGCTTCTTGAACTCTCTCAGGCTTGGTGCTGTGACCACTTCCCTGGGCAGTCTGTTCTGATGCCCAACCACCCTCTGGGTGAAGAAATTCTTTCTGATATCCAGCCTAAACCTCCCCTGGCACAACTTCAGACCATTCCCTCAGGTCCTGTCACTGGTCAACACAGAGAAGAGTGTCTGCCCCTTCTCTTGCCTTCATGAAGAAGTTGTAACTGCATTGAGGTCTCCCCTCAGTCTCCTCTTCTCCAGGCTGAACAAACCAAGTGACCTAAGCTGCTCCTCTTATGGATTTCCCTCAATGCCCTTCACCATCTGTGTTACCCTCCTTTGGACACTTTCCCATAGCTTAATGTCTTTCTTATATTGTGGCACCCAAACCTGCACACAGTATCCAAGGTGAGGCCACCCCAGTGCAGAGCAGAGTGGGACAATCCCCTCCTTTGACTGGCTGGTGATGTTTTGCCTGATGCCCCCAAGGACACGGTTGGCCCTCCTGGCTGCCAGGGCACTGCTGATTCACATTCAACTTGCCATTGACCAGGACCCCCAGACCCTTTCCATGACACTGTTTTCCAGCATCTCATTCCCCAGTCTGTGCATACATCCAAGGCTGCCTGATCCCAGGTGCAGAATCTGGCACTTTACCTTGTTGAATTTCATATGGTTGGTGATTGCCCAGTCCTCTGATTTATCAATGTCTCTTTGCAGGGCCTCCCTGCCTTTGGGGGAGTCAACCGCTCTTCCCAGTTTTGTGTTGTCTGCAAACTTGCTTAGTACCCTTTCCAGTCCTGTTTCCAAGTCATTTATGAAGATGTTGAAGAGCACAGGGCCTGAGATGGAATTCTCTGCAACCCACTATTGACAGCTCACTAGTCTGATTTTCCCCCATTCACTATTACCCTCTATGCTTGACCTCTGAGCCAATTGCTCACCCACCACATGATGTGTTTATCCAGCTGTGGGCTGGACATTCTGTCCAGAAGCGTCCTTGGAGAGACAGTATTGAAAGCTTTACTGAAATCCAAAACAAGTACATCAACTGGCTTTCCTTGATCAGATGGGTGCGTTACTTTGTCATAGAAGGAAATCAGGTTTGATAAGCAGGACTTTCCTCTCATGAAGTCTTGCTGGCTGTGACCAATGACTGCATTGTCTTTCAGGTGTTTTTCAATACCTCCCAGAATGATCTTCTCTATAACTTTCCCAGGCACTGACGGGTCTGTAGTTTCTGGGTTCCTCCTTCTTTGCCTTTCTTTAAAATTGAGACAGTGTTTGCCAGCTTCCAGTCAACTGGGACCACTCTGGATTCCCAAGACCACTCAAAAATAATAGAGAGAGGCTTTGTGATGACATCAGCCAGCTCTTTGAAGATTCTGGGATGAATTCCATCAGGCCTCATAGATTTGTAGGGGTCCAGTTGGAGTAGCAGATCCTGCAGAATTTCAGGGTCAACTGGGATTTCATCATTCTCACAGTCATTGGCCTCCATCTCAGGGCACAGACCCCCTTGGTTCATCATCCATGCTGCAGACAGAGGCAAAGAAAGCATTAAACACCTCTGCCATGTCTCTGTCCCCCTGTGAGGTGACGATCCTTATCCTGTATCAGTCTGTACTGGGGCCTGTTCATATAGCTTGAGATGTTTATGGCAATTTTTCTGGGTATAAGTAATGACAACAGTATAGTTCAAAGAAAACAAATTAATTAATACAGAAGGAGTTTTACTAGAAGTTAATATTTATACCTGTAGTTATGTGTCTATTCAATTTTGAAAATTGCCTCCCTGATGAAAACTTACTAGTCTTTTTCCCAGAGTACAACTACCGTAGTAATCAGAAATAGTCAGCCACAAAATTGTTTGTGCTTTAGGTTTAGGTTTTAAATTGTCTTATTTGGTTAGGTTTATTAAAAGTCAAATGAAAGACCTGAGAAAATCTCAGAATTCCGTATTTATGTAAGTACCCAGGATAAAGCAATGTTATGGAAGTCAGTTCTAGGAAAAACCAGTAAGTAGGTCAGAAGCAAAACAGATTTCTCTTAATTAATAGTTAAATAATGACTTCATTGTGACATTGTCCATTTTTATGTGGTATGTGATTCAGTTCCTTAATGCTTAGTTTCTAAATGAAAACTAAGATGAGCAAGATTTTTCAGAATTTTGAAATCACTTTGAAGATAATTTGATTAATTAGTTCTTATTTCTTGGAGTGGGATACATATTAAGTTAAATCTCTCTTTGCCACTATTCTGGAAAAAAAGTACAAATTTATGCTGTTACATTTTTTATGACTTTCTGAGCCTTTAAATTGAGCATTTTAGATTAAATACTGTGTCTGGTATGTGCACTTGACACTGGTTTCTGGTAATTGCATTTAAATATGAATGATAGAATGCATTCATTCTGAAACCAACAGTGGAAAACGCAGTAGCTACCCAGTACATGCCATTGCTTTTAGAATACCTGTCTGTGGGAGTCCTGCTTATATGAGTTATAGCCCATGACCTCCAAGTCTTTGCCCAGATATTTTGACAGTTCTGGGCTGTGACTTTGTGTTTTCTCCCACTTATCTCAGGGAGCTGAAATGATGAAAGGTCAAACTGTTCCTTACTTTTTTCCTCACTTTGTTACCATGAGAAGAAAATGAGATCTAGTGAGAGGAGAGGCACTGTGGGATTTGGAACTGGGAAGTTCATCTGTATCAATGTTCAGACTTCTGCACACTTTCCATTGAGGAGATGAAATCTTTCTTTGTGAACTCTGATTCTTAGGTGCATGGTCGTTTTTGTTACGCACTAGAATTTTGTGCACAGTTTTGTCTGAATATCTGGACAATAAAAATATATGAATTAAGTTTTATACTGTCAAGCACACAAAATCTTTTGCAGTGACATTTTCATTTTTGCTTTAATTAGGCTAGGAATTATTAATGAAGCTTTTATAGTATGTCAGGACAGGTCTGAAGAAACAATAATTCTGTACGTTCATTGAAGATCAAAAATATGTCATTTGTGAAGACTGCTCTAGGCATGATTCCACAGTCATTTCTCACACAGCTGTCAGTAGTGTTACTTGTGGAATATTGTCCTACTCACTATGAGAAAATAAAGCTGAATGAGTTGTACTCAACAAAACTCTGCATATGCATTGACAAATATAAACTGAGTGGACAATTTCACATGCTGATGTGTATGTAGACAAAATCCTCCAGAAGCTGGCTTTTTTTTGAAGGTTTTTTTTTTTTTTTAATGTAATATGATCCCTATTGAAGAATAGAGTGCAGCAAAGGCATCAGGAGACCTGGATGGATCCACAGTGAGTTTTCAACTAAACTCATGTGAAAAGAAAGAAGTGTTCTAGTGGTGGAAGCAGGGACAGGTGAGTCAGGAGGAATATAGAAACCCCTGTTGAAGCAGGCTGGGGAAGTCCAAGGTACACATGTAGTGGAATCCTGTGAGTGATGGGAAGATCAACAAGAACCTAATTTAAAAAAACACAAACAAAACCAAATCAGATAAGAACCAGCTGCTGTCATGTTTCTCTTGAAGTTGTATTCAGGTTATACACTCTTACTATCCAATAAAGGAAGTTGAGAAGTAAAGTTGAAACTTGTGAACTTGGTGCATGAAAAATCATTTCCAAATAAGCTACAAAAGCTGACGTAAACCAAGAATATTATTTCACTCAATTTTATAGTTTCATTGATATTTGTGCTACATGCCCAGCTATGGCACACAAAAAGGAAAAACTGCTTTCATTTTCAATTGGAGAGGAAGAAAAAAGTCAAATCATTCTTATTTCTTTAAAATGATGTATAAAGTATAAGAAGTTATTAATTGTATAATTGCATTTTAATGACATGAAAGTAAGGAAATAAGTAATGATAAATCTACCCAACTGAATGTTGAAGAAATATTTGTGTTTCCATCACCAAACTTGCCAAAACTTCCTTAACATCTGTGATGAAATAATGGGTAGAGTGATTAAAAGCTGATTTTTAGAAATTGCTTTCTCACTGGGATTTGCAAGTTGCAGAGAAGAAGAGCTACACAGGATGTAACGCAGGTAAAGAATATATTGCTGTGAAAGAATCCTCTCAGACTGAGACAAGGTAAATGCATTTTAGAGTTGATGTGACATACAAAGCTCATGGACAGAGCAGTGCTATGGAAGGCTTGTCTCTTCTAATCACCCTTGTGAATGGGAAAGAAAATACATCTTTTAGCCTGAGGAACCAGTCATGCTAGGAAAGATGCGTCTTGCAGATGGAATCGGGGAGTTTACAGAAGGGAAAGTTTAATGTTTACTGGAAAAAGTAAGTAAAAATCTATTATTTGTTTTCATCTGTGAAGAAAAAATAATATTTACCAGACCTTTTCAGAACAGCAGGTATATGGACAGTGCAGAACATAGCAGAAAGGATCGTGGAGTCTTTGCTGGGAAAACCAGCCATGCGTAAACTCCCTGCTGATTCTAAGCAGCCAGCTGAAGGAAAAGTACCAGAAAACTGGAGGTAACCTTTTAAAAAAAAAAAAGCACAGATTGAGTCTGGTTTGTATAGCAAATCAGAGCCAAATAGATGAAAGAGCTTTAGTCAGTGTAGCCCAGAAAATGGAGTCCTGGAAGATAAAATCTGAGGAGAAAAGAGGATTAGATCCAGTAATTTCTTCAAGAAGAACGTCTGGTCTGGCTGAATACGTTGCATGAAAAACAGCCGTTTTAAAATGACCACAAAATGGTCACAAAATGAGAGTATCTCTGTAAGCCAGCCAACAGGAAAAAAAACTTGAGGGGCAAAACCCATCTGATGACCATGGCAGAGAAGACTCATCGAGTTCTGGAGCAAGGTGGAAGCAGAGTAAATGTATGATGATCAGACTGAAGGAGAAGGGCTAATGCTGTGTTTGCCAGGCTGATATGCTTAATTTTCAGCCAACATTCTTACAGGACAAGTGATTGAGACTCTCCAGATGCACATCTCTAGGAAGATCTGCAAATGACTTGTGGATCCTGGGTGTAGTCATTCAAGTTTCTTGGCTGAAACATAGCTTGCTGAGAATTGAGCAAGGCCCAGGGACTATTTGAAGTGATTCACAACTCCTAAATCTGCAATCTCTGTGGAATGTTTGTACTGTGCATCTGGGATCACGCAGCCCAACACAGTCACTCTGATACCTGCCCTCTTAAATGATGCAGGCAGTGAAATGCAGTGCTTAAATAAAAATACTTTTAGTACCAAAAGTAGGAAAGGGAAAACTTAAAGAACACCAAGTGATTCCCAAATTGCTCCTCCTGTAAGAAAACTGTTGTTAATTTTCTTATGTATAATAGACTTAGTACAGCTGATAAGCCCATGTGCTCTTCTTATGCAGGGCAAGGTATAACACGCAAATATCAAGCCCCATGTTTAGAAGTGTTAAATTGATCTGAATTGAAACTTAATTTTGGGCCACCACAACCCCAAAGCTAAATGTAGCTAAAATAAAATTAAGACAATTTAATCGGAAGACTGCATTTTATCAGTCAGTCTCATTCCCAGAAATGACCATGATTCTGAGATAAAACAGTATGGAAATCTTGAGAGACAAAAAAACCCTCACACCTGCCTGGATGTGGTCCTGCACACCCTGCTCTAGATGAACCTCTGCTGGCAGGGGAGGTGGGCTAGATCATCTCCAGAGGTCTCTTCAACCCTTCCAATCACCCATTCTGTGATTCTTGAGATGGCCCCTGAAAACTTTTAGTAGATTGGAATAATAGAAGAGATTAACTACTTTTCTGTCTCATAGAAGTAGTTTGTCATATTCTTAATAAACATTTTGGATTTTCTGTGTGAAGTACAACATCTCAAAGAGGCAAGTAAGAGCTGGAAACAGTCTAGAAATAGAGTTAATACATAGTATACTGTTTTTGAGTATGAGAGCTTGACTCATGACTTTATTTGTCCTCTGATTTACTGCATGGATTTGGATCTGACTCTTCTGTAGCTTAACTGAGTTTCCTAAACAGTAGGATTAAGAAGGCATTCCATTTTTTTTTTTTTTTTTTTTTCTCAAATTCAAGCTCTGAGAAGCTTTTTAGTGAATTTGTAATGAAACTTGGAAAAGGTGGTTTGGTTTTGGTTTGTTTCTTTTTTTGTGTGTGTGTTCAGTCAACTATTGTTAGAAAAGTCCTGGTCAGACTTAAAGTATTTGTGTGGCATAGGATTATGATTTTATGGGAGAGGAAGCCCACAAGACTTCTCAAATGTGTCTGTGGCATGCTCCTGGAGCCACGGAGCAATGTGCTGTTTGTGCTCGCTGGTGCTTGTTATGCTGACAGTCATGTGGTACAGCTGAATTTTTGTAACTCTTCGGGTCTCTCATTTTGAATCATTGATAGGTGAACAAGCAGGCGGATTTGCATAGTGTTGGTCTGCTACCCTTACAGGGCAATGTAGACCTTTGCAGAAGCGCTGTAGTGGCTGTGCATATATATGGCATACTGGAGGTGCATTTATCTGGCTGGCATGTGGGTTGGTGTTAGCGTTAGCTGTAGGAGCACAGACTTCTACCCAGACTGTGCACCAGACTTCCTAATACCATGGGACTGGAGTAGCAGATGTTTGTGTTAATTGAAGCATATTGAGATGTCCTTTACCTGTCTGTGTTATGTACGTCGCTTTAAAATGCCTGTTGAACAGACAGTGTAATTACTGTGTGGAAGTTTATAAATACTGAAATTACAGATTCTGTTGTTAATGCACTGTTATGAAAGCCATGAGAATATTGGTTGAGCTCTTTTTCCTGTTGGAATTTTTTTGCCCTTCTGTTTTGTTTTCAGAAGAGGAGCACAAAGGCAAATTCTGTAACATAGGCGTTAGAGCAGTCAATCCATATTTGGTATCAATAAGTTCAAAAAAAAGGGGTATATAAATCTACTTTGTCTAGTCTTGAAAGTAAATACACTGTGACAGGTACCTACAGCAATTTTTGAAGTGGATTGACTTCTTTTGTATTGCTTGACTAGTAGAGTTCTCTGTAATGTGCCTGAGACCCTGAAGAGTTTTTAATTCTTCTGGAGAGTGGAAAGCAAGGCCCTCACAGGGAGGGTTTCTCATATAAGTTCTGCGGCTGTTGCTGTCATAAGTGCTAGAAAAATCGGACTGCAAAAGTGAGCTTCTTGAAGAAATGACTCAGTGAGCAGCAATATATCTTTCTTTGTCTCCCATGTATGCATTATGCAGTACAACCACTCTGCAGACCCCTTATAAAGAAAAGCATGCAAAAATGCCACCTTTACAGACTCCACCTTCCCCTCCTGTGCCTTATTGCTACTATCAACAGTCTATCAGTTTGAATTGTATGCTTGGTATTACTCAGAGAATCCTGAAAATAGCTTATAGAAATGAGGTGACTGAGTGGAAATCTGATGAATAATCCTGTTGCTAGACAAAGAAGCAGCAGATCTGAGGTTGTTCTTTCACTGGAGAATGGGTGAGGATCTGATTACACACAAGTAATTGATTTATAAACTGATTAATGCTGGGAGTAGGTTGTTGCTTTTAATAGGACTAGCTACTTATGTCTTAAGTATCGTCCTAATGAAAAGAAATCTTTCAGTACTTTTGCTTCTTTCATAAGGCTTTTAGCATTACTTTACAGAACCTGAGGATCAATACTTATATGAATGGAAGCTTTTCAGCTGTCTCCATGGATAGCTATTACCTTTTAGAAGAGGACACATAGAACATTGTTCATATGGAAGCATCCTCCTCATGTAAGTCAGTGGCAAGCCTAAATGTTTACTGTCTTTACAAATTTTATGTCTGTTGGAAGTTACTACTTTTTCCTTTTGGACCCCTAATGCCATTTCTGGAATGCTTATCACTCTTGCTAGTACAGGCCTTTTTGATATCATGGTCAATTTTTGTGTGGTCTTATACAGGGAATTTTAACAGTATTGCTTTCTTGACTTCACAAACTTAATAATTAAAGATACAGATAATGATGATGATAATAATTACTATTACTTAAAAATGTTAACAACTATGGAACAGTCTCTCTTCTTGAGGTTGTCTCCAGAATGATTCTTAGCTTCCATGTGCTCTTATAAGACTGAACTATTCATTCAGGTCTAGTTTTGCCATTTTGAACTCTGAGACCATAGTCAGGACTTCAAGCAAGCACAGATGTTTGTCCTGGGCTTAGGAAACAAACAGAGGTCTCAGAAGTTTTACTCATAAATAGAGGAGGGAAAATGTAATACTGAGAAGACGCTAATCTGTTACTTACTGTACTGGTTTGAGAGAAGTCTCTGTGATGGGACTTATTGTTTAGACAAAACTGAGAGTCATGTTGTTTTGAACAGATGTCGTAACATGCAGCACAGCAGAGTGGCAAGTGTATTTTGTATAAAAGAGAAAAGCCTTAGAAAATGTTAAGGAAGAGAAGAGCAGACAATTTACATTAAAAATAGGTGGCCAGAAACTGCCATGAAAGAACTATGTCAAATGTGAGCTGGACTATAGTTTTTTGCTGACTTAGCTTGTTAAAAACAAGTTGTGAAAATAAAACGTTGTCTTGCGTACAGAGTTTTCCAGTATGCACACTGAAAAGTCCTTATTGGCATTACTTAATGAGAAGCAGTATAGTGTCCTTAGTATTTGGACATAACATAGTGTGGTAGAACATGCATGCATGATGAGTATGGAGAAGAGAGTTAATTAGAGTAACGGTTGTACCGACAAGGTGATAATGTCAGAAGTTCACACAGCAGATACCAGAAACTGCATCAGAGTTGTGAACCTTTGCCTACTTTCTGCTTGTAGAGGAAACAGAAAATTAGAGCAGAAAAGTACAAAACTTCTGCACAATATGTATGCCTCAATTTAAATTTTAATTTAGTAATTAAAAACACAGACTTGACATTTAAAGCCTGGTTTGTTTGGGTTTTTTTGTTGTTTTTTTTTTTAAACAAGCCATGTTGAATGATGAAAGTAATCTTGTGGGGCTTCTTAACACAGATTTACATGTAAACTTAACAACAAATCAACATAGGCAATGTTTATCTATTTCTAGCATTCTTCTTTGCATGATTCAAGGCTTATTACTTCTGGTCAAATATTCAACCTTTCTAGTGCTAAAGAAAATTTCATTCAGGAAACCTTCTTTCATTGGTTTAAGGGTATCCAGTGTCTCCATATACCTGGGCTGAATGTTTCTCTTCTTACATTACAGTAAGATCTTTCTGGTTTTTGACAGTGTTGAAACTGTTAGTAAGAAAGAGATTTCACAGAGCACTAAGTCCAAACCTTAAAAAGAATTGTAAAATTAGTATGAATGTCCTGCAGTGTATACTAATAGGAGCAAACATTTTATAGAAATTCATAGATTTATTTAATACTGTGTTTGCTATATGCCTGTCCTTCTCACTTGCTCAACTTTTCTTATGTGCAGGATGGCTGGGGGGGGTACTCATTATTGTTTCAAGGTTGCTTATGAAATCTTTCTGTTCAGGTTCTAGACCATTTATTTAATGGAATGATGGCATAGAAGTACATCGAATTGCATTATCAGCTGCACCTCTTATAACAAGGTCTTTATGATACAGTGTTCAGACAGCTTCATTTCAACTTTAAATTCTGAAGGTTTGAATCACAAAATATTATGTCCCATATACCTTTTTAAGTTGGATAAATGGGGAACTTTGGCTCCCTAGTTATTAAAGTCCAGAGACAAATTTTCTGTTCTCCTATTTGAAAACCATAATACCTGACAGTGTGGATGGTAAAGATTCGAGGAATGGTGATGATAGTACTCAAATGTTAAACTTTTTATTCAACGGCTGGATAGCATTTTAGGAGCTGCCACATGCCACTGCCTTCTCTCCATTCCACTGTTCATTAAAATACTTTGCAACATATGAAAGGTTAAGTGGAGGATAAAAAAGTGTACTGATCTTTTTCACAAACTTCAGTTTTTCAAGATATACTGAAGGTTTGAGCATGTAATCCTGACTTGGGCAAAATTCATGTTCGTGTCAAAAGAGGCTTTATGTCTGTGGGATCAAGAAGTCTGGATACTCTGCTGCCAGAGTAGCATATAAAGGACAGTCTTATATTGGATATCTTTGCCTTATCATTTGGCATTTTCAGATTCTAGTATCCTAAATCCATTGTTAGTGAAGGGGTAGCACTCGAGGTGCTGAGTTCTTAGTTCTTCTCTGTTACATGAGGTAGGAGTTGTTGAGCATCATGCAATTATTTTACAGTTTAAATACTTAAGTACAGAGTCTTCTTGCTTGGGGGTAGATTTGCTGTGGAGTCTGACAGAGAAAAAGGATTAATTGACGTGGCTTTTCTTTATCTTCATCCTTCTTATCTGCAAGCTGAGGCTGCATCCATCCAAACAGTAGTTTACTAGTGTTGAGTGTCTGAGCCTCATCTTTTCCTCAGATCTAGTAACTTTCTTTAAAGGATCACCAAATATTTTCAAATGAATTAGGAAGTAAAACTCCTCATGGGGGATGAGATTGATGGTAGTGTTACTGTAACACATCCTCGAGCGGCCACACTGCTCGGATTGGCAATGCGGTCTGGTTTAATTGGGCATGTCAGCAATCCTACCTGTTCTCTCTTGTTCCATTTGTGGCTGAATATTGCCTTTCTACCCCCCTCATCACTCTCACCTTTCTGCTCTTTAAGGAAAAATTGAGCCAGGAGCAAGATGAATTTGGGTTTAAGGCGAGCACTGAAAGGACTCCCTGAAGGGATTGAGGAACCACGGCGCTGTTATCCTAAGGCAGAACTGGCAATGGAGAGAGAAATCCACTCTTCAAATCGCCTTATTACCAGACATGAACTCATCCTCCTAGAAGCAAAACAAATTAAACCACCTGTTACTTGTTTTGATTAATCCTCTTTGTCTGTTTTTTCCTATTTGTCAAAAAGAGGAAGGGAAATGAGCGGTGATTTATTTATGAGTTGTAGGTAAAAATACAGTGGTTTTGAATGTACAATCAAACAAAAAACTCCAAAGAATCTACAACCTCTTAAGAACACTTACTCTTTTAAAATTAAATTTAAAAAGAAAAGAAAAAAAAAAATCTGAATTTCTGTGCTGCAACTGGTAGGGATGGGGACATCATCTTTGAAAGCAGCAGTATGGCAGAACTCCGCTGCCTGTCAGCTGCTCTTTTCAAGTGCTGTTGCTAGACATGACGACACAGCCTGAAAGGCCAAAAGCTACAACAGTTTAGAGCTTGAAGGAGAATAAATAGCATTTTTTTCTTTACTTATAAGATTCCGAACCCTTACTATCACTTTTCCTCTTAAATGTTACCACCTTGAAAGCATTTTTGTCTCTGCCATTTTGTATAATCCATGTCCCTGAATGCAGCTGGACTGAAAAATAGTATTAAAAGACCTAGTTTCTTTTCAAAAAAAGTTACTTCAATTGAAAATCCATTCTCCCAGCTTATAAATCTGTTTTCACCATGTCTTCCTTCCAACTGAAGTTGTTAAACTACCCTTGAAAGTTTCAGAATTGAATTACTTTGAGGTATCTTGCTCTCTCAAGAATATAGAAGAGGGATAAGGAAATAAAAAATAATCAGAAAGCAAACCAAACTCCAAATAAAGCTCCTAGACACAGTAGAGGAGAAGATGCTTTTAATAAGTTGATGGTGCTGGATAGTTTTGCAGTCAAGTGCTGATATTGACACAGGGCTGTTATGCAACTGTCCCAAAACTCACTGTTAAGTAATGTTCTATGGATGGCACTTTTCATCATGTGAGTTGTATGCTATCAGCTCCATGAGTTTAGAGAGTATTAAAATGCCATATGCCTATTATGCTAATGAAAAATATATTGATAATAAGGGATTTTATAAATATGCAACTGAGGAACAATGACTCAAATCATGTTTTTGAATGTGTTAAAGAAAAATAAGTGAGGAAAGTCACTTCATTTACACTTACTTGCATTTATTTTACCCTGTATCACATTTATTTTCAAAATAGGTATGTAATTTCCACCCACTCTCCTACATTTTTTGGATTGATTTCCATCTGCTCCCCACGCTGCAATGTTTAAGCAGTGTCTTTCAGGCTGTTCAAATTGTATTTTCATACACTAACAGTAAGATAAGGTGCTGTTTTATGTTTGAATTTACACCATGCCTCCATATTTTATGTTGAACAGCTAGCATAGAAGCTGGATAGACACCTAGGAAAATAGTTTTATGCTTAAAAAAACCCAGTTGCAGCTGGTCCTTGGCAAGCTCTTCTGTCATTTTTATTGGCATAAATTGAAGCTATGTGTGTCTTTGTCTTGTGCCCTACTACTTTTATTTCAATAATCTACCTGGCAGACTTCTTTCTGATAATAAACTCAGTCCAGTGTGATCCTTGTGAGAAACACTGGTTTGATCATAGCAGCATGTTTCTCTCTTTAAATCTGCATCCTGACCTTCAGTATTTCAAGATCTCAAATGGAGAGCAAATAGTAACTTGTCTGATGCCAAAAAGCCAGCATCAGAAACAAAACAAACCAACCAACCAACCAAAAAAACCACCAAAAAACAAATCAAACCCAAAATGTCATGTTACACTGTTTGTGACTATACTAAATTTTAATAACTTGGCTATATTTCAAAATTGCAACTGCATCGTGAGCATCTCAGCGGGAAGCCTGAAAATATTGAGGTGAAAAACAGCACTCAGATGAGACTCAGACAGAGCATTTCAACAATATATCATGGTATCAGATGTGCAGAGCTACTGATGAGCAGGATAAGAAAGATAGGATTTTTTTATTTACATTTATGCTTAATCCTGTGAGGAAAGCTCAAGTGTATTTTTTCCAGCTGAGGTACTTAGCCATGTACTGGGTTTTTGGATACTTATTTCAGCAAGTAGTCATTCATCCAATTTCATGGAATTTTAATTGTTTCATTTTACATTGACATTAATAATAATGTCACATAATGTAATTTGGGGTAATGTTGTTAAAGGAAGAAAAAGGGAAAGACCTGCTTATGTTATAAAACCAGTACACTTGTTCCATCTAGTCTAATAACCACAGGAAAAAATGTGGTTTATATCTCTTTAGGTCTCCTTCAGAGTCTGTCTCCCTCAGCTTTCCTTTGGTGACAGTCGTAGCATTTCTTACTGGAATCACAGTGACCAGCCACTCATGTTTGCTCTTTGGACCAGAGAGAAATCCTACCTCTGTTTGGCATTTGTAAACTTTATTGTGAATGAAAGACTAACAAGATGGCTGAATCTATTCACAAAAAGCATCTCCAAAATAAAATCCTTGTTTAACCCTGTTCCTAAACATACAAGGCAGAGTTAAAGCTAAAACCACTAAGAAGGCATTTAATCATGAATCAATTTTTATTGTGACTTCAGTTTTTCTCTATAATTATTTGTTTATTCCCTTTTCTCCAGCTAATTTCCAGTTGTAGATTATCTGGATTCCTGTGGGATGTCTTAATCTATATGTCTCCTTTCTTGCCTGATAGTACTTGCTGCCTCTGAGCAGTCTTTAGTTTCCCGCTTGTCTGTCTGGGTTTAGGCAAGCAGATCTTCAATATTTTCAAAAGGGTTTCCAATCCAGGGTTTAGCCATGAAAAGGATAAATCATTCTCTGCCTGATTGGAGATTGGTAAGGGATATTTTCCAGTAAGCATCCTCTTTATTTTTAATCTCCAATGGCCTTTTCTCCTTGCTTGTTCTCTGTTTTTTTCTGTCATGGGCAAACACTTGGGCCTACAGGCTGTACTGATAAAAAGAAGCTTTCTGAAATTATGGAGTTTGTTTTAAACTAAGACATGATGGTCACAGGATGTTCAGGATAGGGTTGAGACTATTGGAAGCCTGAGAGAAATAGTTAAAAGATAGAAAGGTTCGGAACTAGGTGAAGACTACTACCTGACAATTTTTGAGGCCAGATGAGAATTTTGATGACGAAAAAAGATGTCTTAGTGAGCTGTAGTAGCAAAGTAGGGGCATCTGAGATGTTTTTACAAAATCACAGTGTATTTTAACATTTCTTGAATGAAGCTTTTTGAGTTTTTCTTCTAGAGTAGTTTGGTTTCAAATAATTTTTGTTTATATTGAGAGGGAAAACAGCTTTAGAAATCCAAGGGAGGAATTCTCTAAACATTTTGGATTAAATTAAGCATTCAGTTGAGAATTAATTAGAAGAATAAACAAGAAAATTTTGTATTTGCTTTGGCAGACAAACTGAAATATCCACTGTTTTTACAGCCCTGTACTTCTGGCCATTGTAGTGTTGTGCTGGCAAGCAGAATTGCTTTAATCAGGACAGGAAGAATGGAAGGGAGGTAATTTATAGGTTTTAGATAGACATTGATAGATAGGTGTAAGCTTTCTGGTAAAAAATGGTAGGCACAACTGCAGCTAGATTGGCTCAGAAATGTTAGCTAGGTAAAAAAGCTCTTAAACTATTGAAGAGTTGAATTTATCACTCCATTTGGAGTTCCAAATGCTAGCTCCTCTTTCTCTGTGACTTTTTAGACATTGATTCTCTTCACCCATCAGGGTTTGGATTTGCTAACATCACAATTTAATTATGTTTTGATTTTAAAAATGTACCCTAGAAACAAATCCCTTCCTTTTTTTATTTGGTGAGTGCTTTGAAATGTAGGATGTTACTTTCATTATTCGTTGGGAGAAATTAAAAGCTCTGACTTTGGCATCTACTTCTCACATGGTACTTCTGCCTACCAGGTCCATAGCTAGTTCCGTAAGACAGTGAACCTATTTATTGTATGGAACAAGGACAAGGCGCAGCAAAGACTTAAACAGAAACAACACAGCAATGTGATTCCTGTACTGGTACCATGTAAGTGATAAGGTACTCAAGCATCAGAAAGGAGTACTTTGGGCTTTGTCCCAAAGTCATTGTTACTAATTTGAAAAACCTGAGGTTTTTTGTTTGTTTGTTTGTTTGTTTTTTTATGTTTGTTTGGTTGGGTTTGGTTTGGCTTTGGTTTTTTCCTCAAAAAGTACTCTACTTGGATTTGTACTACTGAAAATACGTATGGCAAGGAGAAATGGATGTGCAAAGAAGTGCATGGATGAGTAAGGAGCTCCTAACTGAACTCAGTTGGTCTGTAAACGAATTCTACAGAAGATGAAAGATGGGGCAGGTGACCCAAGGAGAAGTGTAGAGTACTTTCTGATCTTGCAGGGATAGGCTTAGGAAAGCCAAGGTTGACCGTGAGTTGAATCTGGGAAGGGATGTTAAGAGCAACAAGGGATTCTACAAGCACCTCATCAGCAAAAGGGAGATTGGGGCAAATGTGGTCTCACTGCTGAATGGGCAAGGGGGACTAGTGAAAAATGACATGGAAAGGGTCAAGGTACTCGGTGCTGCCTTTACCCCAGATTTTGTTAGTAAAACCAGACTTCAGGAATCCCCAGCCCCCAAGACGCAGGGGAAAGTCTAATCTCTTCTTTCAGTAATGTCTTTTCTTACTTCTTTGTGAGACAGCATCCAGCATATCTCACCCTCGGCCTCTTTGCCTCCTCACGGTGCAAACAACAACCTGCTCTGACCAGAGCTAAATGTCAGCAGTGAATGTATCTTACATTTCCCTGACTTCTCCTAGCAGGAGTGGCAAACTGAAGAAGGCCAGTGCCGATAGCAAGAATGTGTTTATTGCACTGGCACCAACATGGACACAGAGCGTAGCCAGGCAACAAGAAAACAGGTCTTTCATTTATCGGACAGGACACAGAACAATCTCTAGATGTTCTTCCCTCTGCTTTGAATCAAAGAATTGAATTTGAAAAAGCAAATGTGCAGAATATACAAAATTTTGCACAAGGGACACTTCTGTAGAAGGAAAAAATCAAATATGGGGGTTCATGGGTAGAAACACATATTCAGATTCAGCTAACATGGTTATGAACTCTGACTCATTACCTGCCCAGAAAGGAACAGATTGTAAGTCACTGGAAAAGTCACTTCCAGTGTAAAATAAATAACATATGAGGAAAGAAGAGGTAGTGTGTGCTCCTTGAACCTGGATGTTATAATAAAAATAGAACACATTTTGAATGTAGTCAAAGCTTAAGATAGGACTTTGATTCAAGATTTTATTATTTTCATGAAAAAATACCCCAAACTTGGTCCATATTTGATAAGCATTTCATATTATTTCCCTTGCTATGAAGAATGACTTTAGTGATATTAATTATAAATTATATTAAATTTTCTTTCTTTTTTGTTGAAATTCTTTTTAAAGAGCATCAAAATACATAACTGATGAAAATTTATTGCTTGCTTGAAGTAACTTAAGCTAAATACTGGCTGATGTCTCTCTGTTTGGATTTTTAATTAGAAGGTTGTATCAGTTCCAGTACAGGGTCAGATCACACCTGCTGTATTGTCTTGTCTTCAGCCTGCAGCAGGTGCCTCCGAAAAGCCTAAACTTATAATGATAGTTCCTTAGAAAACTTTCTCAGGTGTTTGAACCCAGGAGCTTCCTGAGATGAAGGTAGTATCTTGGATGGGTTTTTATCCAGTCAACTTTCAGCTGTCATGAGGGATTTGCAAGGTGGGACAACCACAGGAAAAAAATCACACTACTCAGTGGCAGAAATTTTAATAATAATTAAATAATTTTTGGTGTTTTATTGGCTTTGTAGCACAAAATAGAATAAAGTACTGAGAGCAGGGCACATTTAATCTAGAGCTCACTTACCCGAGGGATTTTTTTGTATTGACTTAACCCCGTGACATTTAACTAATTTTTTGTATTTTCATTGTCCTATAGAAGAGAATTCTGCAGCTTATCATGAAGAATGAATGTTTTATATGCTTGAATATTCTTTACTATTCAAAAAACAGTGAATACACTTTTAATTCACTGTTAGAAATCAGTGCACCTTTCTCATGATTGTATAACTGTCTATTACCTCTCTCCTTAGATGCCTTTTTTCTAGTCTGAGGTATCTATGCTGTAGAGAAAACACAAAAAGCTGAGGTCTTTTGTCCCCTTTCTGTGCATCTTTCATAGTTTTACTTTCAAATTTCAAATTGTGGGTTGGGACTGAAAAGCACAAACTCTTCAAAACAAGGGGGCATATGGATTTGTTCCATGGTACAGTGATGTTCTCTGGTTTGTACTTCTCATAATTTATTCCTAATTTTTTTTTTTTTGTTATTTTAATTCAAGATCTTAATTTTGAATAGTAATATTCAGTTCAGAACTCATCACAGAACATATGAAATGAAATAATTTGACTAGTTAAGGTATTTTTTTCTTGGTGTGCAACACTTCGTTTATTAAAACTGCAAATTAAATTAAATATAGATAATTAAATAGCCATTCAGATTTGTCAGGGTTTCCTATAATTCTATGCAGTCAGTTCTTTGATAATTGTAATAACTTGGTGCCTTTAGCAAGTATTGTCACTTCACTGTTCATTCTCTTTTCTGCATCACCTCAGGATATGTTCAGCATTTATGAGTTCTTCTGTAGATTACTGTGGATTTCAACTGCTGACCTCCTTCCTTCTGATAATTGACCACATACCTACCCACCCACTTTTTAACCCCATCTTTGTCCATTGAAGAATATTTCCTCATGCCCTGATTTTCCTGAAGAGGTTTTTCAAGGTTCTTTGGCAAGAGAACTTGTCCAATGCCCGTTGCAAATCCAAACTGAATGTATCTTCTGGATATTCTTCCATGATACTTTGTCCATATCCATATCTATTTTTCTAGACAGTGTTTTTTTAGGATGTTGTTGCATTCCAGATGCAGGACTTGGCCTTTGTTGTATTTAATGAGGCCCAAGCATCATAATGATGGATAACTGGTTACCAGTTGAATTCTGTGCTACTGAATGCAACCATTTAAGCCTCATGATTCAGACAACTTTTCGCTTTTGTTATCGTCTGTTAATCCAGTCAGTATCTCAATAATTGGGCTGTAAGGATACTGCAGAAGAAGGAAAGGTAAAATAGTGGGCTCTGCTCTCATCAAAGTGGCCATTGAGTTGGGAAGGAGTGACTTTCCCTTTTCAGATTCATGCTGGTTGTTTCCTTGCAAATTTGATAAGCATTGGCTTTGCAATGGCTTCAGTAAAGTCCTTCACTAGACTTAGCTGCTTCTGATCTGGTCCCATGGACTTGTACAGTTAGTTTAGTTGCATTCAGTTAGTTTAGATGTCTCCTAACTCTGATTTTCCTGTGCATTTAGTAATGCTTTGCCTGCACAGACTATGCTAGTAGGTTCAGGGACCTGACAGATTTGTGGGCAGGGCTTATCAGTGAAAACTGAGGCAAAGGTGGCACTAAGTACCTCAGGGTTTGGGGTTTTTTTTGTGTGTGTGTCACTTTTCATTATGTCCCCTCCCCTCTGAGCCACAGGCTGGTGTACTTACAGACTTACTTTCTGATGCTGTTTGCTTTCCATCCTGGTTTTGAATCTGGGGGAGCTTTGTCTTTCCTTGCTCCATTCCTGCATATTCAATGGCAATACCTCTAGATTTTTCATGGAGAACTTACACCTGCTTCCACTCTCTGTATACTTCTGTGTTTCATCTCCATCAGACTTCTCCATGTGTTCACATGAGCTGGCCTTCTGCTGTGCTCAGATATGTTGGAATGGTCCAGTCTTACGACATGAAGAGTTGTTCCTGAGCATCAACCAGCTATCCTGATGCCCTGTGCCTTTCAAAGCAATCTCACATGGGATAGAGCTAAGAAGATCCCTAAACAAGCTGATATCTGCTATTCTAAAGTCCACGACTGTAGTTCTGCTATTTATTTCTCTTCATCATCATCATCTTAGTTTTCTCAAAATTGTCAGCTCCACTCTGATCACTGCTGCCAAGGCAGACCTCACCTTTCACACGTCTACTTCATAAAAACAAGTTCATAAAATCATCCCTGGCTGTGCTGATACTCACCTTCATCAAGGAATTGTCATCAGTGTATTTCAGAAATCTCCTGGATTGCTTATACCGAGAAATCAGGGCTGTTGAATTCACATACCAGGGCTTGCATCTTTGTTCACTGTATTTATTGCTTATTATATAATTTTTTATGATTTGCTTGATACAGACGTCAGTGCTGCCAATTTCGTGGATCTTCCTGGAGGCCATTTTAGAAATATATATTACATTTGCTGTCTTCCAGACCCCAGGTACCAAAGCAATTACAACTAAATGCTATACTCTGCTTAATAGTTCAGCGTTTTCATCTCTGGATTACTTTCAATATTCTTGCTTGAATAACAATTGTGAAAATGTGTTGGTTTTAATTTTGTCTGTATTCTACAGCCCCTTGTAACAACACTATGGTTTGAGATCAGATTTTTTCATGAGCATCCCCACCCTTTCTGGGATGAGAACTTCCTTAAACTCTGCCATGATGAACTTGGTCCGGAGGAGAAATGTTTTGGTTTTTTTTCTGCTGTGGTTTAATCTTCTTAAACATTTCTTTGATCACTTACTGCTTATTTGAACTGTTACGGTTCCTGCTTTTAATGTGTTTGACAAAGGATTTATTTGTAATATTTATGGCTTTTGCAAATTATTCTTTGTTTTCTTCATTTTGACATTGCTTTAGTTTTTGAAAGATGCTTACTCCATTCTGTTAACTACTTCTATCATGTTGTTAATCTATGCCAAGCTAGCTGTTGCCCTTTTGCTCATGTCTTTTTTTTTTTTTTTTTTTTTTTTTTTTTTAATGTATAATATTCATTTATCCTGTGTCCCCAGCTTGGTATTCTTGAATGCTGCCTGCAAAACTTTAACTCTCAGCTTCCTCACGTAGCTACTTTTCATCAATCTGCTTCATTCCAAAGCTCTCTATTTCGAAGCAGAACATGCAGATTTGTGTATTCCATTGCTTTTATGATGATGCTGAATCTAAGTACTTATTAGTTGCTATTACAGTGCTGTTAGTGCATGCTACTTAGAAAAAAAAAATTAAGAGTTGCTTCAGTCTTTGGCCTCGTGTTAAGTTGCTTCATAAAAGCCTTGATTTGTGTCTAAAAATTTACTCTTGCTGCCAGGCTTCAGTGTAATGCATACCCAGACTTTCTGAGTGTAGTTGAAGCCTGGCATTGCTACTGCACTTTCTGGCCTCTCAGCATCCCTTACAATATGTGTTTGGGAAAACTACCTGTTGCACTGGAGAGGATGCTCATCTACTTACCCCAGTATCTTCCTAGCAGGCCACAGGAGAGAGGTTTTCTATTTTATCTTTCCATATGTATCCTTATTTTGTTTCCATATGTAACTTCAAAGATGATTTATAGCATGGGCTATGGGTCCCTCTAAATGTGTCTCAGCTTCCTTTGTGAAACATACGACGATCAAATCTCTACCATACCTCACTTCTTTTTTGTTGGCTTCTTTGCTCCCATACGTTGCCATAGGGAGAGAGAACCCAGCATTGGATCGTTTTCCTCTCCTTCCGCTCACTCACCTGCTACATCACTGGGTGACCTTTCTTGGGCATAGTACTTTTCTGGAATGTCCCTGGAGGTCTTCTCAACAGGTTAGATTCCTAAAGATCTTTACCTAAGTCTTCAACAGTTCAGTGCTTTCACTCTCTCGTTGTAGGCATTTAGAGTGAATACAACTGCAATGTGTAATTTTCTCAGAAAAGACCTAAGGATGCTTGTTCTGTCTGCTCACTGTGGCACGTGTGATAATAAGATATTCTGCCCTTTCAGAGATACAGCATATTTACTCTGTGTGACTGCCAGTAACATTAACTAGTGCCATCACTTCATCCAGTCTTGCTTCCATTTGTGGTGTTCAGGTTGAGGAGCATGCATGAAACATGTAATGTGGGAATACAAATTAAAATTGCATTGACTTGCTTTGCTAACCCTCTGTACTCCTTGTGCAGCAAAATACATTTGCCTCTTGTGTGCAGAAAGTAGCCAACCTGTTGACATTTTTGGTTTGTTGTGCTGTTGTGGTTTAATGAAGTGCATGTTGCAGTTTGGAATTGAGTCAGAACAGATTAGCATTTGTGGAGAACCAACCTCCTAAAATAGACAAAGCTTTGATAAAAGCTGCTATTGTGGTGGCGACAGTGGGAGAGATTTGCAAGCATGCATTTTAAGTATGTTCAGTCTGTTACTAAGTCAGAATTGTTATCTTTGCTCTGCCTTGCATCACATCTGCATTATCCCCCCAGGATTCTTGAGATACCAATCTCTCTTCATTAAAACAAGGACAGCCAAATGATTGAGATTCCTGCATGGCTTATCACATTTGGAAAACTAGCATTCTTTTGACAGTAAGACACGACAAGCTACATCTATACTAGAAAAATAATGTATGTTAGAAAATAATTTTCAGCTAGCACAGCATCAAATGTGATTTTATATTTAATTTAGATCAAGATTAAAAACATTCCAGATGAATTACTCCATTTATCAAGACAGATTTTTATTTATTGATGACTTCTGTGTAGTAGAAGTTGCTCCTGTGAGCATTAGGAGGCCTTTTGTGGGTTGCAGCACTGGCAAGTTAAAATGTGTTAATTTAGTTACCAAATGTAGTGAGTTAATTCATTATAGAGGAGTTTTTGGTTATGTGTAGAAGGAAGGAATTTGATTTATGAGTAAAAAAATTAATTTCTAGCTGACACTAATCCAAGGCAGCAGTTTTTTTGTCATCAGATTTGGAATGGTGAAGTAAGAGGAGGTGAAAATTAGCAAAGAAAGTCTTATGTCTTCCTCTTGCTCTTTCTACTTTTGTTTGTGGTATGATAGGTTTTATTTTGCATTACTTTCAGTTCAGGTGCTTCAACATTCTGTTAATACAGCTGTGCTTCAAGTGTTCTCCTGCTCTAGCAGTTAGTTCCAGCTGTAAAGGGGACAGTCAGGGCTCTAAAATGAAGCATGTACCCATCTCATATTGGGGTACCCCTTTTGTCTTGTATGATTCATTCATGTGCTTCAATATTGCTATTATTGGTTTTACTGATACTGCTGTTACTAGTACGAGCAGTTTATCTCTTAGGGAATGCATGGTATTCTTGCCAAGGGCATTTTTTTACGTGCAGAAGAATTTATTTTGAACAATTTAGTTTTCTTGCCTGAGGACTTCTGCCATCACTATACAGTTATTGAGATGTTATTTAATTGTCCCAGAAAAATGAGAGAAAAAAACCACAAAGAAGCAAGATCCAGCTCACGTACATTCAAAATTTTAATTCTGTTCTGCTACATTAATGACTTTGTAAAATCAGAAGTTTTTTTCCAGTCATATACAGAATAGCACAGCTCAAAAAACTGCCATCTTATTTTACTCCAATTACTTTGTGATTCTGTGTGCGGAAGAAAGGGATAGAAAAGTTTCACAAACAGAACCATTGAAAAAGTTTATTTTCCTGTACTCTCATTTTTTACAAAAAAACTTAATTTGTTCATATTTCCCTCTCTAGCTAACTGGTCGAGGTTTCAGAAAGATGTGAAGCACCAAGAGGAGTTTGAAGCAGATTATTTTAGTAAAGTCTATTGATTAGCCTAATCCAATCTGTTGGGTAAGAATAGGAACAGGTATGTATTTTCGGAAGAGTGATTAAAAACAAAAAGAGGTACAAGAACATACATGAAGGTATACATCAGAATTAATACTTTTAGGAGCTAAAGTGTGAGAACCTTTTCTTCCCCCAAACTGGTTCCTGACAAATAGAGAGTATCATGAGTGAAGAGATTCACATTGGATTTTAGGTGATTTGAAGACAGCAACATTCAAACTATTAACAAAAAAGTGCAGAATGGAACCAAACACAGGCAAACATACATACCCTTCTTTAATATATACAACCATGTGATAATTTCAATATGGAATGACATGACATTCAAATTTTTAGGGGTTTTGTTTCTTCTGTTTCTCAGTGAGTGGCTGGTCCTTGCTAACGTGCAACTCACATTGAAATTTACCTGCCACATCTCACTGTGCTACAGATTAATGGGAACTGTTTTCTAAGAAAACTGCAACTTTCAAAATAATTTTGGCTTAAAAGAAAGTCTCTAGCTATGAATGTTGTAGGGAGTAGGGAAAAGCGTGAGCAGGACAGAGTGGCAGGTTATGGGTTCCCACTCCCTACACCCCTGTGCTGCTGGTGGGGTAGAGGAGTCCAGAGTGAAGGTATGAATTTGTTCCTGTGAAAAGGTGGTGGTGGTTGTGGGGAAGTATTTTCAATTTGTCTGTTTCTGACCGTCAGACTCTATTTTTAATTGGCAATAAAATGCCTGTCCCACCTTCCCTCTGCTTTCTCCAAAAACTGACAGATTAATATTGAAAGTATCTGAATTCAAAGCACCATGTTTAACACAGAATACTGATGGTCTGGATGAGCATAGCAAAAAAATTGTGCTCCTTCTAGGAACAAGGGTAGGGAAGAATACATTATTTTAATCCATCTGAAAAGTTCTGTGTGTATTGTCCTTGAAAAGGTCTACTAGTGAGACAGGACTTGTCTTATGTTGCTGACATGAAATTTCTGTTCTACTTGAGGAAATGGTTGTGTAGGTTCTCAGTTAACAAGCAGGCCAACAAGATTTCTCTACTCAGGTTTTTCTTTGCCATGCAGAGCAAGCAAGACTGACTGATGTGCTTGCTCCTTTTTTTTTGTAAGACTGTATGTGGATTGCAAACCTAAAATGCAGCTATTCATCTCTTTTCTTTAATGTGGACTTAAATCCCACTCCTTTACTTCAGGTAAAGCCTTATTCTCTCCGTGAAGATCCCAGGTAGTATAGGACTCTGTGTGCTGTGAAACACTTGAAAGTTCAGGGCTGAGGTGTGCTTCAAGAAAAGTCATTGCAGGAAAGTTTGGTTTGGGTCTGTCTGGGTTCAGACATCAAATATCCTCCCTGAGGAGGCAATAGGCTTGCTTGCATTGCAGATTCGTTTTAAGTATGTGAGTTTCTTCCCCCTCTTTAAATCTTGTCGTTCTTTAAGTTTGCTTTTTTTTTCCCCCAATTCCTTTTGATTTGTAGTCATTCTTCTTTCAGAGTGAAAGAAATATCCATAGGTGTGAGCTTTGCCATGAGTCTAGGGCTCTCTGTGGGAGCTTGAATCTATAATTTGGGTAAAGAACTGGATAATTTCAGCAGGCATTGAAAAATTTCAGTAGGTGTTTTCCATTGCAAAAAACCTCCACTGCAAGGAGAGGTTACAGAATCTGCAAGGAGACTGACAGACTATTCAGAATGTTGCTATTAAAATCTCACAGTGTCTTTTAAAAGCGTGAGCCTTATTTCTTGAACTTTGTGAATTTTGATTTGGCTACTATTGATACCTAGAGCTTCCTAAGTGAGCATCACACTGACTGTTGTGGAAAAATGCTAAGCAAATGTTTGTAGCACTGAATTGTTTTGAAATAAAGCATATTCCTCCCTGAAGTTTAGGGCAGATAAAAATCCAGTGGTGTTTTTTCTATAAAGTTTTGTTTGTTGTGGTTTTTTTAAACAAAGATAAAGATTATCCTTTGTTTTTTCCCTCAAGAACACTGAGATATCTTTGGGTTAATATACCTTACACTTAAAATAAGAAATCGAGTATTTGAAACTTTTTGACTTTGCTGTTTTGTAGATGTGCTATCAGAATAGCCTGATCTGAGTTCCAAATCCATTCCACTATTCACAATGAAAGCTAAAATGAGTGGACTTTGGTCTCATTCTCAAATTCTTCAGTACTTCAGACATATGCTAAGGGGGTTTCCTATTATAAACTACTATACAGAAGCTGTACCTTTTCTGTAGTGGAGATCAAGACTGTTTACAGTTTCTTGCCTTTCTTCTGTTCTTAGGCAAAGCTCACTTTGATTTTGGAGTGCTTTGCTATAGTAAAAGCTCTGGGATTTGGAACATTGACTTCAAAGGAAGCAGAAAAAGCACAGGAGAATTTTTAAGAAATAATTCCTAGTAATAAAATAGGTTTTGTTACTTTCTGTTTATAATTACAAACTAGCATCCAGTATAAACCACTGTTAAAAAGCTAAGAGCTATAACGTACTCATCAGGGGACAAATTGCTAATAAGGTGTAATTTGAAAGGGGAAAGCTGGTCATATGTGCAAGAAGAAATAAGAGCCCCAAGGCTGCATAGGAGTGCCTTATTAACAGTTGCACTGGGCATCCTGTTGAATGAGCTTTATTTATCATGTTTTTATAGTTACTTCCACAGTTTTTATAGTTACTACATTGGGAGAAAAGTACTAAAGTACGATATTGTTCTTCCAGTGTGGCAATGAAATCAGGAAAAATGGAAAAGAGGCTGCAGGAGGAGGAGAACATTGCACAGCTGGTTCAGGAATAAATTTTTTTCAGTTGGGCTCCCTGTGTGAGATATTTACTAAAATTACTTCAGGTCACTGAAATTTAGGAGATGCTTTTCTCAACACTTGAAGGCCTCTGAATCTAAAGGTTAAGTAGAGCTTCCTACAACTTTATGTCTGCTGAAATATGAAGTCAGGAGGGAGGAAAATATGAGGGAAGAAGTTGGAGACAGATCGTTAAGATATGATGATGATGATGGTGATGATAATTGTTTCAGTGACTGCTTTCCCAAGACTCCTTGTCAATGTAGAATGAGGTAAACACTTCATATGTGACAAAGGTATGTTTTCCCTCTAAGCAGCTGTTCTATTGTCCCTGCAAAAGTCTCCAATTTGGATCTGAGTGTTTGTCTCATAGAAACTGGATAGAAATTGCCCACTCATTTATTGTTGCTAATAGTAGGTTGCCAGATGTCACTGACCTCCACTAATTTTTTTTTTTTTTTAAGTGAACTGTTGGTTNGGTCATATGTGCAAGAAGAAATAAGAGCCCCAAGGCTGCATAGGAGTGCCTTATTAACAGTTGCACTGGGCATCCTGTTGAATGAGCTTTATTTATCATGTTTTTATAGTTACTTCCACAGTTTTTATAGTTACTACATTGGGAGAAAAGTACTAAAGTACGATATTGTTCTTCCAGTGTGGCAATGAAATCAGGAAAAATGGAAAAGAGGCTGCAGGAGGAGGAGAACATTGCACAGCTGGTTCAGGAATAAATTTTTTTCAGTTGGGCTCCCTGTGTGAGATATTTACTAAAATTACTTCAGGTCACTGAAATTTAGGAGATGCTTTTCTCAACACTTGAAGGCCTCTGAATCTAAAGGTTAAGTAGAGCTTCCTACAACTTTATGTCTGCTGAAATATGAAGTCAGGAGGGAGGAAAATATGAGGGAAGAAGTTGGAGACAGATCGTTAAGATATGATGATGATGATGGTGATGATAATTGTTTCAGTGACTGCTTTCCCAAGACTCCTTGTCAATGTAGAATGAGGTAAACACTTCATATGTGACAAAGGTATGTTTTCCCTCTAAGCAGCTGTTCTATTGTCCCTGCAAAAGTCTCCAATTTGGATCTGAGTGTTTGTCTCATAGAAACTGGATAGAAATTGCCCACTCATTTATTGTTGCTAATAGTAGGTTGCCAGATGTCACTGCCCCCCACTATTTTTTTTTTTTTTTTAAGTGAACTGTTGGTTATGTTGTCATCAACTATGTTCCCAACTCTTTGGAAATGTGGTGGTGTTTTTTCTTACTGTGTTCTGTTTTCACCCATCCACTTTCTACATGGCTTGTATATCTATGTGTTATCCTTAAGTGGAAAGAAAACTCCTGCTTGATTTTCACAGTAACCTTTATGGTGAATTAATTTATCTAGAATAATGTAGAAAACCTTATATTTGTGTCTCTTTGCTGTTGAAATATGTATTTTCCATTAGCTTTTCATTGGACAAGCTGCATGAAATGGCGGTTCTTGTATTTCCTTTGTCATTAGCATTCTACTTCCTCTCTGCTTTCATCTATCTAAAATCTTATCTGAATTTGGTTGCATATTTAATGGAAAAATATTTTTTTGAAGTTCCTTCACCCATTTTTGTTTTTACTCTCTTCTGAGATACCATTTTTAAGTTAACTTTAAAAGATATTTTTATTATTGTAAATAACAGTATTTGTAAAGTGTAGTATTTTCTCTAGAACTGTAGATGGGTACTACTATTAACAGAATTAAGCCTGCCGTCTCTAAAACCTAATGACAAAACTATTTAAATAAAGTAGCAAAAAAGACAAATGGCAATTGGCATAAAATTGTTCTTTTGTACCTAATGTGAAATTATGTACAACATTATATACAGACATATAGAAATACTCTTTTTTTGTAGTCTCAGTTATTCAGTATGACTTAGAAGGTGTTACAAATTTAATCCTCTGTCATATCTCTCAGACCCATCTGGGGTGTTTTAGCTCAAATCTGCAAGCTGTAATACAGGTATCTTTGACATCCCAGGGACAAGATATAATATATTAGCTCTGTCTCTCAGAAATTATTTCAAGAAGGTTTTTGATTTGCATGAGGTCTTCTGACTACCTGTGGCTGAAAGTTAAGGAGGGCTGATTAGCTGGGCATCCACTTCAGCATGGCTGTCTTAAAAAGCAACTTAGCAGTGGGGAGGATGGCCCACATTCCAATGCTGTCTCTTCCTTCCAGTTTCCATGTTTTTTTATAGCAGTGAGCAAGTGTACAGGAAAAGGCAAAAAACCACTTCTGCTTGCTATGGTCAAGGTCCAAACAAACATTTTGTGACACTCCAGTGCCAGGGGATTCTTTTAACCACTTTCTCTGTTCTTAACCCTGGGGGGCTGAGAAGTGCAAAATTATATTGATGTTTCCTTATTTGGAATAAAGAGAATCCTGACCAATCAGCATCTAAAACTTTAAAACATGGCAGGTAAAAAAAAAAAAAAAAAAACAAAAACCACGAAATATTGCTTTCAAAAAGTCTTGGAGCCTACTAAAATCATTCTTATTTGCCAAAAAAGCAGGAAACACTTCAAAACTCAATGTGCTAACACAGATGCTAAATCTTAAAGGAGTCATATGTAATTTATTCAATACATTAAATTTACTACATGTAGTATAATTTCAGAATGTGCATTAAAAATGTGCTATGAAATCTCATTCCTACCTGCTGAATGGCTGCCAAGTTTGGTAGTGCAAGAACATTTTGTTGTTTTACCCCTTCAGCACAATCCTACGTTCAATTTTTAAATGTCCATAAAAACTGTAAAAGCCTCAAAATGCCAGATTGAAACAATAAAAACTTTGAAAGTCACAGTGCAACAGTTTCATTGTTTTGATAACTCTCCTGAGAGCAGAACTGAAAATCCTGCTTCCAAATATACTTAAGTTTTGAGTTGCTAACTTCTAGGTTTGGAACTTCATTTTCCTTTATAAAGGTCTGTTAAATGTAAACCAAATGGATATTTTGTGATGTTTAGAAGTCTTTGCAGAAGACTAAGAGGGGAGCACACAGTTGGATGGGTGGCATTTGTGAATGCTCAGCCTTGGGCTGCGTCCTGTGTCATTAAAGTCAGTGGAGTAGCTCAACACTGAGAGTTTGTGAAAGTCTTAGTAGCTCTAAATTCTTCTCTAATATGCTTTTTCTCCTAAATTTATCATGTTAACTGATAATTTCCAACAACTGTTTATTTGCATAGTCAATAAAATCAGCTGATTAAAACTTTGGCTGCTTCATGAATTGCCAGGGTATGTACTTCTCACTTTTTTATTTACTTCAGGCTAGTATATTTGAAATAAAATTAAGTTGACATCAGCTCCTTGAAGCCATATAAAGCTTCAGCTATTACTTGGTGTAAGTACAAAATTATATATCTATCAGGGGATCTCAGTTCTAACTGAATTCCAAACCCTGGAAAATGCAAGCATGATTTTATGTTTATTCCCTTATATTTCATAGTGCTTGCTTTATAAGAAACTGTAATTTTTAACTGTGGATGAACAGTAAAAGCTGGTTCTGAACAAATGAAAACACACATGATGTTATTCCCAGGAAAACTGGCTTTTTCATGTGGCAAAAAAATTGGTGGCAAAATACTGCTGTGACTGTTGCCAATTAGTAAAGTTGTCCATATGCTGTTGGACTTCTTGTATAAGCTGCTGGCCTATCACTTTGTGTGAAAGCCTAACCAGGATGCCTTAAATCCCCAGGAAACCAGCTTTTCCTTTATTTGTGAGCCAAAAGGGAAGGCTGTGTTAAAGGGAAGCCTCTTTTTAATATTTTACTCTTGTTTTTCACTCAGAAGGTGATGACTGTCTGAAGTTTGTCAGGAGCCTATTGGCAAGATAGGCAGCTCCGGCAATAATAGCTGCAAGGACAGGAGGTCATGACTCTGTGGAAAGCAAGGAAAATGGTTCCTGTGAAGTAGGGAGAGGTATAAATCTTCCTTAAGTGGCTCTACGTATTCGCTGGAAGCAAGGATGTCATTATACTGAAGCATGCCTTAAAATTTCTGGTAACCATCAAAACCACCACTAACTCTGTGGCTGCTAATTTGCTGCTAATGTCTTGCTGGTGTAGTTCTCTGTGGCTCCATTCTTTCTTTGGGTTTACGATCCTGACACTTTCTTTATGGCCTCTTTAAATTCCGCTTTTGGAATCCAGCATACATGTTCATTGAGAGCTAATTAGGCAGGCTGCAAGGCACCCCAGCCAAACAAGTCAAAACATTTTGAAGCCTTTCCATTGCTGGACTGAACAGTAAGGCAATATTACTCATGTTTGTTGACATATATTATTATGGTTATTGCTGTTCTACCCCTACTCTCCAGCGTATTGTTTAAATACATGATATAGGAGATGAAAGCAAGCACAGAATGAAAAAAGAAAAAAAGGGAATATCATGTAGTTGTTAGTTTTTGGCATTGTGTAATTAAACCGTCTTCTTTAATGTTATTTTTGCCAGTGTCTAATTAGCAGAGCCATCTGCCTAAGAAGTGCTGGACCATCTGTCTGGAATACTGTTCTGTTCATTTCTTGGTTCTTGACTAATTAACTTCTTTCTCTATGAAATGAAACATTCTGTTTCTATGCTCCAAATATGTTCATATATAAAGTATATATGAATGTATACCTCTCTACCTGTATATGTTTTGGCTGTCTGTGTAGCTATAGGAACTCATGATTGTAGTCAGTTATGTGTGCAGATTCCACTGTAGGTGAAAATCACATCTTTTTTCTTGACCTGTCAGTAAAACTAATATATCTCTCACTTAAATCATTCTAATTGACTGGCCCTTTCTTGACTGTGTTCAGATTTCAAATTCCCTGTCTGCATTTACTAATTAAAGTCAGAATTATAAAAAGGGGCTATATTAAAGTTAATTACTTCAGGCTTTGCTTTTTTTTTCCCTGTATATTTTGTAATTTTTCTGGAAAATGATAAAATAATTTAGGTTTGAAGGGACCTCCAGGTGTCTTGCCTGGGGACTTCATTTGTTGCTGCATGTTGGGCATATAAAAGAAGCCCTTGACAGATACTTCTATGAACATTATTTACTGTTTCCACACTTTCCATGTTTCTCTTTTAATGTTCTTCAGATGTATTTGGATTAATCAGTTTAGATTAGAGAATGTCTTTCAGTTTTCATTGGAGTTAATTTCTTTGAAGATATTTAGTTTGCCAGCTGAAGATACAATAGTTTAACTTTTAAATTAGACTCTTTTTGCTCATCCAGAGAATTTACTGAAATATATTTGTTGTTCCAAAGAATACTAGTGATTTTAATACTGTAATTTTTAGTTTGACATATATGGGTGTTGGATGCATATTTTTCTTCATTTTGAAGATAACAGTTTCATTGTATATCTGGAGTTGGAATTTGTTTCTTCTCTGCCTGGAATTTCTCTCCTCCTACTACCCCTTGAAAATACCAGGAGAAATTTCTTTTGAAGTTTCTGAAGTTCTTTACAAACATCAATGATGTAATGTTTAAAACACAGATACAGTTATTTGCAAATTAAGCTTTTACAAAAACATACCTGCCATCAGTTTGAAACTTGAGTTCAAGTTTAGAGTTAAGTGTGCACCAAAGCCTAGTTTTTCTTCAGTCTGATTTTATGTCAAATCTACATGGAGCTTTGTAGTTCATGTCCTCATTTTATTTGAAGTAAACAATATGTGTTCAAAAGTGAATGTGGCATCCTCACTGGAGTACACTGGGTTAAGTTCAAGGAGTATCTTTCAAGTTCAGTCTTTAGAGTTGGCCACACTGACTTTCATGGTGCTGAAAATCTCACTAAATTACATAATTAAGGTTTATTTATGTATACTACAATATTGTTATGATGAAGACTGGGAAATCAGGAACAAACTAAGTCAAGGCGTGAAATTTATAGAGGTGTTTTAAAGATCATATTGATTACAGCATTTATAAAAGCCATGTCACTGTAAATATTGTCAACTTACTATGAGAAATAGACTGATGTGCCAACTCAAACCCTGCTCCTTAACCTATGCAACTATGTTCTTAGTCAAGATGTGTAGCAGCAGCATCCTGCCCTTATTTTCATTGGCTCTGACTTTCAAATCCCTCTTTCCTCATTCCCCAGAGCAAACAGACTTTAGTGTCTATAATTTGGTTCAATAAATTTTGTTGCCAGCTCTAAGTAGAATTATAATATTAATTAAAACCTGTACATGGAATGCTGCAGGTTGTATTTTGCATGTGAAAATTAGAGCTTCTTATTAAGAAATGTAGGAAAGAAAATATTCTGACAGGATGAACATCACAGTGAATCAAATATCCAACATGGTATGTGTGTCATATCTGTGCTACTCGTCTGAACTTCATGGAAGTGTCAGCAATCAGTATTAAGAGGGTGAATATGTCAGTTTAATGGAAGCAGTGGGTAACAGTAACACCCCTAAAACAGGACTTTTCACTTACCTTCTAAAATAATGCAATCCATGTGTCCATCCAGTCTTTCATAATGAAAACTTCAAAGTCTTGATATTCTACTGGCAAAACTCCCCATTGCTATTATTCTGTTGGAACATTTTGCTTTGTCTTTGTTTATTGAAGATTCAGGGCACATTTTTCTCCTCTTTATTTTCCACATTGAAATTACATTTGGCTTGAGTAGTTTATTGCCTGTCTTCACCCTGTATGCAACCAGAAAATTGTGTTGAATATCTAAATTTCCATTTTGTAGAAAACTCCCACAAATTTCCTGGAGATTAGAAGGAAAAAACTCAGCTCTCTTCAGATGCCTTTGTGCTATATTTCATTCACAATCTGCTCTATTATTATCTCCTCTAGCAGCGGAACCCAGGGCTACCGGACTATAAGTACACTTGATTTCAAAGATGGGACTTAGCTTTGTCACCAGTGTGTCTTCTGTTATTTCTTGTCCAGACAGTATTACTCCTTTTTGGCATATGTTCTCATTAAAAGGGTTTTGCCAGAGAGCTTGCCATTTAGTTAGCTTGCAAGCGTATGTATTTATATATAGTTATAGCAGTTTCTTCTATTTGGGTTGTTGTATGTGCTATTAACTATGATGTCCAGAAATACTGCATAACATTTTAATATTTAATATCTTTAGTTAAGTCTGAGCATTCTGTGGATGTCAAAGAGAAAAAAAGGAAGCTTATTTTCTCTTAAAGCTATTAACAGTATTAGTGGTTTTGTGATAGGGTGGTAAAATTTTTATTAATATTTAAAATTTGAGCGGTCTAGCCAAGATGTTTATCCCCACTAAAAGAGTATTTAACTAAAAACTAACAGTCTGTGATTGTTTCCAACTCTCTGCTTCTGAGTGAAGGTGATAATGGGTGTGCCAATCCTAAGGGCTCCACTAAGAGCCCCACAACTCTCTTTTGTCACAGTTTTTAATGTTTCATTCCTTCTCTAAAGGGTGGCAGTTATCTAGTTTTTAAGGAGTCCATCTCTCCAGGGGTAGATACCAGGCTTTGCTAACATTGAAATGTTTGTTTTTCTTCATCTCTTTTTTTTTTTTTCATGAAATGTATATATGCTGGGTCTCTATGATTGCTTGGAAGAGAACTTGGGAGTGAGAGGAAGATGCTGTCCCAATGTTCTCTCGCTGATGGTCAGAGTTAATAAAGCCTCTGCCTGAGTTGTCCTAGATTTTGCTTGCATTATTGTGCACTTGGAGTCCCCAGGTTCTCCAGCTGTGGCCTGTTTGCAGAGGCATGGTGTATGCTTTTCTGAGATTTCAAAAGCTTGAAGAACTGTCGTTTTGGCTTCTGAATTCCGTATCTACAAAGTCTACTGATTTTCTTTTCCAAAATTTGCAGTGCCCAAAAAATGTGCTTACATAGTTTGATTTGTGACATTGTGTAATTTTTGCACTTCACATCCTTCTCCTTCAAATTATTCTTTTATTGTGGACTTGAAGCCAAATGGAAACTGAATATTTTCTCACTGAAAATGGATTCATTGATAAACATTTTACATTTAATCCAATCTTTTTCCTGCTGTCCATGCTTGGCATGTTCTTCTCAGTTCAGTTTTGGCAAGAACTTTCATTCAAATCTTTCTTTTAAGCATCTGTATTTCACTGAGTCTTTCTACTCTGACCTCCTACTGGTAACCTCTTGCAATTCTCCAGGTGTTTGAAATTTTTTGTGTTGTTTAGAAATAATATATTCAGTATTAGATACTTGTATATAGATTCAATGCCATATAACATATAGATTCAGCATGTCCTAATGGATTAGGAACTTAGTTGCTCATCCAAGAGCAGTCTTTTGTACTGTGATCTCCGTTATGGACATGAATTACTTTTTGCATTAGAGAGTCAAAAGAGTTGTTAGGTGTTGCTGCTTTTTTGTCTGACACATTGCTGCTTTTTTATCTAACTCCATATGACATTTCTTTCATGCTGCTAGATACAGCATGTTGTAAATACTAGGATCATTCGCAAGTGAATTCTTCCAGAAGTTTTCAATATATTCCCCAATATGCTGTAGTTGTTTAGCATTGAAAAAGCAAATGATGTAAACAGGAATGTTTGTGATGGGGAAAGATAAGTAATAGCATTAGTTTTCATACGTATTTTTTTTCCCTTGAAATGAAAAAAATCTCATTCTTAGGCTTGTTGAAACACAAATACTTTGAAGGCATTTCCCCTTTAACATAAATAGGCTTTCACTCTGTTGTTAATTATAGAGTCCATTTGCTATTAATATAGTCTTCATTAAAAAGAGAGGTACAAAACACTTCCTATATTAAATCCAGTTAAAAGTTCTTCCATTATTTCCTTGTAAATAAAAATGAAAAGGCTGTGATTTCAATAATTAAGCAGCAGTGGTTACTTCAGAAATCTAAATTCTTCCTGATAAAATGTGAAGTGGTTTGTGGCATTTTTATCTAAAGAACATAAGGATATGTGCTGTCGAGGTGAAAGAATGCAGACTGATTTAAAATGTGCTTTGACTACACAACGTATACAGGCATTCAAATATGTACATGTATTGGCACATAAACACAAGCACAAAACCTGCTCCACTGGACAATAAAGTTCATAAGCCATAGTTCTTGAATGTTAAATATGGAAATAATTGGAATTAACTCATGCAGTGAAACTACAGTAAGGCAGGCTAGGCATTACAGTCCTGGTATAAATCTGTTGAAGCAGTGAGACAGCTCAAAAATGAGGATAAATTGCTTCTGCTTTGCAGTGCTCTGTTCCACCGTTGTCTTGTATGTCTCTGCCCATTGCTTCTTTCTCTGAATAGAAGTTTTAGTGCTTCTGGTTAGTGCTGCAGTCATACCATACTAAAATCTCCATTTGATGATTGAGATAAATACTTCAAAAACTACAATAGGGCACACTTTCCCATGGCGCAAGGTTTCCCAGCAGAGCTGACCTCAGACACTATGCTGCTGCAACCCACCTCGGCTGGGGAGAGAGGTTCAGCCTTTCTGGGTGTTCCTGTCTGCTTACCTTAATAAAATTCACAAAGAAGTGGCTAAATAGCATCAAGTGTAGCTGCTTATTTCTGCTGTAGTGATCAGTACAGTGAATCAGGAGGTTGGCCAGTTTCCTTTTGGATTAACATGAAAAACCTTCAACAGCAAGACTACATTTCCTAGGAGAAAATGCTTATAAGGCATTTATGGATGGAATCACCCGCAGCTAATCATCAGTATGTCTGAAACACATATCACAAGCATGGGCTTAGATAGCTCTGAGGTTTATTTCTGTGTTCCCTGCATTTCTAACTAATTAATTCCTGTTGGTTGCAGGCAGTGGAGTGGCAATGTGATGAAGCTACTAAAAGATCCTGTTACAGTAAAGGCAAATCAAAGGTAAGCATGAGACAACTATTCTGCTTTAATAAAATTTATATGTTAATAGCAGATGTATAAATATCTATCTTATGCATTTTTACTGTCTCTTTTTCTAAAGAGAGTTGAGGGAAAGGAGTTTTACACTGATGCGTGACGAAAGGAATAAAAAAGTATTTTTAGTTTTTAGAACCAATTCTTTATCTGGCCAACTGCAATTTCTTTTATTCAGCACAGGTAAATGCAATGCTAAGATAGTACCTGTATTGACGCTGTGTTCTTTTGTGACTGTCCCAACCTGAAGCTAGTTGTCAAATTAGTTATAAAACCTGTTAGAATTGCATGCAATCTATGTTTGTAATTATTATACAGTCATGTTTACTGATTAAAGTTAGTTCAGTTAAAACACATTAAGAGAATTAAGAAAACACATCTGCAAAAGAGCACACCTGCTTTTATTCAGTAGGCTGTGTCAACATACATTATTGTTGTGCAAAACTCTTAAAAACTCCAGGCTTCAAAAGCATAATCCAAAAGCTCTGCCATCTAGTAGAGGAGTCTCTTCTGTATAGTTATCTAATTACTGACTTCCTAACTTCTCCCATTAAACAATTCATTTCCAGCTCTTTTTTACTAATTGCTGGAAAATAGAATTGCAGTGTGCAGTTGTACATTTGAGATTAAAGAGGAAGAGTGGCCTCACTTCAGAAGCAGGGCCATGTTATACCATGAGGTATAGAAAAGAAAGACCTTCTGGGAGCTCATATTTTAAACAAACGTCTAATTTTTTTAACTTGTTTTTTCTCACTAGAAAATGTATGCTTCTACATGTAATATAACCCTCAAGCCTTTATCCTTAGTCTTTAGTAAAGGAATATGCTCAAGTTACAATAGAGTACAACAGATAGCATTGATTAAGGGACATATACAGAAAAGCCTCTTCTGGTAGGAATGCAATGTGTAACTAAACATTTATGGAGATTTGTTTTACAGTGGTTGTCCAAGTTTAAGAATAACATTCAACTTATCTGAAAGTCACAGTGCAGTGACTGTCATCTAACATGATCGATAAAAGTAATTGTAAATTGGAGGCTCTAGTAGTGTATTTTAATAACAGGATGAGAGCACTGTTACCACACATTTGCTTCAACAGTGCATAGCACATGTTTCTATTAAATAATTTTGCTGGGACAAATACACAACGCTGGTGAAACACATAAGAATGGACCTTAATGTAGTTTTTTTATTCATGCAGAGTTTTATTCATGCTCATTACACCCTTTGTAGAAGCTGGTGATTAGAAGTTAAGCTGTCACTGTAAAATAGTATATACGCTATTCTAATAATGACCTCTGGGATTCTTTCTTAGTGTTGTTATTATTTGGATAAATATTTCCTTTGTACCCATAGCCATGTTCCTCATTCACAGCCTAGAAGAGGAGTACAATCCTGATTCTTCATTACATTAAAAAGTAATCCTGCAAGTAAATAGTTCTCTTCTTATTGTTATTAGAGGGTTTGTTTGGGGTTTTTTTGATGTCCAGACTTTATGGCCTGAGTTTCATGTGGGAGTTGCTGGAGAATGCAGAGACATTGACTGAGACAACCTACCCAGTTGGAACGACAACAGTCTTTTTGAACTTTTCATGCCTCTTTTGTTTTCATTGATGTGCTTGAGGTTAAAATGAAAAGTTAAATTTATGACCAGAGAAAGGATAGCCTGATGATATTTGTCTTTTATTGCCTTATTTCCAAGGCTAAAGCAAGGTCACTGTACTCTCTGTAGAAGGAGCATTTATGCATGTAGATGAGGAAAGCAGCTGATTCACGGCGTGCTTCTCTTCCTAGCCAAACCATAAAAACCTTCCCTTGGAAAAACTGGGAGTTATCAGACCAGGGGGAATTCACTCCAGTGCTACAGGGAATTGTCCCTCCTCAGAGGGAATCTCCTGGCAGGCACAATTCCAGTTACTGTCAGTAAAACCGCTTGCTTGACTCTTGTATCAATAGATCCAGCCCAAATTGGAGAGTTGCTGGGGATTGCATTTCTATAACATATTTCAAGGTGAATTCAGATTTCAGGGCAGAGAAATGTGATTGTAAGGAAGGGACAGGAAAGATTGGAGACAAAATATGTAAGGCTAGCCTAGACAGTGGCGAAGGAGAGAAGGGAATTGCAAGGATGGCTGTGGGTAGGTTATTCATTCAGATCCTGGTTTCTCTTGAAACTCTACTGACCACAGGGCAGTTTGAGGGCAATGAGTTCAGGTGGCAAAACTAAAAGTCAGCTTTCTGGTGGAGTTGCTGCCCTGAAGCCTGAAGCTGGCTTTGAACCCTAAAGCAGCTCTAGTACTTTTGAGATAATGGTCATTGAAACACAACTCTATATTTTTCGTCCTTGAGAAAGAAGCTGCGTGGAATTTTTGCCTGTAGCTGTTATCAGCACTTGTTGTGAAGTTTGTGCTTTCAGAGTCAAGGAGGGAAAAAAGCTGAGGGGGAAAATGTATAGGGACATCTGTCACATTTGACAGTGTAATGCACACTTGACTTATGAAGGCCGATGTTTGTTACTCAGATGTCAGACATTTATCCACCAGTTTAAGCTGTTACTTCAAATAACTAGTGGCTTCAAGAATGAGTCAGACAAAATTATGTCCTTGTGGCCAGCATGCATTAGCATTTAGAAATCTGAAGCGCCACATGCAGTTAAAAGAATAAATTTGCCCATTCACACTGACACTTGTGGTAGGGAATGTTAGAAAGGAGAAAATATAAATGCACATGTTAAAAATGCAATAAACCAAAGAGATTAAAAATAATAATGACAGTGGAAATGAAGTCCCGTCCCTTGCTTATTTAAGATTCTAATGGTTGTGTGTGTTAGTATCCGATCCTTCAATAAAAGTATTTAAAAATTAAGCACAGGTGTGTTTGAAATGTTAACCTGTACAGGAAACACTGCTGCAAGAAGATAACCATACTGCAGCCAGATTGTCCTTGAACTGTCAAGGTGCCCTTAAACTTAAGTAATAGCCTAGCTTGCTTGGCTGCTGAATTGTTCTAATACTTGTATTTTGTTTCAGATATGCTGATGTTAAAGTAGAAAGTACTTCCTAAATTAATTTCTTTATTTCAGATATATTTTCATAGGAAAACAGGAAAGTATATGACACAGAGGTCAGATGTACTGGAGAATAAGACTACATAAAAGATGGCTATTAAACCTAACACCACCCTCTGAAATAAAAAATTCTTTGCTTTTAAAGTCCTTTGCATTCACTGCTGCCACTTCTACAATACACATCTCGTTTTTGAACATGTCAAAAGTGAACCAGTACTACCAAGCTTGACTCCAGAGCTGTAAAAGTATATCTGAACAATTTTAATGACTAAACAATTAGGTCATTTTTCAGTATATTTTTGGGTGGTGAATGTTTTATTAATGACAATTTTTTTTAAAAAATTTGTTTTCTATTAATGTGAACTTTTTTGTCATATGAAGAAAATAGACACTTAAAAAAGCTATTCTTTCAGTTTCCATTTTGTTGCACTGTATACCCAACAAAAATTTGAAATGAGATGTCTTATTTGCCCTGTTGCAGTATGGATTGTTGTCAAGTTGGCACAGGACTTGGGTACATTAAAGAGAAGAATCTTGTGATTCCCAGGAATGTCAGAGTTTAAAAAATTAACATTATTTTTGAACAAAAAGAGTGGGTGATCAACGTGCAAGTAATTTGAAAATTACACTATTTCAGGAAGCTCTGGAATATGAAGAGGAGAGGTTGGAAGCATTGTAATGCCAGAACCCACTTATTTTTCCTACACTTACATTCCATGGCTTTCTGCAAAGGGCAGAATGGAAACAAACCAAAGAATAAATTAGTGTTGTGCATTATCTGAACCTCCCTGCTCCGCCTTCCCCCGCAAAAAAAGAAAAGGAATTGCCTTCAAGTTTTGTGGGGTTTTTTTGTTTGTATTTTTGGTTTGTTTGTTTTGGGATGGTTTTGTGTGTTTTTTGTTTTGTTTTGCTTTCTTTTCATTTGATGATGGTGTTAAAGCAACCTAAAACAAGGAAAGTGCCCAAACTACCAAGATGTGAAATTATTTATTTATAAAAGGTTTGTTGCACTTCCTAGCTCTGTTTTATTGTTGGTTATTTGTGTTTTTTTGTGGTTTAAAGAATATTAAGATGACAGTTTTGTAAAATTCAATATAAAATCTTTGTATTTTTTACACAATAGGAATTAAATTTTACTTCTAAGATGTTTGGCCCTTACCTTTAAAGGCTCAAAGAGAAACATTTATAAGCAACATTTTCATGAGAGACTAATGTAAATGTGGGTTTGAGATTTATTTTTTTCAAAGAGATAGGTCTTTTTCATGAGATTCGACAGGATTTTTTTCGTTTATTTTTAAATTTATGAGGAAGTGTGGAAGATAAATTCTGAGAGTTTTCTCAGAGATCTCTGAAGTATTTTCCTCATCTTCTTTTGCAGTCTATTCTGTGCCTGTTCAATTTATTCGGGATTATATTTGTTTTCTTCCAGGATGAGAGTCTATTTTCAAGATAAACAAGCAATACATTTAATATAACTGAAGACCAGATAATGGGACTTCTGGGCTATTACTATTGTATGGATTTACTTACATGATTTCCCTTAATATCTGCTGGAATTGCATAGCTGTAGTTTCACAAGGTTTTTTCATGCTTTAAATCAGGCTATCTTGTTATGAATGCTAGAGAGTATTCAAATGTAAGTTTCCAGAAAACTTTATTTTCTCCAAACATATTGTTGATCATTTTATCAGATAGGGACATTGATTTTTGCAAGAGGAGTGTTTAAATCTTCCCTACATACAGTTCTGGAAGATTTGTAATATTGCAGGAGAAGACTTTCTGTCTGAATAAACAGTAGAATTTGTTGTTGATTTCCAGCTTCTGAAATAAGAGACATGCACATCATAAAGCCTTCACACATCCTGATGGGGTAAAAAGCTTGTAAAATTATTCATCGGGGTGAGCATCTTTGTATTGTGGTAGTAAAATCTTTTATAAACTTTGAATTAACAGGAAAGTAGATGCTTCTAATAGAACAGATTGTGCAAGTTATGAAAACAGTGGTAACAAAGCCAATTCTCAAGAATTTTATTTGTACTGGTTTCAGTGTACTCTTATTACTGACAACCTGTTCTTTCTCCTGTTGTCCTCACATCATCTTGCCTTGGCCTAATCTGTCTTTGAAATCAGCATCTGATCTCTTAAGACAGAACTGTATTTTTTAAGTCAGCATCTATCAGTCCAGAATTTAACTAAACCTTTGAAACATACCCTGAGAAGAAATCTTCAATACTGAAGAGGTTTATTGTTATCCTATTAAGAACTTTTTGGAAAGGTTGATGGATGCATGCTTTAATTAAGGAGCCTGTTCATATCGTAATTTCTGGCACATCGCTTATGCTTAAGCCTTTTTCACCTAAAGGTTTTCTGTGTGGACACATAACCATGGAAAGCAAATTGTAATTAGTCTCCTCTATACTTTGACATATCACTGAATATATTCTTTCTTTTCTGCGTGGCAGGAGGAATGTCAGAACTACATTCGAGTGCTTCTTGTTGGAGGCAAGCATCTCTTCACGTGTGGAACCAACGCGTTCACTCCAATCTGCACCAATCGAACGGTATGAGTTAAATGTTTCACGCCACAGGCTGAAGTCCCTGTTCTGAGACAGCAGATTAAGAGGCAGAGCCTGCAGTGGTTGAGAGCTGGCTATTTGCATGTCGATGGGTGAGCTGATGTGTATTGGGCTGATTTAGCTAGTGGCAGGCCAAATAGGAGAGCTACCTGAAGTTCTTTTTTTTTTTTGGTCTTTTTCCCAGCTGTGAGAGCACAGCTATGAGCAGCTCAGTTCCTCCTACATGGCAATTTTCATGAGCCTTAGGTATTTCTAAGACTTCTGCCACTATGTCAAACTTGGTTAACATCAACTGGTTTGGTTACAAAATGTAGTTGTGTAGATGCATACTGTGTATGTTTAGTTTTGGAGAAAGGGGAGTTACCTGTATTAGTGATTTATGACTGATGAGAATGAGAAATCTTGGTTGAGAAAATCTATCATTGTTTTCAAAAAGCCTTAATTTTAGGGTCAATAATAATCATAATAAATATCAAAATGTCACTGTTTGGACTAGCTGCCTATTTGTTTCAGGAAGGGAGAAACATTTAAATGCAAAGAATAACTGTACCACAAAAAAACTCCTTGGCACATTTATTGTATTTAAACCCATTGTACCTTTACTTTCAAATAGCTTATTAATATCATACTGTGGTTTATGGCGGAAAGTATTTGGGCTACTAAATCAGAGATGGTTCTGCTCCCTGGAAAGCTCCTTTTGTTAATCTCATTTTTCATGTGAGATTCTTTCCTAAAACACACACACAAAACAAATTATCAACTTTTTTTTTTTTCCTGTCTCATTGTTTGCTACAGTTAATAGTTGATTCTGACAATCAAGTCTTTTTCGTAATGAAAATTTTTGTACACATAACTAATTTTTGAGTCACGTCTAATAGCAAACATTTTAGGCATGGTGGCTAATGATTGTCATGCCTGTTTTACAGTCCAAAGTGGCAAAAGTAAAATCGGACAACATGGCAATAAAACTTTCTATATGAGAAAATTTCAGATTGATGTAAAAGTCAGCTCATCACTATCACACAGTACAAAAGCAGGTAACTGGTGTTTATATAGGACTTTGGTCAGCTTGATGCAGCCTGGCTGAAATGATAATTTTCAGGTACTTTTAATCCTTTTTCTAATTCTTTTACAGTTAAGTAACTTGACAGAGATACATGACCAAATCAGTGGCATGGCTCGTTGTCCTTACAGTCCCCAGCACAACTCCACTGCTCTTCTCACTTCCAGTGGGGAACTATATGCTGCTACAGCCATGGATTTTCCAGGAAGGGATCCTGCTATTTATCGAAGTCTAGGGGCCCTTCCTCCTCTTCGCACTGCCCAGTACAACTCCAAGTGGCTGAATGGTGAGTGCTGATGGAATGTGAGACTCGTCTTTTTTTAACCCCTGTTCTTCATATTCATGGTCTCGAAATTGCATTCTGATAATTGAAATGTTTTTAGAGTGTTGCTTATCTCATTCTTAAATTTTTTTGCATTTTTAAAAATTATTCTACAAGAATGTTACAGAATTTGTTTAATATAGCTGAAGTTTGTAGAAGTGCACCTAAATATGTCATGTTTGCAGGCATAGGCAAAGCTGAATCAGCTTTGAGCAATAGCTTGCCTTGAGAATTCTTTTGTTGAGTCCTTAAAAATCTTAAGGCATAAAATAAACAGTTTAGAATGGACTGAATTCTCCCTGCAGGTCTCAGCCTTACCAGGCAGAAAAACTTTGGCTTTCAGGATGCTTAGGTGACAGACTGACATTCTTGACACTTATTGTAGCCAAAGGATAGGGAACAGCTTGCAAAACATATCATAAAATTGTGTTCAGCAATCAATTCTGTGTCATGAATGTTAATCACCTGATAAAAATTTCCAGGTGGGAGAAGCTGTAAACAGATATTCCTGAGATATGACAAGACCCAGTGGCCATTCTGTGTATTACAAAAAAAAGAAGCTGATCCTTCTAAAATGAAAATTATTATTTAACATAAAATGTGAATTTATATGTATCATAACTTGCCCATGCTTGTTCCAGTAGAAAAAAATACTTATTTTCATAATGCATGCTATGTGACAAAACAGTCATTAATTCCTACAGTGCATTTCATGTTATGATGGGATTATTCTCATGTTTGAAATGAAATACAAATACAAATTCTTCTAGCTTCAGAACATTTGGTCAGCTGCAAGTGACAGACTTTATTTTTAATATTTCAATTCTCATATAATGCGAATGCTGAATTGTGCTTATATAATTGGTGTATTTTACTTGAACAAAGAAGCCATCCGAGGTAGCTTGGAGAAATTTATGACCTTCCCTGAAGGTCAGACAATTTTTGAATATTAATTAACAACAAAAAAAATCCTCTAGACTGGGTGGAACATAACAGAATTATAGCAGTGCAAAAGAAGTGAGAGCCGAAATGAACTCCTTGTATATATATAGATCCCTGTTCAGGCACCCTTTGTCCACACAACCTTGGTATTGGAACTAATTGCTGTGCCACACCTGTGTTCTTTTGTCAAAGGGGAAAAGTTCTTCACATTGAATTTTCAGTTTAACTGGATATGTTTTATGCCAAAAGGCACACTAAAATTCCCTCCAGATTTCTCTAATTAATCAGATTCACTGTATTCACATTTTTTTCTATTAAAAGCTCCAGCTGAACTTATACATTCTCCATTAGAGCTCATTCTTCTGCCTCATAACTGTTTATAATTAAGTTACCGGGAAACTGTGGCTTTTATCTTTGGGGAGGAAGAAAAAAAATGAGTTTTGTAATTGGAACCAGTTCAAGTAAATCCAATAGAAGACTGGAAGCAGCCCAGTTACCTATAGGGGGAATGTTTTCTGGGATAGCTAGGAGTTGTGGATTCATCTGCTTGAGTTGGGGATTCATCTGTTTTTATGTGAATTTGCCTGCTCATATGTGATTCAGTGCCAAGAAACTGTATTAGTTTTTCAGTGCTTGCATTGAAGTGAAAATTTTGCTGCTTTCAGTGAGAAAGTAACACTGATAATCCTGCAAGAAAAGTAAGGTGTCAACTGGAGTGGAAGCTCCCTAGTCAATATCTGTTCAGCAGCAATAGCTCACAGTTGTAATTCAGCCTTGTTTTAGGTGTGCATGTACATGTGTCTGTGAAGGTTTCCAATTTAAAATAAGCTTTTCTTTTGCATCCATGTTTTCCTCAGAAGTGCCATATTTTTTCTCACTTAGATTTTCTGCTCTGCAAATTGCACTGAATTGATTCAAATCATCTCTAGGGGCAGTACTCTAAAACACAGCTGATCATCTTGCTCTGTGTGTTATTGCACAATGCAGTAAAGACATTGTTGATTTTAATGGCTAGCAAAGTGATTTCAATCCCATCAGTCAGGCCAAAGGGACATGCCTATATGTTTAAGCAGTCTGCTGTTGGTATTCTCTGTATGGTAAAGGATTTTGGCATGAAAAGATCTGAATCTTCCTCACAGAAGAAACCTTGTTCCTCATCTTGATTGTCGGAAGGTCTGTAACCATCAGAACCTTGGCACAAAGTGTGGGAGGGGAAAATGGAGCTGATGTGTCAGGTGGCTGAGGTGAGATACCATATTGCCACAGTGTGATTTCAGCCTCTGGAATCAGGTGTCACAAATGAAATACTTTCAAGTTGGTGGCCTGAGTTCTCCATTCGTTCTGGTTTAGCCAGAGTCATGCACTTATGATCAGGTCCTGCCTTCTGCTATGGGTTTGATAGGTCTGGGGGCAATCCACATCTGCTGAATTGGTAAGTTAGCAGTTATTTTCAGCATATGTTGCTGAGCATTGTTCTGATCAGTTGTTCAACCTTATGGATTATGGAGAAGTCCGCGAACTTTCATTTCTGTATTATCGTTTTCTTGGTACACTCAGCAATCAGTTATCTGGGGTGATGAAGGGTTGGATAGCTTGGTTAAAATTATTAATTATTCAGGATATGTGCAAAAATATGGTGTGAGAGTGTAACTGAAGGGAAAAAGGGAAGTTAATGTGAAGCACAAAAGTTTTGAACAAGCGCTGATCCAAAAAGGTAGATGGACAGCACAGCAACACTGCCAACACAGAAATACATTTTTGAGTGGACCTGGTTGTTGTGGAACCATCTTACAGGTCTCTGAATATACTGTTTTTCACCTACTAGAGGACCTGTTTCAAGATTTGACTCCCATGAATTTTGTCTATTTTAAAACTTTTTAAAGGCAGAAAGAACAGAAATGTTAGAAATACCTGCACACTTCTTTGAAGTTTTTCCCATTTTGGAAAATGTTAGAGTGTACACAGTCATGTCTTCTTCATAGATGGAGGAAAGAAGCATCTGGTGGTAGTTATTGAACTTACTCTCTTTTAACATTTACAGTAGTAATCTATTCAGCTCATAATTATCTTTGAATATGATCACCAGTCACAATTTTTTTTAACCTCAGAACTTCCCCCCACTTCTGGAAAAAGAGAGCAATGTTCTTTTTATTGATGCTACTTCCATCTTCCAGGTGCTCCTGTAGGCAGCATTACATGCTACTGGCCTGAATGCAGTGAGCAGGGTTTTGGCCACAGTCGTAACCATGCAGAAATTCTCTTTCCATGAGGAGATGCCATTGAAGCACCAGAATACCAGAGTGGTATGACCTGAGCATCCACCTTAGTTCAACAGTTCAGGGAGTTGGGTTGCTCACAAAGCTTTTATCAGCTGACAGTGAAGAGACAGGCCCTGTGTTATCCTCTTGCCAAACCTCTCTGTAACTCTGTCACAACACTCAAAGAAAACATGATCACTCAGAAAAGATAACAACTGCTGCAAACCAGTGCTATCCCCATCCAACAGCCCAGCTGGCTGCAGATAGCAAACCTGAAAATGTGAAATAGAAAACCCACTTTTCCTTCCCATGCTGCCATGTTTTGTCCTTCTCTTTTCTCATGCAGAGAAAAAAGTAAAGTCACTCACATGAATATATATATATATGGACAAACACATGAAGGAGGTAAAAAGGCTGCTTACTAGTAAGTTGCTTTGTAAGGTGTCCTGTTCTGCTACCTACTCTCCCTTTCTTTTTGAATCCTTGTTTGAGTGCTTCTGTGCTTCAGAGAAACAATTAGAGGTAACAGAGCACATCTTGAGGATTATGCCTGAAGCAGACCTCCCTTCCACTGATTTCCTGACCAAAGCAATCAGCAAGACCTTGAGCTTCAGCCAACTGCTTGGGTCAGTAAGGAGCAGCATGTTGCTAGAATGTTTTAAAAGTACCTTTTTAGTATTTCATAAAAGGAATAGGCTTCCTTAGCAGTCTGCTTTGGATGTTATTAAGTGACAGCAAATAGATTAAGTATTTCATTAAGCTGGCACGCTGTTTATTTCAGTCTCTTTAAGCTTTCAGTGTAACATAGTGTTTAAATATCCAAAGTTGACTGTTACAGCATGTGTCTAATTAGACTTGACTTTAGAGTTGGTCTGCAAAGTGCAGCAGGAGCAGAATTCATCATAGTGTGCTCTAGAGGACAGAGGTAAATATAATAGTTATATTTGTTGTCCACAGTTGCAGTGAGTCCAGAATGGCAAGGAAAAGTCTTCACTGTTTAGACTTAGAAACCTTTTCTTAGTCCAACATTTACAGTTAGTAAAGGTGCTTCTCCTTTCAATACACCTCTCCAAATCAGTAAATGTCTGATCTGATGCCTCAGCATGAAAGTGAAAGTTTGCCTTAGTCTATAATGTCTGTTTGCTTCCCTTAG
>VWZG01004967.1:0-29875 GCA_013396735.1 Grallaria varia | reverse complement strand
AAATTTGTGTTTCTTTTTTTATATAAAAAAAAAAAAAAAAAAAAAAAAAAGGAAAAGAGGACTAGGTCTGCAGGGAAAGCCCTTTGATTGTTTCCCTCCTTGCAAAACTAGAGCAGTGGGAAAAAAAATAATTTGGTATTCCAAGTGTTGTTTGGAGACAAATGGGTAAGCCATCATAACTGGGTTTTCTTTCCATACCTGATGTTGGCAAAACCTCACTAAAGACTGCTAGATTCCTGTGTATGTGGAATTCTGGGTTCAATTTTAAGTAACCTTCTGAACTTTGATAGATCCCTATAGCCCAAACTTCTAGAGTTTCTGAGTAAATTAATCTAATCCTATGTATTTTTCATCCTCACTACTTCCCCACCTCACCCACCCCACACAAAATATACTGCTATGCCAGGTGTCTATCCAGTGAACATAGGGTAGGTGACAGAAAATACACCAAACTCTGGGTGGGATTCTCAAGGACTTGAGTAAATATTAGGTTAGAGTATAGAACGGCTTTTATGACTCAGTTTGTCACAAACAAATTTGCATCAGCAGAAAAACATAATAAATTGTAAAATACTATGCCATGTAAAGCATGACTTCACCCTGAAAATGAAGATTTATTTGAAATAAACAACAAGAAATAAACCAAGGAATTTTGTAATACCATATATGAAAACTATTTTTCAGAAAAGAAATAATTGCATTTCAGAATTTATTAGAGTACATCAGTAAAAAGGTAATGAGTGCATCCACTTTTATTATTATACTGAATTGTATTTTAAAATCTATCAGCAAAATAAGAGGATATTGGAAAAAATGTTTGGTATACACAGTTTTAGTGTATTTTGCTGTCCTTGTTCTTCCACACCCATAAAATTTTCAATTTAGCAAAAAGAAAATAATGTAAAAGAAATCATGGAGACTGCAGGCATTGCAGAGGAAATAGTCAAAACAGACTATTCTATAGACTATTCTATGACAGGTTAGCAGTTTAAGCACACATCTCACATAATTGTGAAACACAGAGGAAAAATAGCTATTAATAAACTAATTTCCAACAGTTTAATACAGGACTTAACATTTTACATTTCGGCTCCCTAGCATGGATGTAGCTAGGTTGACCAAAAGTTACATATTACTTTTAAGATGTATAATGCTGTAGGAAAATTTTACTCTATGATTAAAATTTGTCCTTAAACATTCATGAGCAGTGATGACTAGATCAGCTTAATGGAAGGTCTCTGCTGTTTTCCACTAGCTGCAAAGGGCTGCACTAAATGAATATACTTAATGAATATACAGAGATGGCAAAATGCAAATATCAACTGGACTTCATTAATTATGTCAATAAGGTGAAATAAAATAAAATAGACTGGCACATTTGGATTTTCATTTCTTTTCATTACTTTAAGCTTCCCTTTTGGAGAGCGTTTCTAGCTGAAAGTTGAAGTTTATTCAAAAACCCGTATGTATTTTCCTCGAATTTAATGCCATTAAGCATTTGACTCAATGCAAATATTTGGAAGAAATGGGTCTTTAGAGTTCAACAGTATTGTGTGATTCATTGGTCTCATGAGGTCAGTGAAAAAATTCCAAATAGATGTCATTCAAAGTTAGACCAGTATATAGGCTTCTAAGATTTTGAATATATTATGCACTCATATATGTATGTGTGTAACTAATTTTGGGGATGTGTATATATATATATAAATAAAATCTGTGTCTAGATCTGACAAACTTCTAATTTTAGCTTTCTTTTCACATTTTTGAAGTTAATTTCACTTTTGACTGGGTCTCTGAAAGCCTTGCACTTCAGAAATGAGTGGTCGCATCTCACAGGGACAGTCATGGAAATCACAGCTCTTTATTGCTTAAAGTAGGCTTCAGTCCTTGTAGTCCTTAAGGTTAATTGCTGGTATGTCCATAAAGAAAGACATAAAGGACCTGTCATTTGATTCACTCTGGAAACAGTAGCCTTCATTAACTATGTAAATCCAATCATATTATTGTGCTTCAGAGGATACAGGATTATATGGATTAAAAAACAGAAGCAAACTTTCTTGTCCCAAAGCTCAGGCAGCAAGGAGAGGCCAGGACTACCTCAGGCGCTCTCATGGAGCTCTTTAAGGCTCCTGTTTCCCATTCTTATATACAGAAAAAGTTCCTGTACAGTTCCTCTCATCCTTTTGCCCACTTAGACTGCATCTACACTGCAAAATAAAAAAGGTCCAGGAAATCAGCTTATGCATGACACCTATGAACATCTGTGTTGCTTAATTGTTGGCTCACTTCCCAGACTTGTTTGGACCTCTCCAGCTACTGTTTTCCTGGTGAAAACCTAGGTGTGACTCAGGGAGATGTTTGCTTTATACACCATCATCAAGAGGCCATACAGATAAACTGTACCGTTTGGCTTCTCCTGCCTTCCAGAGAGCCCCATCCTATTCCCAGTAAACATTGTGCTCCCGAATCCCCCAGTCTGTCCTTAGACTCCTTCCCAGGGCAGCGCACCATTACTTTCATGCCACAAGAATGCCATTGTCTGGGGTGCAGCATCAGCATGTGCTGCATGGCAGAGCTGCAGCCAGTCCCCACGGGAGCAGTCGGCACAGTCAGACAGCATCAACCTGTTGCTGCCTCTGGCTGTGAGTATGGATCTGGTCTCTTCAGTTTCTGAATTCTCTGGATGAGTGGAAAGGAAAAATAATATAAAGGAAATCATTGTCTTATTCTAGTAATTGCCTTCACATTAAGAATAAAGACTGTGCTTCCCAGGAAAGGTAGGTTTGTTTCCAAACTTCAGAAAAACAATCAGATTATTTTAGATGGAAGCGCTAGCTTGACTTCATACGGTTGAGTTATCTTTTTTTGCAATAGCTTAGAAGAGTCTGTGGGGAATCATCCTTGTGGGGAAGTCGTGCTGCTTTATGAAGGAATTGTAGATATTCCCAGGCTTTGTGATGAGTAAACAAACCTCAGAAATGGCACCCTAGCCTGTTTGCCCAGAGGCAGCGCTAACTAGCCATCAGTGCTTTCAGTGCATGGGATTGTGTCTCTGTGTAGCACTGCTCCATGGTGTGTTCTGGAGATCTTTGTTGGCTCACATTGGCAAACTCGTTTTCTTGCTTTCCTAATACCATTGGTTTAATTTAATTTGGGAGAGTCTAGTCAGTCTGACACATCCATAAATTGAGTATATAAAAACCTATAAAGGTCATATACAATACTCATGACATTATTACAGGTTGACATTCTCATACTAGCTGTATCCTGTCACACACCAGAATCCTTGCACTTGTCGTGGTGATCTAATAGTTCAGAAATGAGATGTGTTTACCCTTCCAGAACTATTTGCAATATCAGCAGGAAACAAGAGAGTCACTTCATTTGCTGCATTAAAAACTTTTATGGGAAAGCCTCCATATCAACAAATATTAGTTCACAGCACGATATTTGGACACATAAGTACTGATTTTTCCTAGGTGGGAAGCTCCTTTTTTCCTTTGAAGTTTTGAACTCATCCAGTTCCTTTTTCCCAAAGAGGGAACAAAATAAATAAAGTCTGACATGATAATCCTTTCATATCCACTGAATTCCCTATGGTAACTCTGAGATTATTACATTTCATGCAAATGAAAGAAGTTTTCACAAGTTTCAACACCAGGTCACATTTTCATCAGTTTCTAATCAATAAAGTATATGCACAGGTGTTTGCAGATGTATATATTGTTTCTTAGGTTTGAATCCATGAAATATGAGTACTAAGTGTTTTTTATATGTGTATTATGATTATCAGTTCAACTTTAAAATACTGTGTTTTGAAAGATTGGCATGCATTTTCAAGAACCCGGAAAACATTCTAAATGCATTTCATATTATTACTATACTTACAGTTCATGAAGTTGTGTTTTTTGGGATTTTTTTGTAATTCATCATTCTCCACACAGTGCTTCCAGTAGTGTTTTTGTTTCTTTTTTAACTCTGCAATGATATCCCATTGTGTCAATTTAGAGACCTTTTTATATCAGTGGGCCTCCAGCATCTTCAGGCCTTATTGCAAGGCATAGACACCTTGCTTAAAATTTGTAACAGAATGTTTTTGTGGGTAGATCAAATTGATTTTGAGCATTTGCACAGCAAGTAGAATCTTTTTACATCAGTCAAGATATTTCTGAGATAATCTGAAAGACCAAGCAGAGATATTAGCTACAAAAGGCAAATATACGGATGGATAAGTTTATTTTTTTCATGCCATTTCAGGTCAATTGTTTTTCTTAGTTCTACATTTAGTTGATCTTACTTTAAGTAAGACAGTCTTAGTATGTGAACAGGTAGCTAGCCCAAGTTACAGAGACTTGTGAATGTTTTTTCTGTCCTCCACAGAAAATAGTTCCTTCTATGCCGGTAAAACCAATATGAAAGGATATTGTGTAGAGTGAGGGAAGAAAGTGCATTACAGATAAGAGAAATAATGGCTAGGTTTTGTCTAGATGTAAATTGGAGAATTGAAGTTGGATAATGAGGGAAAGTGGGAGTTTGTTTGTTTTTTTTTTTTTAAGTTAGCCTGGTGTTCCTAAAGAGATTTTATTTCTAGTATGCTTTAGTTAATTAAATACAAGTTTGTTCCATAGATCTTCAAACACCGGTGTGTATTGAGAATGAATGACACATAATTGGGATTTATAACAAGAAAAAAACCCTTTGCATTCAAGTATCTCTGGATATATGTATGCTTAATATTCAATGCCTGTCAAAACTGTCTAACCTGACTAGAATGTGACAGTATACAATTTTTGGATTTTTAGCCACGTATTTTTGTCGTCTCAGTACTTGTAATTAAATCTAATGTATCACTTCTACTCTGTTAGCTATTCAGCAAATTGCATGTTTTTAGAGAAAAAAAAATAACAACGTTGGAAAGTAGTCTTTTTTCAGCCTTTTTCAATTTGAGCGTTCAGTTCGTAAAAGTGTAACAATATTACATTTTATATTTAAAGAGTGAGAGCTCATAAGCAACTAAGAATTATTTCTACAAAACTGCAAATTCCAGTAATATACTTTAAAGGTTTTTGAAACCTTTGAAGCAAAATCCCTATTGTAATGGAAGTTTTACACATGTAGATATGAGGTTCTAATAGGGATAACATTACTAATAGTTTAGTTCTTTGTATATGGTCGATCTAGTTTTATCTTTAGTCCTATCTCAATAGTGCTGTCAAGAAATATTCACCTATTAAATTTATTTGGAGTGTTTCCTCACAACAGATGTTTTTCACACAGTTTTGTTTATTTTTTTCCCCGCTTTAGAATACAGTTTGTGAATGAGAATCAAAAGTTTGCTGGTTTCTCAAGGGTATCAGTGTTCTATAATGCTTCCTTACACAAAGGGGGCTCCTCTTGACAAATCTGTGTATCAAATTTGTGTTTCCTTTAATAACTCATCAGGTTGCCAACTTGTCTCAAGGTCATGGACTTTCCTCAGTTCTAATAATCCTTACAGGAAAAGGACCACATGTTTATTGTATTTAGTGTCTACTGTTTCTGTTTATTTATTTGTTTGTTTCTTTCTTTTAAGAAATATTGCCATCTGTTGTTTTCTATATTATTTTTTTACCCATTCTCTGATTTCTCCTTCATCACTATTTTTTTGGATCTGTTTTTAATAATCTTTTTTTTTAAGAAAGAAGAAAAAAAATCCGTAATACTGTCAAAAGCTTCACGTAATTTAACTGAAATGCAGTTTTCATTGCAGCCTCTGAGTACATTTTTTATCGCATTACCACCCATTATTCTGCCTATCTGGAGTAATGGCATGATAATAAAGCAGAAGCAGAGTTAACAGATAAAGGAATTACCTTGTAAGAATACACTATGCCCATATGTAGAGAAGTAAAACTCTGTGATGCTTTTGAAGGTAGAATACAGTGAGTTGGGCCAAGGTTGCCCAGCACAGTCATGTGCTGCACACCCCCAGAGCAGAGGGTCTGTCAGACCACGAGTCGTGGTTTAACCCCAGCTGGCAACTCAGCAGGGCTTTTGTGCTGGTGGGGTGGTGTGAGAAACACTTGACTCTGTGTAAGTGCTGCTCAACAGTAACAAAAACATCCCGAAATTATCAACACTGTTACAGGCATAAATCCAAAACATAGTGCCATGCTAGCTACTATGAAAAAAGAATAACTCTAACTAGCCAAACCCAGCACATCATGATCATGTAGCTCATTATCCTGGTTGGACATGAGTTGTTCTCTTCAGATGTCATTGTGCCAAATCCCTAAAAGATAGTAAAAGGTGTGTTTTTCTAAATGTCATACTTGAAGATAAATCCAACTTTCAGAATATGAGTGCATGTATCACAGGAAGGTGGTAAATGATCTTTCTTTCTGTTATTTTCAGAGCCAAATTTTGTGTCATCTTACGACATTGGGAACTTTACTTATTTCTTCTTCCGGGAGAATGCGATTGAACATGACTGTGGGAAAACAGTCTTCTCTCGTGCTGCTCGGGTGTGCAAAAATGATATCGGTGGCAAGTTTGTGCTTGAGGATACCTGGACTACCTTCATGAAAGCTCGTCTGAACTGCTCTCGCCCTGGAGAAATTCCATTTTACTATAATGAACTTCAGAGCACTTTCTTCCTGCCAGAATTGGACTTAATCTATGGAATTTTTACCACTAATGTGTAAGTAAATTGAGTCGTGTTATTTTCTTGCTTTTTGTGGCAGCAAAAACTAAAACTTCTGATCTGATCTCTTTTGCATACTCCAGGCAAACATCACAAATTCAAACTACTGTATTGCCCAGTCCACTGCCCTCTTATGAACAAGTGTCAGTTCCAAACTTTTCCCACATGAATTGCTGAAAAAATGAGAGAAAAAAGAATTCTTAATATTTCCTTACAGCAGGGAGCCAGTTGTGGTTAAGACTATTATGTCATTCATTTATTCTTAGAAAGGCATTAATTTTTACTTGGCACACTATTGTAATACATAAATACATGATGTACTTATGAAATTAATATTTTATAGTTGTAATGTGACATGATGATGAATCTGACGTGATAGAATTTGACCATGTCAGGAAGAACTCACCCAACAGAGGACAAGAGGTGCTGTTATGTAGTTTAATTAGTCCTAATATATACCTAAGTGAGTTTAAGGGTCAAAACAAGACTTTAATTTTAACTGAATTTATCACCAGGGTAAAATTTAAAAGAAAATACAGTTTGATCTTAAACTTTGTTAAATATTAAAAAATTGGATTGACATAAAGCTCCCTAAACCCTGAGCTTGATACCAAGAGCTTAGCTCTTAAAGAAAAAAGAGGCATTTATCTCAGAAAAGCCCTTTGTTACTTTAAACATGATAACTGGAGTTCATCAGTGTGAGCAGCCTCTGTGTTATGGCTGTGCAGCCGTGTTCAGACCACTGGAGGAGTTTCAGATTTTGGGTTCCAGTTCTCTTACCTTCTTGAAATGTCTTGCTGTGTAAGCCAGTTTTGTCTAGAATTTTTAAAAGTTCCTTGGGCACCTAAAACATAGGGCCTATTGAATACCAGGATACCTACCTTTGATAAATACCCATTAATCAGGTGGAAACAGTCACAAATTAATGATACAAATCATTATCCCTTCATATTCTAGACAGTGAGCATGAATTTGAGCTTTTGGTACAGTCCTTTATCAACATGTTTAGGCATTGTCTAGATTCCAGCTTGCCCCTGGGCCAGCAGCTCAGGCTGTGAACCCAAATAGTGATGGGCTGCTTACGCAATGTGACAATCCCTAACTTGTGACATTGGATGATGAGCTCAACCTGTTCCTGCAGTGAAGTAATGCAGTTTATCTAAACTTTTATAAAGAGACTTCGAGATTACTGGGCATAAGAAAATTTGATGTTTTATTGATCAGTAATTTTAATTTCATTGTTCTGTTTTACTAGCTAGTTCAAATATTAAAAGACTGGTATTTCTCAGGTAGCATACACGCACACTGTTCAACATGATCTTTCATGAGGAGTCAAAATAGCTTTGATATATTCCTGCCATGAAAATCCAAAGGGCCTTGGCCATAGAAGAGGAATGATGAAACTGGCTCCTCTGAAAATGGACTTACTAATGACTATCTTAGCCACATGAAAATAGACAGTATTTGAAACCTTGCCATTACCACCTTCTTCCCCAGTGGCCTATCATTTTGATTGCGCAACAGAGATGGACTGTTCAAAGGGGAATTAATTACAACTGTTTGAGGGGGGGGATTTTGGTAGCTCCATTTAAAATGTATTTGTTCCTACCACTAAATGTTGTAAGTTTTTGGACATTGTTGCAATGTTGTAGAGTTAGGATTACTTTCCCATGCTAATCCCTCTTTCACAGAGAATCTGCAGAGCCCATCTAATCCACCTTTCAGCACTGCAACTGGTGGTGAAGAAATGGCAGGTTTTCCCATGATGGAGAACAACATATTCCTTTCTGTTGATGTAACAGCATCAGATATTACTTAACCACATTCAGCATTCTTCGTTCTCAATATCTTCAGAATTGCAATGACTTTATTGTACCCTAATGCTTTTTTTAGTATACTCCAATATACTTGCAGAGGGAAAACCCCCAAGACATTGCTGTCAATAAACACTGAGTAACAGCCAAACTTGCCCCTTTTATATGTGATTTACTATTAAGTCCACTATAGCCACTGCTTTGTAATAAAGCTGATTTTGTTTCTTTCAGACTATCTGAAAAATCTATAAGCATGAGTCTAATGTCCTTTAAGGACTTCAAGAAATTAAAGAAGACATTGGTATGGTTAATAACATTAGTGAGGTGCATTTAGGGATAGTTTATATAGGCAAGAAATTATCAAATCCAATGATAATTGATTCTACAGATATTGTTAGCATGAAACCAAGTTTTGGGGTTTCTTTGAAATAAGAGTGACAAGCATAAGAAAACAAATTGCTCTTTTGTCCTGGTTTTTAAGCCATATATCCTAACTCCTTTCATTTGTTGGCAGATTTGATCCTCCAGGTGTTGATATTTGCTTGGGGGTTTTTTCTCACCATTTTGGAGTTTCTATAGTATGCCTTCTTAAGCCTTGTGTAAATTACAGGCTAAGTTTTAAAAAAGAAAAATAATTCCAAAAAAAAAAAAAAAAAAAAAAAAAAAAAAAGGAAAAAAAAAAAAAAAGGAAAGAAAAAAAAAAAAAAAAAAACAGGAAAGAATGTTGTGTGAATCATTTGTCATCAGTTTTACCCACAATGGAAATCTGTGCAACTGCCACCTTCATTATCCATTCATTTATCTCAAAATGTGAAAAAGAACAATGCAAGTCCTCATATTACTATCTTTCATAGTCATTAGATTATATTCTTTACACTATGCAGAATTACTGCCATGCATGTGACATTTTCAAGGCAAATGCAGGAAATTGCATGTTTTGTCTGGCTGCCATTTATTTATGCTTATTTGTTTAACAAGATAACTTCTATGCAGTCCAAGTTGTTTTCTCTTGATGGGTTTCTGGAACTCGCATTCTTATTGCTGTACATCTCTGTGAAGATACAGTTTTTGTGGAGATGTCTGAGATTCCATAGGGTCTGGAGACATACCATACATTGAAAATCCTTATCTCTGTTCATGTCTGTTTTATAGAAGAAACATTTATGAGCCCTTAAAGTTATACCATCCTGAAGTTTGTAACTAGAAAAGAGGTGTCCCTAGTGCATGTGATTGTGTGAAACTGTAGCCTTCTGATATTCAGAGCAGCAGCAGAAAGTAGGAAGCTCTGAGTTTCTCCTACTCCAGTTACTTGGTAAGGCCAACAAATATTTAAAATGCAATATCTGTGCTAAATCAGCTCATCATGTATCGTTATCATGAGATAACACCTCCCGGCTGATCATATCTGTTTAGTTAATTACTTGAAGGGTTGAAGAGTTATTGCCTTTTTTATTAATTTTTCAGCAAGTTGACTTCTTAATGTTGTTACTTAGGTTAATATTTATATTTCTTTTGCAGGAACAGCATAGCAGCCTCAGCAGTTTGTGTTTTCAATCTGAGTGCCATAACTCAGACCTTTAATGGACCTTTTAAATACCAAGAAAACTCCCGATCTGCTTGGCTTCCATATCCCAATCCTAACCCTAATTTTCAGGTATGGACACAAGGGAAAAGGACAACAGGTTACATGAGGTTTTCTCAAAGTGCTTTGTGGTTCATGTTTAATAAGTCCAGTTGTGCACTAGCCTAAGCCCTTAAAAACCAACTAAAAAAAAGAAGGCCCCTTATTTCAACATACTTAATTTTATCCTTTCACAAAATAATTTGGGTTGAAAAGAAGATGTGCTTTGAAGGCTAGGAGGAAAAATGTTTGAGTTCAGTCTTCCGTCAAAACGAAACACCATAGTATTCTGTCATAGTAGCACTGAGTCCTGGCTGAAATATGGTCAAACTGCTATTCTCTTTTACATTGTATTTGTGCTATTAAAACCTAAAAAATGGAACTCTGTCTGACAGGAAAAAGAAAGTGATGGGGGAGGAGGTAAAGGAAGAGTGGTCAGGATTTTGTATGTTTTCATCTGCAAGGTGGTCTGCACTCACTGAAGAGTCAGATTAAAAGAATTTGTGATGTGGTATGCCCCTCATTTGTCAGCCTCAGAAGGTGTAATAATATGCAGTTGGCTGACCGTGTAAAAACAATTAGTCCAAGGCACATCATTTGGAGGAAAAAAAAGGAAGGGGTATTTCAGGTAAGCAGATGCACACTGTTTTCTTCTTCTGCATAGTCACCAATTCTACGAGGACAATTTTACTGAGTGTGATTCTTGCCTGGGAAATGGAAGGAAAGCAGCCTTAATTTAGTGATTAATAACAATAGCTTTTCACCAAGGTACTTAAGTATATTCACCCTCATCCACCTTTCACCCTCCCTTAATCTCAATGCAATTTCATGAGTTTAGCACTACTCCTGGAACACTCTTCCCTATCTGGTAAGAGTAATAAGATCTTTGCTACCATGAAAAAGAATCATCCATTGGGGATTGCAGGTAGTTTTAATTACTTTCTGATCTATGCAAATGGAGGAAAATAAGTCGCTGGATTTGCTGTAAGTTACAGGCCAGGGCCACGTTACCTTTCCTAGCTAGTAAGTTTGGCATCAGCCAAGTGACAGGACACCATTTAAGTAAGCCATGTTTCAGAGCTGGGCTGTATTTGTATTTAGCTTTTTACCAGTGTGAGATACATCTCACTGAGTTGTTTGATTGTTCAGTTGAATCAATCGTCTTGTCTCTGTCCCACCTGGGAAGAGTGGCCACAGTTGCCAGGGGGTATAGAGATGCAGAGGGACTCTCCATCTGGTTCAACCTCTGGACCTGCCACCATGTGACTTTTGGTGGTAACTGTTTTTCTCTCTTTTCCTTCTCTCTTTCTTTACTCCTTCCTTCTCTCTTCTTCTCTTTTTCTTCCTTCACTCTTTTCTTTCTCTTGTGGGTAACTTAAAACCAGTGGGTTGTATTTCACTAAGTTGTATGGGGTTGGTGTTTGCTGGGTGATTTAGCATTATGTTTTTCCTTGGTTGTTTGTTACTCTTGTAAGTTGCTTCTGCCAAGTTCTTATTTTGTCACTAAATTAAAAGAAATCTCTTGAGAATAAGTGCATAGCTTTTTTTTTTATGTGACTGAAGGTATCAAAAAACTTAAAGGCTTTGCAAGGGTTCATGTGGGTGAAACTCTGGTAGTCTTAAATGTAAGTAAACTGCCCAGGCAAGTGTCAGCATAGACCCAGCACTTTACAACCTATTGTAGAAATATTTGTATTGGCAAAATAGTCCTAGGAAGAGTGTTTAAGAGAGGCTAAATTTTTGACGGGAAAAAAAATGCTAGAAAAGACTTATCACCTTTCTGAATAGGTGAGCAAGACCAATAAAACTTATTAAGCTCTCCCTACAAAGCTTGCATTAATGGGATATTAATTATTGTGAGAGTGCTCCATGCAGTAAGGTACATACAAACACAGAGGACAGTCTGATGGCTGTGTAAATTCTGTACTGCTAGTATGCATCTCTAAGTCCCCGTCAAGACTGAAGGGTTGAAGAAATTTGGTTCTTAGATCGCCTGGCTGATTTTAATATACCTGGTACTTTGTCCAATTTACAAGAACAGTGACAACAGCTATATCATATCTCATTGAGCAACAAACAGCTTTGAAGGCCAGAGAGAGGGTTAAAAACAGCAATCTGGCTTTTTACAAAACAGTATTGAAGGCAATTGATGTTAACTGATATTTAGGTATCACTAGTGATGTCCAACTTCTGTTCTTTTGCAGATGCTGCCTTTTTTTCCCTTGAATAACTTTCTGTTAGATTTCTGGCTCTAACTGCAGCAGTAATGTAAACCAGAAGCTGGTCTAATGCATAGAGCTAGGTGTGTAGCCATTTTTTGTGATGTGGTGGTGCTTTAGAGTACACTTCACTTAAATGGGTCACTGCTTTTCTTCCCAGAAAGAACTTTTCTTTTGGAGAGTCCGTATGATAAGGTATCAGAAGTTCTGTCTTTGTAGTCCCAGAAGTAGATTTGTCCTCAGATTATTCGTCTACTCAGGAAGACAAGTATGTGATGTGAAGGGAAACTACCGCTCTGTAGTTACAGTTACATCAAACATTGTATTTCCAAGGCTGGATTATATTAATGAAATATTTTCCAAATTAGAATACTATTGGAGTCCCAGTTTTGAGGAACATTGTTTTTCTTCAGGGATCATTGCTTTTCTATTAAGATGAGGCAATGTCTGTCAGAAGACCAAGGACCATTTGAATTTCAGTGTATTATGAGTGTTCAGCTGGAATCTTTCCTTCTTGATAGATTCAGAGAAATTCTTCTCTGGCATGGTTTATTTTTTTCACAGGTCTGACATACAGAGCAAGCAATTGTTTCCTGCCAGTTGCTAATTTGTCCTTCCTCACCATCTGATCTCTCATTATGAAATTATTTATTTGACTTTTTTTAACATTTGCGGATCTGGAATGATCATATAATTTCAGATTGAAGATGTGGCAATAATGAAGAAATAACTGGTAGGGTTTTGCACACTATTATTTTGCTTATGCATTCATAGCACAATTTATTATATAGTAAAACATAATGAGAATTATTACTTGGGTATGCCTTTCACATCACCCAAATATTTGATAAATGTTGTGAAGCACTGCTTTACTTCTCTGATGCAATTATGCTTGAGTAAACATATGGATGTTTACATATTCATATGCATTAAGCAACTTTCTCTTTTGTGTCCTCAACTGAACACAAATATGCTAGAAATTAACTGCCACTTATTTTGCTTAGTTTATTTGTGATTGAAACTTGTCCATGAAGTTAGTGAATGCTTTCCTGTAGGGAAAGAGTGTAGTTACCAGGTTTAGAATTCGGTCAGTTTCAAAACAGAAATGTCTTTGCTGTGGATAACATTCGCTAGAGCTCTGCACTGTCCATTTTTTTAAACTTAGCACACAGTCTTAAGAAGCTTATAGAACTGTTTGTGGTACTTTCACCTGGGATTTCTGTCAGACCCTGGCTGTGATAGGACATAGAATTCCCTTTGAAAATTTGTTATGTCTTTAGCGCTGCATCTGTGAAAATTGTAAGGAAAACTAGTCAGAAAATTGCTTGGTTTGTTGGATGGTAGTTTTTCTCCTTCATTCTCAGTGAACATAGGGTATAAAAAAATATTATTGTAGTCCACTTGTGCTGGTCTGTCTGGTGCCCTTCCATATTGTTTAGCAGTAGGAAGCCTCGATAGCATACTGCTTCAGGAAGGTGGGACTTCCTCAATCACTGGACAGTCTGGTTAGCTCCAAAATGGGGCTGGAATGTCGAATTCCAGACTTTCACTACAAGATATACTCTTAGGTTTTAATTTCTTGTGCTGTAAATCAGAGAGTAAATCTATTGGTTTTGTTGACACATATAGTAATGTTCGTTTTCTGTGTTTACAGTGTGGCACCATGGACCAGGGTTTGTATGCAAATCTGACTGAGAGAAATCTTCAAGATGCTCAGAAATTCTTCTTAATGCATGAAGTTGTTCAACCTGTTATTCCAATTCCTTACTTCATGGAAGACAACACTCGATTTTCCCATGTTGTTGTGGATGTTGTGCAGGGCAAGGACATGCTTTTCCATATCATCTATCTTGCCACAGGTATGAACTCTGCATTGCTGTGATAGTTGCAAAAGTTTATGAGGTCTTTGAGCTTTAATGTTCTGTGAATTAGTTATGAAATATGTGTAGTACACCTTGAACATCAGCTTTTCCTCTTTCATAGCAATCACCTATCTTCTACATTTTTTTAATAGTAGCTGTTTACAATGTATTTTATGTTATATTGCGAACTGAAATTTTGTTCCTGTTCTCCTTTGAAGGTGGGAAGCCTACAGGTTCTGGGGGGAATGAATAATTGGGAATTCTACAAATGACACTTGCCAAGTTTCTGTCTTTTCTTCTTTTCATGTAGTTAAGGGTACAAAGTTAAGGGCCAAGATAAGATGGTTTAAGATCCTCTGATATAGAAGTAACTTTTTAAATAGTAAATACAGCAACTGCTACTGCTATTTCTGACTCTTCTTCTCTCATGTATTTTATTACCTCTTCTTTTGTTTCATTTTTAAGACATTCACTATGCAGTTTTGCTTATTATTTGCCCATTCATATGCAAGCTTAGCAGTGAAAGAAAATTAATCCTCTACCTAAAGTTGCCTTGATTTAAACTATTGCCTTCTTGGTTCAAAATTTCAAGCTTCAGGCGGGTGTGTTGGAGAACTGTTTTTGCAGAACAACTATATCCACAGATGAGACTGAAATACTAGGTTGAACTAACAAGTTTAGAGGCTCATGGCATAAAACTTAAGGTAGTTCTAAGTACTTTCTCCTATGCACAATATTGGGGAATAGCTCATCAAAGCAATGGTTTGTTAATGTTCATAGTCCCGTTGTGCTCCTTGAAAGCTAGGCAGTAACAGAGGGGCTTTTGTTCGGTTGGATCTATGCCTGGATTTGACCAGTTCTAGTCAAAACAGCCTGCAGGGTGGTAAATTATAGCATTTTAAATGAAATCATGTCAGTACTAAATGATGTTTGTATTGTAGAAGTCTCCTGACAGAAACTGAATTACAGAAACATGTACTGAAATGGCTTTATAGAAAGAGACTACCACTGTGTGGTGGGATATTTGCATTAGAAAGGCAGCACCAAGAATAATGTCTTTTTTTAATAATTCTGATTGTCTTTGGTTTCCAGTTTCCCTTTGTGTTTTACCTTTTAGTTTGATTCAGTAATTGAGGATCTAAAACTTTATGCTTCGTGGTTCACTAATAAATTGTTTTCAGGAGAGATTCCATGTTCTTTTTATGCATCTGTGTACTTTTTATGCTGCTAAAAATTGTATTGCTCTCATAGTCCTTATGATGTATACTTGCCTTTCAGTTTTACTTTTATCTGTACTTCTGGTTCTGATCATTCATAGAAGCAGGTTACTTTCCTTAGCTGGATCTTTAGTCTGACTTTGGCATATTTCCTGTGATTTGAGAGTGTGTTTTATGAGAAAGCATATGATAAAACCCCCGTTCGATTCTTGAAGATTTCTTGACATAATCACATCAATTTTACTGAGTCATAGTGGATTTTTTTAACATTCCTTCTACCCCACTCCTCCCCAATTGACTGTAAATACTAAGCCTTATGTTCCAAGAAATATTAATATTCACTTTTCAGAAAAATTGTCTTTTGGTACATTTTGAAATTACCACACGTGTTTATATATAAATACCACATCTACATAAGGGTAGTTTAAAACTCCCAAGATATACCAAATTATGTAGTAGAATTTATTTAAAATATTATGATTTGAGGACAAAGGCAGAATTTTTCCTTCTTTGGCATGCAGGTCATAATTTTAATGTCATTATATTGTTAATTGTAAAGCATCTTAACTTTCCAGAGCCCTGACTTTGCTTGTGAAGGAGCTGTGGAACAGTTAGTATTGAGTTTTCATCCTAAACTGCATTTGATAAAAGATTACTGAGAAAAATACCATTGATCTGTAACGAATAGAAACTAAAAGGCAGCAGCCTTAACTTTGAAAATAAACAGTAACTTTGGAAGCAGACCAAGTTTAAGAGTTTTGAATTTCTTCAGTGTCTAGCTTTACTCTCACATCATCTACCCCAAGCTCCTAACACCATAAAGCATGAGTATGTTTGGGAGAGGTGACATGACTGAATTTGTGCAGGAGGAGAGAATAGTACCTCAGCTTTAGCAAGACTTTTGACATACACAACATTTGTATATCCAAATTAGGATGTATGGTCTATATGGGTGGACAGGTGGAGCTATAAAACCTGTTTGGATATGAAGCTCAGAGGGTAGTTTTAATGGGATGTATAGAAGTAATAAGGAGCCAAATACTGTCCTGTTTGACATTTTTTAATCAATGGCCTGGAGGAGGCAAAAGAGCACAGTGTGCAGGTGACACCGGACTAGGGCACCAGTAGTTACCCTGGGGAACAGGTATCCCATCCAGAGGACTTAGGCATGCTGAAGGGGTGGGCTAGCAAGAACCTCACAAAATTCGACAGATGCAAGTATGAAGTCCCAGATCTAGGAAAGACCAACTCTATGCACTGATTGTGGCTGGAGACTGACTGTCTAGGAAACAGATCTGCTCAAAGGACTTATGGACTTTGACAGACAGCAAGCTGAACATATGCCAAGAGCATGCCATCACTGCAAAGACAGCCAATAGCATCTTGGGTTTTATTAACAGGAACAGAGTCAGGAATTCAAGGGAGGGGATTGTTGCCCAGTTTTGGCCTCCCCAATAAAAGAAGGACATTGATAACATGGAGCAAATTCAGTGGAGGTTAACCATCTGTTGGGGACTGGAGTACCATGCCCTAGGAAGAGAAGCTGAGGGAACTGGCTTTGTTCTTCCTAGGGAAGAAAAGGCTTTGAGGGGAGCAGAATGCTGGTAACAGCCTGCAAATGCTTACAGGAAGTTTACATGAGGAGCAGTGACATGCCCTTCACACTGGCTTGTGGCAGGAAGACAAGAGACAACAGGCAGAGAGTTTCAGACTGGATATAAAGAAAAAGTTTTTCACTTCTAGGACAGTCAAGCAACAGATTGAATTTCCCATGGGCTGTGCAGTCTCCATCCTTGGAGGTTCTCAAGACCACACAGCTACTCAGTCTAAGTTATAGCTATCTGTCTTTTGAGCAGAAGATTGGAATTGAGACCTGATCTCCCTTCCAACCTAAATTATCCTATGTTTATCATACGGCAGTATAATGTTCAAATTGGCTGAGCTAAATTGCATTTTTATTCAACACTGTGATAATAGATATCGTTGTACTTTCTGCTGCCTAAAGAAAAGTGCATTCAGGTCTGACGTAAGCACTGTCAGTAAGCTGTTTGCATTTAGAGGTGCAAAGCAGGATGGATCCAACCCATGCTGGGCAAGATGTCCATCATGTAACTTTTTTAGTTATAATTCATTATAACATTTTGCAAAAATTGACTTTTAAAATGCACAAAGATGAATCAGTGGAAATGTAGGCATATGGGTTGGATTAAATACAAATGAATGCTCTGCCGTCTTTGTTACTCAAAGCAAAAATCCCATTTTTTAAAACAGATGGCCAATAGTTAAGAGAAAGTTCTCTCTTCACCCTCTCACATTCAGTTACCTATCCGCCCTGTTATTAGAATACAAATATTTCAGAGGAGAATAACCCTGGGAGGGTAAAAGTATAATCTAACTTCATTAAACCTTAAATAGATACAATATTATTTGAGGAGAGACTGGGGGTAAGCAAACAAATGCATTAATCTGCTGTGTCAACAGTCTTCATTTCCTAAAGCTTTGCCAAGTCATCATTCCACTAGGAGATTTTGATGTGCTAGGACTTAACAGCTACTGCTCATATCAAAAATATACTTTAGTACTTTGGACACACATCTTTATTTGTCACTGCAGTGACTTCTAACACAGAATGAAGGGATATACAAATTCTTGCACATTTTGTGCTGCTGGCTTTAGGCAAGCAGAAATCCCTGGAACAGTTTTCAGTGCTTCAGAAAGGAAAGTCAAGGAAAGCATTCACAGATGTTCTTAACTAAAAGTCATCTGTAACAATACATGAAAAGCAGAGCAAACTAGGGGAACACTCAGTATTCTGACAACTTTTTCAGTTTGAAAGGCTTCTTTCTTTGTAAATAATAAAAAAAAAAAGGTGCTATGTATGTTAGAGTTTCATTTCTCTCCCCTTTTTGTCCCTTCCTCCCCTCCCCCCTCACATTTTTTCCTTCATTCCATTTCTTCCTTTCAATTTAAGTGGTTGCCTCTGCCATGGTTATAAACTTGGCCGATATCAAAAGGTTTTTAAAACAGGATGCTACAACAAGAGTAAGTAGCTCTTATTTAGAGAACTATTGTGAAATGTATTGATTTACTAGAATGAATAAGGAAATTATTGGATATAGTGTCTAGTTTGAGGGAATTATGAAAACATAATGAATTTAGGAGTTTAGAAAAAGTAGTATTTGCACTGTTTGATAAGAAACTTTTAAGGCCATCCTTAAAAATTACTTAGTGAAAAAGCTCCCATGTTTTTCCTGTTCTTGAGTCCCACTGGAAAGAAGTGGATCGTAATTATTGGGATTTATAGTATGACATTGATGAATTTGGTGTATAGCTGAATTATAAACCTGAAGAAAGATTTATTGTTGGCTATGATGCGTGTCTCTGAAGAGTGGATTGTTCACTGAAGTGAACCACAATTTTTATGCCATAAAACTGGTTTTTATCTGACGCTTAAAGGTCAGTAGAGGATGTTACAACAGGTTTCCAAGAAGTTCTAGAAAGTGCTTTTCCTCCCTCTTAGGACCTAAAAATTACAGGTAGCAATGCAAAGAATAGTGATAAAATAATTCTGATGAAACACATACAGTAATTATAATGAAGTAAAGGGATTTCTTGAAGAAATTTCAAAAGATATTTTTTGAAAATTCAGTCAGATTTTTCATACATTCGCCTTTAGAAGGGTTAAAGCAGGTGGTAAATCTCCACAAATATAACCTTTTTCTCATGAAGCCCGGAAACTCTAGATTATCCTGAAACTAGTCCCAATCTCATGAAGAGATTTGGACATTTGCATGAAACTCAACTTGGAAATGCTGTCAAAACAGTTTGTATTTCTCCTGTTTCTCTTGCTAGATGGGAATAAACTGATGAATAAAATACTCCATGATTTGATTTCTCTGTGATTTTTTGCAGTTCTGCCTTTTTCATTTTGTTTTTTGTAATCAGTACACCAGACTTTTTGCTAAGGAACAACCCAAGGTCCTAACAAGAAAAAAAGTTGTGTAGGTGTTGTTACTAAAATATCTCAGGTCACATTTTATCATTTTCCTGGCAGACTACAGTTTCTGATCAAAGTGTGCAGCTTTCACAGTTTAATGTATGTGGTGTCAGAATATATGGAGTATGTGCAAAGTTACCAACCTGAAAGTTATGAGCAAATATATATGCTTATATGCATTTCATAAATGGTCCAGAGAGCAACAAAGTTTAAATTGACCACATTTTTTCCAATTTGGTGCTATTTCTGATGGTTATCTTAAGTGCATTGAGATTATTGGAAGCAATCTGTACATAATTTCTGTAGAAGGGAGCTATGGAATTTTCATCTCAGTTAAAGAATCACCTTCTTAGTGTAGAAATCACAATATAAATGCAATAATGAAAAGGATAAAAGTAGTTGTAAATTTGAGTCAGAAGTCTACTGTGAAAGTGATAGGTAGTGTATTTGTATGTATTGATTATTTCTAATTCAGAAAGAGGAATCAGAGTGCAAATGGATAATGAGGCATATGCAGCGTGGCACGCAGTTGTCACTTTTTAAAGCTATGTTTCTCTGTTGTTATGGAAAACACAGTGGCTTTGTTTCTGATGCCTTTCCTTGTCAAAGGTATTGTGTGCTTTTACAGAGTTGTAAAGCACCTCTGCAATGGTTTTAAAACCATTTTCCTGAAACTTCTTATTTTTCTGACCTTATGCGATGTCATTTGAAGAAGCTTGAAGCAAGGATACTCATCAGTTCATCAGTCAGTCAGTCATGGCTAGGCTTCGCGAACGAAGATTTGGGAAGGGCTCTACCCACGCTTGCTGCAAGCGCGCTGGTGGCTAAAGAGGCCGATGCGAGATAGACAAGTCCGGTTGCAAAAGGCACAGCAGAAAGTCTCCATAGGTGGTGTTGGCGAGGCACGGTTCTTTCTGCGTTGTCTTTTCTCCTCCAGACTGATTCTGCGTGCATTCTCAAAGGAATCAGCAGCGTTATGGATGGTGTGTCTCCATGCCTCCCGATTGGAGGCCAAAGTGGACCATTGATGATAGTCAATATGGCCAAGGCTGAGGTATTGTTTCAGAGCGTCCTTGTATCTCCTCTTTGGGGCTCCTCTCTTGCGGCAGCCAGTGGCAAGTTCACCATAGAGCACGATCTTAGGGAGGCGGTGATCCTCCATCCTGGAGACGTGCCCTGCCCAGCGCAGCTGCGTTCTCAGCAGCATGGCCTCAATACTGGTGACTGCTGCCTGTTCAAGGACAGACACATTGGTTACGTAATCAGACCAGTGGATGTTCAGGATAGTGCGGAGACAGCGCTGATGGAAGCGTTCAAGGAGACGCAGATGGCGGCGGTAGATGACCCACGATTCAGACCCATATAAAAGAGTGGACAGCACAATGGCTTTATAGACACTAATCTTGGTACTTTTCTTCAAGTGTTTATTGTGCCAGACTCTTTTATAGAGTCTTCCAAAGGCACTGTACGCCTTTGCTAGCCTGTTGTTACTTTGCTGTCAAAAACCAGTGCATATTGGAAGACATCAGTCCTAAGAGCAACAGGATGATCTTGAAAATTTGTTTCAAATGATCAAGCAATAAACTGTAAAACTAATACTTTATTCTCTTCTGCTTTTGCAGTGACATCTACCTCTGATAAAGGAAAACCCTAGCTGAATTAATACTTTGTTTATATCATTAAACTTTTCAGACAACATTTTGCTGCGAAGTTTAGAAAAAAAAGTGTAAAAAATTGCATGATTTTTCTTCAAGTCTAATGCTCACTCAGACTTATGCTAGCCTTGCTAAGAAGGCTTGCTATGTATTTCTGCCAGAGTGTTTTTGTTATTTCCCATGTTGAATGTCTTTAAAGACAAAGAAGGATAATATAAACCTTTGTTGTTTTTCTATGTAATTTAAACACTGAGATGTTGATTTGTTGCTGCTTTGTGTGTTGTGTCATCTGTACTGGGCAAAGTGGTTTTGAAATATTACTAAATGAGAATGGCTGCATCTAAAGTTCAGGTTATAGAGTTATAAATGATACTATGGACCTCTAGAGAATCAAACCCGGCATTTAAAATGTCCAGTATTACTGATTTCCTCTGGCTTTATCACTGTGTATAAAGATAAATCATTCTGCCAGATCCAGTTGGAGAGATTTCTTAATAAATAGATGGCTCTAACTAGAGCTGGTTAAATTATTAATTGACATCAATTTATATGTGAGAGTTGTAGGCCTTTATTTGGCTCACAAATTACCCAGCACTTATTTGGAGTCAGTTTTTTGTTATTATAATCAACCCATAAATAGGTCATGATTTTGATTAGTTTGTGCTCCTATTTGCTCATATAGTTTGTTCGTATTTTTGTTAACATGTTCATGAATTGCCTGCTGCAAGTAGATGGTATTCTGTTTTCTCATGGGACAAATTTAAGTAGGAGAAGAAGGGTTTTTTTTCTGTTCACAAATTATCATTATGTCTTTATAATTGCTTGGCTCTGTCGGATAAAGACTATAAATAAATGTCCAGAAAACATACGGTGTGTGCATTTCTGTGCTACCACTGGAAATCAGAACTGCTGCAAGAAGCAGCTACTGGCTGAAGAACAGCTGGCTCTGCTTGCATGAGAGTGAGATTAATGTGTGGGCCAGGGAGGGAAAAAGATTAAAAGAGCTGCAGACAGTCTCAATCTTCCATTTAAAAAGACCAGCTCCTCTTTACCACAGTGGTGCTGAGCTTTCAAATCCTGTTTGATTACTTTATAAACTTAGAATGACCAAATAACCTTTCCTTCTTCCTTTCCATGTGTTTTGAAACTATCGCCTTTTCTTCCTGGAAGAGAAACTCGACTTGATAATCCCTGTGTTGATTTGTTATTAGATAATTCTAATGCACAAAATGTGAAGCTGTGAGCAAAAGAGGTCTCTTATGTGGTGCTCAGTGTGTTGTCCTCCTGTCTTCAAAGCTAAGACCTATTAGCATCTACACCTACACTCAAAACTCTTGGTTTGCCCCTGATAGCATGCAGTGCCAGTCAACAGGCTTGCTCCTAATTTCAAAAAATGATGTTAGAATTAGCCTTATACTGGGAAGAAATTTGATCTTTGTGTAACTTCTGTACACAGTATGCAGGATTCTTCCTGAGAAATGTGGGGAGGAAGCCTTCCCTTTGAAGGGACTTGACTTTATCATAACATTTCAGAAAGGATTAGGTAACTTGGTATGTTACTGAGGATTGTGAACTTCTCTAGAATATTCTGCAAGGCCTTTTACTTCTAAAAAGGCTGTCTTTTAAGGTGAACATGCCTAGGAGTGATTCAATAAACGCCATCCAACTAAAGAAGAAAGTGGAATAGTTAAATCACAGGGAGAAATGAAAGTCCAAACCTTACATAAGACTCAATTTTGACCCTAAAAAACCCAAGATGGATCGTAAGTATGATTCTGTGTTATGGACAATATTTAGTGTGAGCCGTCAGTAAAGCAGTCGTTAAATGGGATATTCAGCTGAACTCCTGTTTTTGTTAAGGTGTATGAGCTTCTTCATTTTGCATCCCTTTTCCTGGTAAACCTCAATAAATCTAGAGGTTTATAAATGAGAATATACAAGTAGTGACACTGATAATCATTGGGATTTTTTTTCCCCTTGTGCTTACCTAGCGCTGATCATAGGACATGGCAAATCTTAATAAGCAAAATAATTTCTTTATAAAGATATGCCTTATTTACTTTTGTCTGTGTCTTATAAATCATCAAAATGTGATGATGCTTTATTCCAAGTACTGTGGTCTTTCTGTGAAGAGTCCTGTAACCTGCAGGAAAAATCACAAAAAAAATGGATTAGGTTCCATAGGTGTTTTACTGTAATCAAGTCACAGGTTCAGAGTCATAATATTTGGAGAAGAGAGTCATTTGTCTACATTTGTCTACAGATTCATTCCTCTAGTTATTAGCTATTTTTATTTTTCTTTCTTGTCCCATGGATCTTGGAAATCTATTTCTATAACTGCATGCCTTTAGGAGGAATAGGCATGACCAAAAACAGAATAATGGTTAGATCGCTTGCCTACAAAATACGAGGCAATTTTTAACTAACAAGCTCTGTGGCACTTTCTGGTTACTGCCAGATGTCCTGGCTCCTAGACTATTATATAAAGAATATAATATCAGCGTATGTATTGTGTACTATGGCTGTAGTCCATAGCTATGGCTACTTTAATGTAGTGGTAAGAATAGTGAGATGAACATCTGGTGAGAGGTTTTGAGATTCATTTCCATAATCCCAACTTTGTTTCTCTTTCTTGTCCATTTACTTTCTTGTTTACTTTGATTAGAAAAAAAGTCATCATCCTTTCCTTCTGTGTTTCTGAACAAAAGTTGTGTTTCATGCTGAAGTTGCTGCCGAAGTTCCATTCCTGTCATACTGGAATTGTACTGGACATAAATACTGGATTTGGCTCATTTAGGGACTGAGGCAAGTACTGTGCAGACTGCAAATGAGTTTGAGTAGGGAATAGTCCCTGAAACATTTTCATCAGCCAAGTTTGTGATGCTTCTGGATCCGTGGAATAGTCAGTTGTCTTTCTGACACTTCCAATGAAAATAATCACATGTAACTTGGTTAAGAAATCAGGCAAAGTTTTCTCTACTTGTTCATCCTAATTCTTCTTTGATACAGACATTGAAAAATTTATTCAGTGGAAAAACACTATCATATTCATCTCATGCATTAGGTAGTACAAGATATTTATTGTTATGGTGGTCTGAAGGAAGGCAATAAAAATAATAGGAGAAGTAAGCACTCCCTGTCCGGTCAGATCCAATCAGAGTTAACACATCTCAACTTTGGAAGACTGGCAGGGATTCAGGGCTTGTATTCGATAGTAATTTTTTCCTTCATGTGGCATTCTTCACTGCTGCTCTGTGTCAGATAGCAAGCCTTAAATCACACAAACCATTTAATCTTGTGATTAGTATCTACCTTTATTGCCTACTCTGCTACTTTATTTAGAGGTTACACATCTTTTCAGAGGGGTTTATCTCCACTATTTGAGAAGTCTAATCCTAGATATTGATTAAACATTTTAGAAGATCTCTCCAAAATCAGAATGTTTTCTCTTCCTGTGAAAAAGTTTCTGGTAAATTAATATAGACTTGTTTGTTTCTTTCATTGTCAGTTGTAGCAACCAATCTTCAGTAACAATCTCATTGTTCTATTTCTTTCTCTTTTCAGAATCTAGGATATTGAAATTATGCATCTCTTGACAAGTGCAACATTTCCCATTCAAAACCGTATGAATTCTTGTGTATTCTTTGCCTCAGGGCTTCAATTTTTATATGTCTTTGTGTCATTTTTAGTACAGTGAAAGTCGGTTGTTGCCAACAAAAGTGGCTGTAATTACAATATAACACCAAATGGGCATTCTCTGGAATAGGTGTTATTCACATATAGCCCTTGATATTGGCTCTGTTTAGTTATCATCTCACTGTACTTAAGAAGTAAATATTTGAGACTTCTGAAAGTCTTGGTAAAGACATCTCATAGCACATGCTCACAAGTTAATGTGCATGTTGGCAGGATCTGTTTGATTCAAATGCAGTAACCATGATCAACACTGATAAATACATACAATTTGTTTTGTCTGTAGGTTTGATGCCCAACATGGTCTTGATATTCTATTTAATTTTGGATCTGACATTGTTGAAATGCGTTCCTTTTCCAAGTGGGAAGAATGTGTCTTTTTATATGCCAAGTTCTTTTAGTTTGATACAAGACAAAAAAAATGTTTTACTAGCCTTTTTTGAACATGCTGATTTCATTTGTCATAATCCTTGTAATTACTTTTTAATACTGAGTAAGTCTGTAGACAGAACTCGGGTAATTTAGATAAGAATTCAACATTAGATTATTGTTTGGTAAAATTTGTTGTGTTGTTACAAATCATGCCTTGGTCTGTATGGTCTACTTGAGATTTCCTGACAACTCCCCAAGGAAAAAAGAGTGTGAGGTGCTACAACTGGACTCGAAATTCTTGTCTGTCACCTCTTTGCCAAGTCCTGAGAAATTACTTTCTTTTCTCCAACTCATTTAAGCCTCATCCATAGATTTTATGTGGTGGTTTTAACCATATCCTCTCTCTCCTTAAACATCAGTTGTCAAACCAATGCTAGTAACTAAAGTATTTTTATTCACATTTTAATATAACCTTCTGAAGGGGTTATAAATGGTGATAGTTGGCATGGGGATGTGTTGAGAAAATCTGATGCATTTCTCTGGGTTTATTCTCTGCAATAAACACAGCAACACAACAGAGAAGGGTCAGTCTGTTGATGAAGTCTTCTGGATGGCAGCAGCATTCATGGTGGGTATGTAGAACTGAGGTTTAATTCCTTGTGGTCTCCAGATTTCAAAGTCATCTCTTGCACCTCCTTGTTAAATGCTTGATCCAGAAGAGAAGGGGCTGCTGGAGATGGGGCAGAGAGCCACTAACTGATGCTGTTTTAATCTGCATGCAGAGCACACAGTTCACCTGACATGCAGATGCAGGAGCACAGCAGCTCTCAAGCAAAGCAGGTAGAGAATTCAGCTAGATGCCTTGCTCCCTGCTGCAAGGACTATTAAAAGAGTTTTCAAATACCTTTTTAATTAAGCAGTAAGTTCCCTGAAATTCCCTAAGGGCACCTATTGTTTGCATGGCATAAAATTGCATTCATGATTTTTCTTGGCTTGCAGCTGAGACTTTTCTGTCTTTAGTTCAACTGTATATTGAGGGAGAATAGAGTAACTGCCTGTCACTGGCTTTGAAATTCTCATCGAATGAAGTCAGTGTTCAAGAAAACAGCATAATAAAAGAAGTTTTGCATCTTCAGAAGGGAAATGTACCTGTTAAAGGATCTATGATTAGATATTTTTATGATTACTTGAAACAGTTTCACAATAAGTGAAGTTTCAAATTTTATTTTTTTTTTCACTTTAAATGGTGTTACTGTTCTGAGTACCAGTTTCACACATGAAGTCTGGAGAGGAAAAGCTGGCAAGGGAACCCAGATCTCACAAGTCTCCAAATTGTTTTATGAGAACAGTTTCTTTATTAAAACTTTTATCATTGAAAACTAATTAAATGAGATGGCAAATAAATGACAGTTAAAAGGCACCCCTTCATGAAGTCTTAAAACAGCTAATGCTTTATCTTAATAAATAAAAGCAATGTATCGTAGAATGAAATGTTAATAAGTGGGGTTTTGTCAGTGATAGCCTGTTAAGGAATTGTAGCTGCTATGTCATGGCTAGGCTTCGCGAACGAAGATTTGGGAAGGGCTCTACCCACGCTTGCTGTAAGCGCGCTGGTGGCTAAAGAGGCCGATGCGAGATAGGCAAGTCCGGTTGCAAAAGGCACAGCAGAAAGTCTCCATAGGTGGTGTTGGCGAGGCACGGTTCTTTCTGCGTTGTCTTTTCTCCTCCAGACTGATTCTGCGTGCATTCTCAAAGGAATCAGCAGCGTTATGGATGGTGTGTCCCCACGCCTCCCGATTGGAGGCCAGAGTGGACCATTGATAGTAGTCAATATGGCCAAGGCTGAGGTATTGTTTCAGGGAGTCCTTGTATCTCCTCTTTGGGGCTCCTCTCTTGTGGCAGCCGGTGGCAATTTCACCATAGAGCACGATCTTAGGGAGGCGGTGATCCTCCATCCTGGAGACGTGCCCTGCCCAGCGCAGCTGCGTTCTCAGCAGCATGGCCTCAATACTGGTGACTGCTGCCTGTTCAAGGACAGACACAGTGGTCGCATAATCAGACCAGTGGATGTTCAGGATAGTATAGGTATTCTAAAGATACGTGTTACTTCTGACTGAGGGAATGAACTGTTAGGGATAAATGAATCTGCTCCAACTCAGACAAAATGTTATGAACTTCTTAGCTCTCTCAGTCACATCTTTGACAAGCTGAAAATCTCCTAGAAGACTGGAAACAGAAGCAGTAAATAAAGGTATGCCAGTGAGCATGATTCTTTAAAAATACATACATTTTGAGTATTGTTGAAATTACTTTGTTGGTTTTTCTCATCTGGCTGGAAGAAACATCTGTTTTAGATCTAGGAAGGGTGAGAATTCACCACTACAGTGTATGAATGTCAATCTAAAAAGCTGAGAAAGTTTGATTTTCTTTGTGAAAGAAACAAACCTAGGTGCTGTGGTGGCTGAGACGTAATTCAGCATGTATTTGTTATTTAGTATAGGTTTTTACTTGACCTTCTAGAAAAGAGCAAGGGGAAAGCAGAGAAAAGAGATTTCAGTTTTAGAAGTTAACAGCTTCAACTTTGAAGAAATAGTCTTTCAGAAAAAGGCTTTAGTTTAACTGCTAGTCACTTTGGGTTTTAGTCTCAGGTAGATATGAATTTCCCTTTAGAACTTGAATTCTCTATTTGAAAGATTTTTGAATGAGTCTGACTAGAGCAGGATTTAAATTTCAGTTTGAGGCATGAAATGGCCACTGAGGGATGGTACTCAAATTGCCGTATTTTCAAAACTATAATTGGATTCATAGGAAACCCTACGAGTGGAAATATCAATTTGTAATCTGTTTTACTTTATGGAGTGGTAGATATTTTCTGTACTAAAGCGGATATTTAGCTCCTTTCATGGTAGTTACTGGAAGAAGGCTTTGCTAACTCAACTGCAGACTGACTATGTCCTCGATGCTTTTGAGACATTATAATACAGGGGAATTAAATCTACAGGGAATAGAAATGTTCTAAAGAATATTTTTTTATGTTTAAAAGGTTCTCTGTGGAAAAGAGAGGATTGAGGTGGTGGTTGTCCTGATTTCCATTGATAGATACATTCCAAAATGGTTGTATTTGAAAATGGAAAATGAGTTTTTAGGGTGTTGTGTTTTGGTTTTGGTTTTTTTTAAATTTTGTTTTGGGAGGGTTTTGTTTTTGTTTTTGTTTCATTGTTTGGGTTTTGGGTTTTTTTTAGAGAGAGAGTTTATTCTGCGACAATTATTGGGCTGTAAATGTAATTAATTCATATGTTCTTTCTGTTCTACCAGACACACAGCTTTGAAGATAGCTTTAGTATCTAGTTCAGCACTTTCTTATTCAGAAGTTTCTTTAAATCAATAGTTCTAATTGCTGTGTGGAAAGGATAGCCCATAAATATTCACTACATAAAATAAATGCATATTAGACTTTGTTGTACAGTCGTGAGAAGGTCCTCCCTGAGAAGCTCCTCAAGTTGCAGAGATGCAACTGAATTTCTCTTGAAATAGCCACTGGTGCATTAAGAAGCTTGCTAATAATTTTAGAAGGTATGCAAATGGATTGTGGCAAAAATTACACCTTTCAGATTCTTAATAGTTGACAAATGAGTTGAATTATCCCTCCTGCATAGAAGTCTGGGGGTGTGTAATAGACCATCATACCTCCTTTGTTGACAATTATTATCAAAAATGTATCTCATGTCAGCTTTAGTTCAAATTAATTTCCAGTACTATAAGAATATCAATATTTACTTGAAATACTATAGGGAACAGGGAGTAAGGAGTGAGGGTCAAAGGTAATAAATGTAAATCTAAAATACTATGTGTGCTTGCTTTTTATGCACTGTCTTACAAAACTGCTGTCATTACATTCAAGAATTGAAAAATAAAACCACATGAGATTACAGAAATACTAGGGGTCTTACTCAGATAAGAATAATTTAGTATCGGGTTTTTTTTCTACATTTTTCTTCTACTGCTTCCCAGGCTCTCTTCAGAGAAAGAGTCAAACCTTTCCTAAGTTTGATAGTTAAGCAACTATTCTGTGCTTTGGAACTGTTAGTACACTAAGCACTGTGTGGTATAATTTTTTGTCTATAATTTAAAAGTAGTTTTTACTAAAGATATTAAAGTTCAGCATTTTAACACTTCTTTTTTTTTTCTTTCTATGAACCTCGTACGAGTTGACAGGAAACAGGAAATTTTGATTCATTAGTAGTTGAAGTTGCTTTTTCTTAAACTTGGAGTCTTAGCTTTGCTGGTAATTTTTGTTAACTTCTCTGACTACTTAACATACCAGAAGAGCAACAGTGACTGTGTTTGTTCCTGAACTTTCCTAATAGCTTTTAAGCTGTAAAACTCAGTGTTATTATATGGCCAAAGATCTGTAGATTGTTGTTATTCTCTAGTAAGAGCCGTAATACATAAGCAAACTTTGAAATACAAAGCTGTTTAGTATTGTGCATGGGGAAAGAATGATTTGATTTAAAATCTGGAATCATAATACCTTGTTTTTCTTTTTGGAGTACACCTAGAACAGACCTGTTTTTATACCAGTTTTTTACTTCACATGGGGCCAAAACCTTCAAGACCAAACATATTCACTGTTTTGTGCTAAGGTCTCACATGAACACGCTGCAAAGATTTTCCAAGCCCCAGAATGCAGTGGGTGTTTTTTTAGATCTAACATCTCTTGTTCTACGACGGTTGATTTATGGG
>VWZG01004961.1:0-54062 GCA_013396735.1 Grallaria varia | reverse complement strand
CTCCTGCTCCAGCGTGGGTCTGCCCCACCACGGGTCCACAGGCTCCTGCTCCAGTGTGGGTCTGCCCCACCACGGGTCCACAGGTCTGCTGCTCCAGTGTGGGTCTGCCTTTCCACGGGTCCACAGGTCTCCTTTCAAGCATCCACAGCTCCAGCACGGGCTCCTCCATGGGCTGCAGGGGTTTGAGCTCTGAGTCCTTCCCCTGCTCCATGAGGTGCCTCCTCCCCCCTCGCTTCTGCAGCGACCTTGATGTCTGCCTTGTTATCCCATGTTCTTGCTCTCTGGAATTTCTTCTGTGCAACAACTTCCAAATCTTAAATATGTTATCACAGAGGCGTTACTGTGATCTCTAATTGGCTCGGCCCTGGCCAGGAGCCGGATGTCCCTCCTGGGACCAAGTGTTATTGGCTCCCATGGGACAGGGGAAGCTTTGAGCAGCTTCTAACAGAAACCACCTCTGCAGCACCCCCCACTACAAAAAAACACTCAGCTACAGAAACCCAGGACACTGGGCTTTGTGGCTGCATTGGCAGAGGGGCTTGGTGGGGAGAACAGACTTCTCAGGGAGAGCATCTGCTTCATCCTTCTGTGTCCTCCTCTTACAGGGACCCCTGAGCAGGAGTTGGGTGGGTGATGGTGATTTACTCCTTCCCTGAGCAAGCAGAACAATTGATGTCACATCAAAGGCCGACCAGCACAGCATCCAGGAACAAGTGGGGGCATGAGAGGAGCTACACTTCATTTCCTTGGGAGTCATCACTGTCTGTCTGTCCACTGTGAGGCAGCAAGTCAGGCACTCCCTCCACCCTTGCACTGAGATACTCCTAATGCCAAGTGACTGTTCTTTAGCTCTGAAAGTGCAGTTTGTATTGCCTTATTTTACCTGTTTTGCCTAAGCTTATCTAACACCATTTTTCCACTTGGAGATCGTGCTGTCTCTTCCTCAGGCTTCACTCAGTGGTCAGTACTACACTATCAGCTTTCTCCCAAAGTGCTTCCTAGATTCCTTGTGTGTCAGATGTCTTTAATGCAGTTTCTCCAAGTCTTCTCCTCTTCCTCTGTGAGACATCAGCGTGTTCCACTGCCCAGACTGATGTCACTCTGCATCACAAGGTTGATCTGTCGTTTTAAAATGTGGCTTTAAGAAGGGTTCAGCAAGGCTGGAATGGTTGTACTTGGACCTTTGAGCAGCTCCATCCTAACTGGATCAATCACATGCAGGAAGGGACCACACTCCATCAGTTTGTGCTGTCACGTTTGGATCTCAGGACTCGAATACTGCCGAGGCACTTGCTAGGAAAAGCTTCCATTTCCTTTTGCTCTAGAGTTATTTAGATTTCTGGACTTTGCTGTTTATGGCTTTTCCTCTGGTCTTTGAGTTCATTCTGGAAGGGCTCTTTTCCCAGACTGAGCTGAAAGCCGACGTAGTGTTTGGGTGTGAGTAGCTCTCAGTAATACACTCCTGGTTTTTTGGCCTCGTTTTAGTTGAGACTGTTCTCCAAAATACAGCCTGAGCATCCTGGGATTTTTCTGAATCAAGCCAGCAGGCCACTTCTCAGTTACTGGAAATATTCCCCCCTTTTTGTGTAGGTGAAAGCAGGCACTTCTGCTGGTATTAAACAACACATGCTGAACCTGCATATATATTATAAAATTAATATTCTATATATGTTAGTGAATCCCTGCTTCTCTGTTTGACTTGCTTCAGTTAGTCGTCATGAAGGTGGTTTTTATTCTTACTTGACCCATCCTTTTGCCTAAACTGACCTAAATGCCAAAACCCCTTTGAAGGCTGTTGTGAATTAACCTTTCCTTAGGTTTGTTTCCGTATATTTGTTTCCTTTGTTACTACCTTTGTTTACTGCCTCTCCCCAAGTACCATGGCAACAGTTTCTTCAGTGTAATTGTTTGTTTTCTTCTGGGCTTTCAGTTTGCTTTAATTCTGAATGTTCTAGAACAGTGTTGGTCTCCCCTCACAATTAACAAGGGACAGGACCAGAGGAAACAGCCTCATGTTGCACCAGGGGATGTTTAGAATATTAGGAAAAGTTCTTCATCAAGCACTGGCACAGCTGCCCAGGGCAGTGGTGGAATCCCCATCCCTGGGGGGATTTAAAAGCTGTGTGGATGTGGCCCCTGGGGACATGGGTCAGTGGTGGCCTTGGCAGTGATGGGGGTGTTTGGACTTGATGATCTCAGAGAGTTTTCCAACCTGAATGACTCTTTGGTCAGGTTGGTTCAGGCTTTTAGTGCGAGAGCACAAGAGAATTAATAGGGAAAGGCGATATCCTTAATGGTGACATCATAGAATTAAGGTTAGAAAAGCCCTCCCAGCCCCCTGACAGCCTCCCACCCTGTGCCCAATGCCCACCTTGTCCCCCAGCCCAGAGCACTCAGTGCCATGGCCAGTCATTCCTTGGACACCTCCAGGGTTGGGGACTCCACCTCCTTCCTGGGCAGCCCCTTCCAATGCCTGACATTCCTTTCCATGAAAAAAATCTTCCTGAAGCCCAACCTGAACCTCTCCTGGCACAGAAGTGGGATGTGGGATAATAATTGGCAGGGTGTGGTGGTGGGTGGTTTACAGTCCATGGCTCCTCTCTCCTAAAGGCAGGGACAGTGGAAGTCTCTCTATCCTGGTGACAGAAGTTCCTTTACTTCTGCCTTTCCTCTGCGGTGGTCAGGAGGGATTTTCCTTTTTTCTCTTGGAAGAAAGCATGTGAAGAGCAAAGGTTTGGATTTTAACTGCATCAGAGAAATCCCTGTGTACGTAACAAATGTGTATGTTCCTTTTTCTTCTTCCTGCCCCATTTATCCTGCAGGAGAATTGTGTATTCAGAGGGAACAGAAGCTCCTTGGTTTATGGGATTAAGATAAACCCACTTACTCTGCAATAACATTCACAAGAATAAAAATGCAATTGTTAGCCAAGGAGCTGAACACAGTGTACCTTATCCAGTGGGTAAAAAAACCCTGTTCATAGCAGATTATCCTTTACATGTCCAATGTATAGTTAATGCTCCAGCTGTTGAACCAGATGAACTGCATCTTTTTTCACTGTGCATCTTTGTACGAGTGAATATATTCTGGCATGGTCAAGGCTTGGCTATACCTCTACGTCTTGGACTGCTTTCTGTGTGGACTTTTCTCATTAAATGCCTTTTTTTTTTTTTACATCCATTTATGCACCACTTCAGCTGTCAAATGGCTCTCCTGCTGTGGCAGTGCTTTGGCTTCATGCTCGGTCTCTGTCCCTTGTATGCCCAGCTTTTGTTGGTTGTACAGCATTTGACAACTACTTCTGCTGTTGCTGTGGTGAGCTTTTAGGAGAGTGTGAGAAACTGGGAGTCTGAACTGAGGAGACTGTTCTGCAACATCTTGCTTGCAATTGTGAAACTCGAATTCAGGGACTGTTATTTTGGAGACTTTTGGGCGGATCTGTAGAAAATACAGTAGTGGGTGTTGGATATATTGGTGTTTGGTTTGGAACCATAAACATGTAAATAAACAGTGGGACTCTGGTGTTTGTGAGAGTCCATGAGCTCAGTGACCTCCTCTCCCCTTGTGCTTGCCTGCCCACCTGCTTGGTGGATCTGTGGTTTCGATATCTCCTGGAAGGAGGGTGCAGATGAAGACTTTCACTAATTGCACTATTGAATAACAACCAGAAATTTCCTAGAGCAAGAAGCTTTCATGTGGTTGCCGGTATTGTATCAACCATGTTCCTTCTCGGAGGGTCCTCCAGTTGCCCACCCACTCAGCCCTATTCAGTCATCTAAAATAATGTTATTTCTCTATACATCCACATCTGGTTTCACTCTACTGCCCATTGAAATGCTGCTGTATACTCTGTGTATGGTGGCTCCTTTCCCAGCACAGCAAGAATTTACGCAGTGTAAGGGGATTTTACAAGTTCTCGACAAACATGCAGTATTTTCCCACAGTAGCCACCCCGTATAATGTTTACATGAAATGACCTCTATTCGCAGGATTAAAATGTGCACCTGCGTGTGCCTTAGTGCTTTGCAGTGCCTTCACAGAGATAATACAGGGGACTTCAGCGCCTTTTATTTGACGCCAGCGTTTTCTTACGGGGAGTGTATTAAGGAGCTTCCTCTCGTGAATTCGTAAGAGCCGGGGCAGCCCGTGTCTGCAGAGGGAGCTCTCGCTGCTGTTCTCTTTGGGGAGCCGTGAGCAGCAGCCCTTGGGCTTGGCGTGTTCCTGGCGTGTTCTGTGGCTGTTGGTACTCGCAGGGGGCCGAGGTGTGAAAAGCGCCCGCCCGGTGTCTGAGCTCGCACAGCTCGTCTGGCACGCGCTTGGTGCGACTGCTCCTCGTGGAGCTTTCCAGGAACTGTGCTTGAGGGCAGCTCTCCCCTAAGACTTCTTAGAATTGACTATCTGAGCACAGATAGTTTCTAATGCTATTCAGATTGGCTAACTCAGGTCTCTGATGTTTTATCTCCTGTGTCTTCGGTGTTAGTGTTGCCTTTTTCAATCTCCTGCCTTCAGATCTATAATTGCATTGGTTCATGGTGTTAAGGCTCACAGTCCTCTCCTGTGTCCGAGGGTCACCTTTGGGGCAGCAGAGGAGTTAATGAGCTGCTGTCCTGCCCACGTAGCACAGAGGATAAATCTGCAGATAAAGCCTGTGGATTGTCTGTCCTTTCTCCTCCATCCCATGCTGAGCAAGGAGCATAATGAGCAGGCTGCTCCCTCCAAGGCTGAACCAGAGCAGTGTCAGATTGGAGCCCAGTTCCCAGTGTGACAATCAGCAGTGCACTGCCTGGCCTGGGAAGCTGATCCCAAACTGACAGCCGCCTCGTTATCCTAATTTCATTAGCTTCCGCACCAAATTGGAAGGAATGAGAGGGGATGAGTGGCTTGTCAGCTGCTCCTCTAGAAGCATCTCTTAGTATTTATGAGTCAGGCAAGTTCCTGGAGCACATCAGGTTTGTATTATGACTGTGTATAATTGTCTCCAAATTGCATAATGGGAGACAACTGAAAGAGCAAATGCGTGGAAAACAAAGTGGAAAGTTAGTTTTCCCTTGAAGCAGACATGTTTTCCTAGAACTGGGATGTTGTAGTCACAGTGAACTTTTGTCTTTACTAAGTGTTTATTGTAGTCTTAGAAAAGCTGCTATTGCTTTGAAAATTGATATTAGGATTATATGGGTTATAAATATGCTTTTCCAAGCAAACTGACAGTCCATCAGCTTCTCCCCAAGATTCCCTGCAGTGTTTGGGGAGATTCCCTGGGAAATTTCTAAATCAGTGGCCTGTTCTGGTGCCACTGCTGGAGAGTGAAAGCATTCCAGCCTGCCCAGGTGCTGCAGGTGTTGGCCTGGACATCTGTGCACGGATTCTCTTATGGTTGTTAGGAACTTCCTGTCCGAAATCCCACGTTGCTTTGAAACCAGCACTGGTTGTTTAACAAGTAATAAAGCTGATTACAACTCTAAAAGCATCCTGATTCTGCTGTAAAATAATCTGCAGCTTTTTAAGGCATGTCAGGTCTCTTTCCTTAAAAACGTCTCTCAGAATGAAAATGTTGAGCATTACCCTTCCACAGATTTTAAGGGGGAGGTGGGGGGTGGAAAAGCAAGCTTGGATTATACGAAACCATATAGTTCTTCTTCAGTTTAATTTTTATCAGGCTTTAAGATGCTTAGAGGAGGTTTTCCTATCTTAAAATCCCGTTCTGAGGTGTGCAACTACAATTAAACTACAGTTAATCAGAGAGTCAGTGCTAAGGCTGAGTAGAGGGAGAAAAGGTCCAAGAAATCCCACCTGTTGGACTCAGCAGTTCTGTCATGTTGGTCACTCAGGTGAGACTGAACCTGGCACTGTATGAGCTCCTGGTTTCCTCTCTGCTGCTTATGTCAGGTGGTCACAAATAGAGGGGGGGAAACTGAACATGTCTTTGTAGTGGCTCCTTGGGCAATCCTCGTTAAGATTGGCTGATCATCATTTTCCCCACTAAACACAGCTTTAGTCATAGCCAGTGACAGAAGTGGTAATTCATTGTGGTTTGTGTATTTTTATTGGGGGGGGGAGAAGAAAAGATTCATTCAAGTTTTAAATAGTCCAGATTTCAGGATGGCATGTTTAAGAGTGGAAAGGTGTCTGTGATGCATCCTGCTGTAGCCTTGGGACTAACTGCTGGTGCTGCCCCTCCCACCAGACCATAGAATCCAACTGGCGGTGCGGGCGACACAACCTGCAGAGGATCCAGTGCCGCTCCGAGAACAGCAAAGGGGTCTACTGTTTACAGTATGATGATGAGAAGATTATCAGTGGCCTGCGAGACAACTCCATTAAGGTAAACACTTCTTTTAGTCCTTTCCCTGCAGGGAGGTGGAGCTCTGCCTTGCAGAGCTGGCTGCCTGTGCTTCCTTGGTTTCTCTGTGCAGGGTTTGGGAGGGTGGGATGTCTGCTGGAGCCTGGCAAAGTTCTCACCTGCACTTTGCTCTGGAAACTTCGGGCACTGCCAGCCAGGGATTGGTTCTGTTCACCACAAAGATCTGCGTGTGAGATCAGTGTTGCCCCATCAGGGTTCCCACAACAGGAAGGAAGTCTGCGTGTCCTTCACTGTCACTGTTGGCATTGCCAGTACCACGTTGCTTCCACACTCATCGCCCATGGCATTTCCTTTTGCCAGGCAGGATTTGATCTTTCCATGACGGTTATTTCACTGTTCTCTCAAAAACTTGTATCAAGACTGTGGGAGCCTCGGCCATATTATAGGGATATTAGCACAACTTAGCATAAGAAAGGAGGCATTTGTAGCCTTGAGGGGCCCCAGTTGAAGGCCAGTCAGTGGGAAAACCGTTGCTTAAGCAGGCAGGAAAGCAGGACGTGCAAGCAAGATAACGGGAAACCATATGCAAATATGGTGATATAGCCAGCCAGTTAGAATTAGTTATAGGGGCGTGAGAACGCGTGTACGGTAGTAAAATAAGTATATATATCAGTAGAAACTTAGAATAAAGTTGGACTTGAATACGCATCATATTGATGTGTCGATTCATACCCGCTCGTGAAACAAATCCCCGGCACAAGACTTCCTTAAGCTGAAAGGAAGGACGAGGCCCACTGATGGGACAGACTCATTCCTCATGGGATCTTGTTTTTCCTCCTTCCTTCGCAGTTACGTCAATTTTCAAGACTTGGATCCATGTTCTTCATCTTGATAAGCCACTTACCCTTCTTGTTTTTAACAGATTTGGGACAAAACAAGCTTGGAATGTTTAAAAGTATTAACGGGACATACTGGCTCAGTTCTTTGTCTGCAATATGATGAAAGAGTCATTGTAACTGGATCTTCAGATTCTACAGTGAGGTGAGTGCTAAGTGTTTGCACAAAGATAATTTGAGTATCAGGGCTGGGAATATTTACAATAATCTTTAAATATCAGAAGACATCCCTAATAAAAATGTGGTACTGTTATTCCAGAAGCAAGATACTCATACATGGCAAAGCATCACATTAAATAATTTTTTTACAAATCTGTATAGTGTTTTTAGTTTTAAGAATTTTGAAGGATTATGATCTGAGTGAGTCAAGGCATATCCTGAAGTTTAGAGTGGCTGATGGCCAAGTATAGGATAAGTTCTTCATTTAGGGTTTATTGTGCTGTCTTCTGACACCTCTTAGTTGTGACTATTATTGAAAGGGTATTTAGTACCTATGGAGCACTTGTCTGACTGGTTTGCTAGTAGTGAGTTTAAATTCTTCTATGATTTCAATGGTCAGTAGATATCCCACTGTGAAGACACTCAGGTGCAGTTCAGTGGAAGGGCCTTGTCTCCTCTGGTGCTTTGCACTGCTCTGCCAATGCCACTCTCTCTAAAGAGCTTAACCCCCTTCAAATACTGTGAATTAAGTAGTGATTTTACACTTCCTGTAAGCCCTGGATGGTGCTGCATCCCAGTTGCTACTGGTGGGGATGAAATCTGAACGAACGGTGTAAAACTGGAAAACACCCATATGTATAGTGTTTGTTTTGGTCTGTTCCATCAATTTATACATCATACAAGCTTTAGTCATCCTGGGAGAGTTTGTGGTTGTTCAGCAGCTTATTCTCTGAGCAGCAGTCCCAGCTTAGGTATTTCCTGGCCTAATTGTTTGCTGCTGTTCATTGTTGTTTGGGAGTGTGAGATGTGACAAAAATACTTCCCAGTCTCCCTGCCCTCCTCAAACTCTGACAGGGGTTAAACACCAGAGAGCTCTGATAGAGGTCATACAGACTGGTGCATGTGCGTGCCCTGCAGAGCCATCGTCCTTCATCTGGCATACAATTCTTTCCCCCACCCTGCAGAGTGTGGGATGTAAATACAGGTGAAGTTCTGAACACGCTGATCCATCACAACGAGGCGGTGCTTCATCTGAGGTTCAGTAACGGGCTGATGGTGACGTGCTCCAAGGACAGATCCATCGCCGTGTGGGACATGGCCTCGCCGACGGACATCACCCTGCGCCGGGTGCTGGTGGGCCACCGCGCCGCCGTCAACGTCGTCGACTTCGATGACAAGTACATCGTGTCAGCGTCAGGGGACAGGACCATTAAAGTAAGTGGGCACAGCTCTAGTCCAGCTCTGCGTGGCCAGGGAGGCCTCGGATCACCCACTGGGTTCATGGGCAGTTCTGGGCCTTTGCCTTTCCTGTTCCCACTCGGCTTCCTCTTGCTGGCACTTGGTGTCTCTGTGCACATCACTCTGCTTGAATAGTTTGGTATTTCTGTTGTACAGTTGCAGAAAAGCAAAGCCCATTCTTTGTTCGAATGCTATGCTCAAAATAGGTTGATCTGTTACATGTGGCACAATTTTGTGCCTTTTTCCAGTTGGGGTTTTTAATTTCACTTGGCAGGCCTGTCCAGGTGTGAAATTCATCAGCAGTGCCTTTCACAGAATTACAGATTATGCTGAGCTGGAAGGGACCCACAAGGATCATCCAGTCCAACGCCTGGCCCTGCACAGGACCAGCCCCAAGAATCCCCCCCTGTACCCCAGAGGATCATCCAAAGGCTCCCTGAGCTCTGGCAGCCTTGGGGCTGTGCCCACTGCCCTGGGCAGCCTGGGCAGTGCCCGCCACCCTCTGGGGGAAGAGCCTTGTCCTGAGATCCAACCTGAGCCTGCCCTGACACAACTCCAGCCATTGCCTGGGGGCTGTCCCTGGTCCCCCCAGAGCAGAGATCTGTGCCTGCCCCTCCTCTGCCCCTCCCCAGGGACTTGGACCTGCACTGAGGTGTCCCCTCAGTCTCCTTGTGCCTTCCCAGTAGCTCAGCCAGGCTGTGCCATGTTTGAAGGCTGAAGAGGTTGTGTTTGAAGGCTGTTACATATCAGAAGATTTACGTTACCCAGAGTGTACTAATACAGCAAAGGCATTTCTACCCTGACCTCTCTGAACCAGAGCTGCCTTTCCCTGGGCCAAGAACTTCTTGGCAGTTTCATGTCCAAATCACTGCCAGAGATGCTGCTGCACTGTGTTGGAGAATGAGCCACTTGTTACTCTACATTACAGTTTCAATTAGAGTTCATTAAAAATGGGTGAAGTTGATTGAATCCTTTAATGTTAAGAGAAGCAGCCACCAAATTTTTAAAGGCCACAGTTTGGGCCTTCTCTTTACTAGTAGCTTGCTAGTAAATTCTTTGATGAAATAATGTGGGGTTTGTGTGTGTGTGTGTGATAAATTTTTACTTTTAAAAATGATTTTTAACTTCCCAAGATTCAAGTGTAATTAAATTTGTGAGGATGTTTGGGGCAGTCTGTAACACCCAGAACCATTTTATATGCATCCCCCAGCTCTTCTCAGTGGCTCTCTGAGCAAAGGCAGTGCCCAGTGTCACTGCTGGGTCCCCAGAGCACCAGGGACCTGCTCTTTGCCTGTAAAGATGCTCTGGGGCTCTGCTGGCTGTGAATTCTTAGTGGCTTCTGTTGAAATGCACTATGCCTGGTGTGGGGTGATTCTCAGAGCAGTTTCTGCCCTCTTGCCCAGGTGTGGAGCACGAGCACGTGTGAGTTTGTCCGCACTCTGAACGGGCACAAGCGCGGCATCGCCTGCCTGCAGTACCGGGACCGGCTGGTGGTCAGCGGATCCTCCGACAACACCATTAGGTGGGTGCCTGTGAGCTGCTGTCCCTCCCTAACAGTGCCCCTTTGACCCAGGAAAACAGGGTTTCCCCCACCTTCGATGCTGGAGGTGCAACCATCCTTGGCGTGGCTTCCAGTGGAGCAGATGATTTATGAATGGAACTCACCTCAGTGTGAGATATGATTGCTCAGCATGTGCTTACTCAACATATCACAGCCCCGTGAAAAAGTGGGACACAGGTTTATTTCAGACTAAAGAAAACTTCTTACCTGCTGCTCTCTCACCTTGTCTTCTGCTTGGAGATGGGAGGAAGACATCAGTCACTGTTTTTTTAAATTCCTGAACTCTAATCAGCTGTTTATGCAGATAGAAAAAATATGTTAAAATTCTCAGAATAACATATATCTGAGTGTACTTGCATGTAATTTTGAAGGACTACACTACTTTTGTTAAGCTGCAGCTGCTCTGAGTGGCATGCAAGGTTCTCATGCCTTTTTAAGCAAATTACAGGGTATGTCCCCCAGAAAACCAGTCGGTACCACACTTAAATCCCAGGGTGTGAGGCCGGATCTGCAGTGCTCAGGCTCCCTCCTCTGTTCTCTTCAGGCTCTGGGACATTGAATGTGGTGCCTGTTTAAGGGTACTAGAAGGCCACGAAGAGCTGGTTCGATGCATCAGGTTCGACAACAAGAGGATTGTTAGTGGAGCCTACGATGGGTATGTTTGGAAGCAGTTTCCAAAAATTTTGCCTTTAGCAAACCCTCTTCTGAAAGCCCTTGAGCCTTGTGTTCCCTGGGCCAGGGGCCTCTCCTGGTGTGGTGGATGGATCAGTGGACACCCCAGTGGATTCTGCTGGAACATTTCAGCACAGTTTTAAGTGGCCAAGAAGCTGCTGTCCTGGTGCCCTTTAGCACACTCCTAAATTGTGTTAGCACCCAATATTCACGTTCCATAGTAACTGAACGTTTGTTTGGCTGAAGTGACATTCCTGTGTTGCTTCCCTCAGGAATTCCTCCTTCCCAGATCCTGCATGCTCAGAGTAGTTCAAACTTTGTATATTTCTAAGGCAGCATGCTGAAAATGTTCATTATGAGTGTTAATATGTCTTGTGGGGCTCTCAGAAGTCTTTGGGGACTGTGGGGCTGAGGGCAGGAGCTCCACCATTGGCACCTCTGACTTGCTCAGTGTTTTCAGTGTTTAGAGGATGCATTTTACATCCATGTCCAAACCCTCCATTTCTTTCCCTGCCTGAACAGCAGAGTTACTGAAAACAATTCCAAAACTGTGTCTGTAGCCTTTTCTCTGGAGTCGGTGTCTCCCTGGGGTTGGCCAGCCCAGCTTCATTCCCACATTCCACGGGGGTTTGTGTATGCACAGTCCACTTGTCTCTCATACAACTATCACAAAGCCATCACTGCATTTCCTGCTAGAAAATAAACACAAAACTGCCTGTGTTTTCTGAGACAGTGACAGCAGGTTCTCATAGTTTGCTTGATCCTGAGGCATTAGCTGTAGGGAAAAGCTGGCAAACTTCCCAGGGCTTTGGATGTTGTTTTGTTTGCTTATATTTGAAACAATGCTTTAGTAATTACCCTCTTCTCTTCCTTGTAGCAAAATTAAAGTTTGGGACTTGCAAGCTGCTCTTGACCCTCGTGCCCCAGCAAGTACATTGTGCTTGCGTACGTTAGTGGTACGTAAAACTCATTAATTTGGGGTTATCGGAGACATTCTCTTTGTGAGGGGTCTTTTGTTGCATTATAGTGGGATAGGTGGGAATGTCAGGACTTAAGTGTAAAGAAAATTTATTGTCATATCCTGAATGATTTGCATCTGAACTTAAATAAAAGTTTTTCTACTTTGAGATTCTCAGATGCTCTTACAAGAAAAAAAATCACTGTGACACTGTGTGAAATTCTTCTAGTTGTTGATGTGTTTCCCTATTATCACAGTAGGGCTGGCTTTAAATTTCCTCTTACTAAGAAGGGGGAAGGAATCCTGGGAGCCTTTCCCAAACTTTTCTAACCCTTCACTTTGGAAGGAAGAGTTGGGAAGGGGAAGGGGAGGTTGAGTCACACATTGCCACAGGAACTCTTATCCCCAAAGGACTGTCACATTTAAGACTGTTGCTTAAGTTGTATTTTTCTTTATAATGAGGATATTGGCTTATGACAGCAGACTTGATTAAAAAGAGATCGGGGAAATGAATTAATTGTTCTTTTCATCAAAATGTGAGTGGAATTTTACTTCAGGAGTCAGTTTGACAAGCTGATAGCAACCCAAAGTCATTGGCTGTGGGTGCCCGTGCTGGGCCTTGCCAGCACCTGGAGAAGGGCTTATATAGCCAGAGGTGCTTCTAGTTTTTCTTTCCCTTCTGTAGTCTTTGCATAGTGATGAAATTCAATTATTCTTTTATTTAGTTTAGTGAAAAAGTTGATGGTTTCCCTTCTGTGGGTATCCTGTAGCTCAGGTTAGAGTTTGGGGGTCAGTCTGCCAGCTTGGGGTTAGTTCTCCAGTAAAGGCAGTGCCTTCATTTTGAAGCGAATAAAAAGGGATAAGCAGGACCGAGAGGAGACCCTTTTTTGGGCTTCTTGGGACTATTTTGAGATACCTGGGAAGAGCTGCTGTTCTTGGGACTATTTTGAGATACCTGGGAAGAGCTGCTGGAGCACGTGCTCCTCCTCCCTTCCTATGGCACTGCTTGAACTGGCTTGTGAGTGAGCCCTGATGATCCTTTCAGCAGCATCCCTGGGCGAAGCTGGGGCTTCGTGTTTTGGGCTGCACAAAAGGAGTCAGCAGAGAATTCTGCAAGAGAAGGAGCCCTGGCAGAGCGTTGGTGTCAGCCAGTCTCTGAAATTGCTGCTCTTTGATGGACAGGCAGCTTTTGTCTGGAATAATCTCAAACGACAGCTGGCCCAGCCAAGGGAGGCTTGGGTTGTACAGACACTGGATTTGGAAGCAGAGAGTTTTGCTGTAACAAGCTTACAGACAAAAGCAGTTTTTCTTGACGTGGTGTGTGATTACAACAGAGGGTTTCTTAGCCAGCACAGCAGAGTTTGAACAGACTGTTAGTTCTGTGTCCAGATACACGTGTGATGCCAGTGTACTGAAGTGTTACCCTCTTGCCTTGCTAACTTCTTGCCTGTCACTCACAGGAACATTCAGGACGTGTCTTTAGGCTCCAGTTTGATGAATTTCAGATCATTAGTAGTTCCCATGATGATACAATTCTGATTTGGGATTTCTTAAATGTGCCACCGAGTGCCCAGAACGAGACCCGCTCTCCATCTAGAACATACACTTACATCTCCAGATAACAGTCTGCACTTTACTGCCCTCAGAAGGTAAGGAAAGCTCCCTCCTTTTATTCCATGTGTTATAAAGGTCTGAAATACTCCCTCTGCCTGCAGGTTGGCTTAGTCAAAACAGCAAGGTGAAGTTTTCCTTAAGCAAATAAAGCCTATTCTTACCACATCTGTCACTACCTAGTCTTTGGGTGGTCATACTTCAGCATGTCCTGTTTATCTCACCCTCCTGTTTGTAATCAGGAACTTCAGGCATTCTGTGGAAAGCCATTATGTATTCACAACATTCTTGGGAACTCAGGGGGCTTGGCACAGGTATTCCAGCTTTCCCATGGGATCAGGGCAGTTCAGAGTTCTCTGTGCACCTGCTCACTGTGGGAGGCTGTGATGCCTCTGCAGGCCCTGAGCCTGTGCAGGAGCCTTGGACAAGTGCTCACCAGGAACAAGCAGTTCTGTGAGCACCACAGGGAGCAGAGAAGGCTCTCAGACCTCAGCATCACATCATGTTGGGCACCACGATGGCTCTGAGCTGTCCAAACCTAGTGCCCAGGAACTTGGCCTGTTTGGTTTCCCTTTGCCTGCCAGTCAGGTCCAGTTGGTGCTCAAAGCCTGGTTGGGGTGAAGGCTGTGCTGTAGATCCCTTTGTTGGGACAGTGGATTCTTTTCCTGAGGTCTTCTGTGCCAGCTGTTGGGCTTCAAACTGTCCATAGCTGGGAGTGCTGGGACTTGGAAACACAGGCACTGCCTTTCCAAAGCAGAGCAGTCTCTGCCAGTGCCAGACTGGAAGCTTCCAAGGCACTGGAAACACCACAACAGGAGGAGTCAGGAGTGGCGTTGCCCCAACAAGGTGTAGTAGATAATGCTTTGCTTAAACGTGATGCAAAAAGCTTTCCCTGTCTTCACATGGGAATGGCTTTTCATTATGTCTGGATACATTTGTCCCTACTGTGGCAACGTGCTCCTCAGGTTTTTCCACTCCTGTGGGATCTCTGCTTCTGGCTAGGAAATACCTTCCCTTGTGAAGACATACTTTGAGATGCTCCTGCTTAAAAATGCATTTCCTTTCACCTGAAAGCTTTTCTGGGGAGGTGTTGGCTGCCCTCCCTGCAGCTGAACTCTGCTCATTCTAGAAAAGGCCAAGGCAGCTGCCTCTGCCTGAGCCTCTAATTATCCATATAATCAGGCCCATGATTAAGGAAGAAGTCTAATGTTGTGGTGGTGAGCCACGTGCAGAATCCCACTTAAACTTTCCCTTAAAGCCACGTTGCAAGAACACTGCTGCAAGGGTGCTTTGGTGGAACTCATGGCCTTGCTCATCCTGCTGCAGAGGGACAGGGGGCACCTGGGAAGGCCCAGCTGCCGAGCTGAATGTTTGTACAAGGTGGGGGCTGACTGAGAACACAACTCCCTGGGAAAGAGCTCCTGCAAGTCCCCAGAGAGCCAGGTCCTCCAGCACTGCCCCCTCGTTCTGTTGGGTCCCAGAGGACGCACTTGCATCCCTGCTGTGGAGGGCTCGGTGCTGTCACTGATATGTCCCCAGGGACTGTCCTGCCCCTGCCATTGCATTTGTGCCACTGGGTCCAGACCTAAGTGAACTGCTGCTGTGGGAACTCCAAGGCTTGTTGAAGCTGAATAGTTTTCCTTCTCAATGGAAAACTTCTTTGCCTCCTTTCTGAGTAATTCTATTTTTTATTTTTCTTGCCTTCTCAGGCAGGTAGAACAGGCTGTATTTTAGAAACAGTCTCCATCTACCTTCCATTCCCTGCACCAGTGCTTGCTTCTGTTAACTTGTAAGATAATTTGAGATGAACAACTTGTTTTCTTAAATTACAGAAGTATATTGGGCTTCTTTTATTAGCTTTGATTCATGGAAGAGCTACATATAATGTGTCTGAAGCACAAAAGAATCACAGAATATCCTGAGTGGGAAGGGACCCCTGAGGATCATCCAGTCCCACTTCTTGCCCAGCACAGGACACCCCAACAATCCCACCTCATCCCTCTCCCTAAGAGGATCATCCAAAGGCTCCCTGAGCTCTGGCAGCCTTGGGGCTGTGCCCACTGCCCTGGGCAGCCTGGGCAGTGCCCACCACCCTCTGGGGAAAGAAGAGCCTTGTCCTGAGATCCAACCTGAGCCTGCCCTGACACAACTCCAGGCCATCCCTGGGGTCAAGAAATTAGAAGTTGAATAAAATTTACATCAATTCACTTGACCAGCAATGTGCTGGTGTAGGGCTTTCTTGCCACGTGGCCCACATAACCCACTGTCAGTGGGATTTGCCAGCGGAGCATGAAATGCCTTTGGCAGAGTGTTCTGCAGTTCAAATTCTGCACACTTGGCAGTTCTGCCCAGCTCAGTCTGGCTTCTCCCATGACACACAGCTGGACCCACACAGCCCCATATCCTGGGAGTTGTGTTGGTAGTGACAGTCCCTTAATAGCTGTTTCCTCTCCAGGAGAGATACTGTGATGTCACTTTTTGACAAGTTTGTCTGACTTCAGAACCCAAACTCCATAAATCTACGTAAAATTATGGTCAAAGAGCTAATATTTCATTATGACATTTAATGAAACAGTTTTATATGCTTTCAAACATTAGTCTTCTGAATTTCGAAGCAGCCCTGTACACTTTTTTACAGGCTTTGCAATGTGAGGCCTCTTCAAAATGGATCATTTTTGACAGTCCTGGCAATTGGCTGTGAGAGTTTTATTGCTTTCTGTTGAATTCCTGTTGTTTATTGTAACATGATAAAAATTGTTACCATATGATAGTCTAATATTCTTATATTAACCACTAGGCCTGGGGGAAGGGAAGTCAAGGGGAAGTGCCTAAGGGTGTTTTAACCTTTCATGGGAATTTCCTATCAGAAGAGAGAAGTTCTCCCTAGTCCATAAAAATGGCTTTGGGAAGTGGCAGGTCCAATCAAAGCTCAGATTTAATTACTCTGAGAACCTCCACAGCCTGCAGGCTGATCAGGGAGTCATCGGGCTGGAAAAGGTCACTGAAATATCCAAGTCTTCGAGTGTTGTGGCCGTTCTCCTAAAAGCTTCTCATGGATTAAACACCTGAACTTGCCTGCTGTGCAGAACTCTCTGTCTGCAGTGTGAGGGGCAAAGGGCACTTTCCTGCCAGTTGGGGCTCATGGAGTAAACAGGTTCTGAGCTTCAGTGGTCTGAGCTGGGGGGTCACCTGGCAGTGCCTGGGGGGTTTGGCTCTTACACATGTGAGAAAACTGCCAGCCTTGGGTGACCCCCCCAGGGACCCCTGGAGAGCCTGGCTCTTGCTCCAGTGGAATTCAGGGCATGTCCCACAGCGCAGAGTCCCTGGGGTGCCTCTCCCCTGGAGGAAGGGCTGTGTTAACAGCGAGCACCCCTCGCAATGTCACACCCTCCACGTGCCCTGTCTTCTTCCTTTCAGCAAAGGATGGTGAGGGCCTGCCCACCTCGGGGTGCTGTTTGGTTGGTGTCTCCTCTCAGCTCACTTGTCTTTTGTCTTTTTCAGGGTTCCACAGTCTTGAACTACTGGATTTTTGGCTACTACATGCCTGAAGATTGACAGCTAAAGTCAGAATTGGTTCTAGATGCTGTGTAGATGCAAAGCAGCACAATTCTATATCTAAATTTCTTAATCTTTCCTGCTCTCAGTGGTCGTCTTTGAATTTGCTACAAATTCACTGACTTGGAGTAGATGAATTTCAGAAGCCTATCCCTCCCTGCCGTGAGACATCCAAAGCTTCACATGTAAATTGTCCGTAGAAACTGAACTCTGATGGCTTGTTTTTCAGAAATAAATCAGAAGTCAAGAAAGGACTTGGCCTAATTTATATTGCTTTGCACTTTTGTCCGACTTTAAAGAAAAAAAAAAAACATTCTCCAGTGAAATTTGGGTGCCAAACACATGCCCAGAATGTACAGAGCTTTGCTTTCCAGTCACCACTGTCCTTTAGGCGTTCCTCATGCCAGGTTCAGAGCCCGTTCTGTTCATAGGAGTGTACGTTGGACTCTTAGAAATATTTCTGATTCGCTCAGTAATATTTTTGGATGACAGTTTACTTGTTTCTGCACCAATAATTTCTTTTAAATTAAAGATTCCCTGTAATTCAGGCTAGGTTATCTGAACTAGTTGTATAGCACTGTCTTTTCCTTTTCCCTGTGCTCTGTACTCCAGCCATCCTGCGCTTCCCCATGTTTGCTCTAGTAAACCCTCCCCATGTGTGCTTGCCTCATTTCAGATACTGTGTAAGCATGTAGATATGATGTACATACAAAAACCTCTGGTGCCAGAGTCAGGATTTCCTGACACTACACACTAACACAGAATGTGGTAGCACTTGGCAGCAGGATGTCCTGACTGTGGCACTGGTGGGGACATGAATTACTTAGACATTTTCTCTGCAAAAGGAGGTTTTCAGTATTCATTAGTTGTTTTGGGGGGTTTTTTGTTTTGTTTTTGTTTTTCTGTTCTTTTGGTTTTTTTTTTTTTTTTTTTTTTTTTTTAATGGGAACTACATATTTTAAAATGTAATTTCTAAACTTTTTAAAAATTAAAAATTGTTTAATTTATGTTCTGTATCTTATATTTTTGTGCCGCGGTATTTACAGATGTCTGTCTCTAACACCAGCGGGTCTCAGACACCTGCTGGTGCCCTTCGGTAGCATTAGTTTGGCTGCTCAGTGGAGAAGAGACCATGGGCCAAAGTTACATTTATTTATGTTTGGTTTGTAACACTTCCTTATGGTGCCGTGGCGGTTCCTTCCAGTCTGGTTTCTCTGCTCATTCCCGTGCTGGTTTTCCATCCCAGTCCGCTGTGACCACATTGCCATGTCCTGGGTCCTCCTCATTAGCATGGTTTTGTTAGGAACTGCATCGTTTCTGATGTTCTCATAGTCTCCCCTCTCGTCTGTGGGGTCGTACAGCTGCATTTTCCGTACGTTGGGATGAACTGTGGATAAATGCAAATGTTGGCTGTTCCGTTGGCACCTGCCCCGTGGTTTCTCGGTGGTGCCTCGGTGGAGCCCGGCGTGAACCCGCCCGTGTGCCCGGGGCGGTTGTGCTGGCCCAGGAATGTCCTCTGCTCCCTCTGGCCGTGTGCACGTCCCGTGTTCTCCGTGTCCTCTGGCAGAGCGTGCTGGGTTTGGTTGCTCCCCGTGGGACCCTCTGGAGAGCCTGTGGAGGTTGCTGGAGCACACGAGGGTGGGGTGGTCCCGAACCCCGGCCGTGCCACCGACGCTGTTCCCTCACTGGGAGAGTCAAACAGCCCTTCCCGCGTTCCCCCAGCGCCGTTCCCTTCCTTCCATCGACGGGACCGAATGGGCCGAGAGCGGAAGGTCCAACGCGCTGAGCGTCCATGAGATCACTTTTTGGTAAGCTTGGCAGTAGTTCGTGCAAGTGTCTTACTTTGCCCTTCTCATCTAATAGCTTTAATATGAAACTGGCTAAAAAGAGAAATCTGTTGCAGCCCTGAAGAACAAGGTATTTGTTTCCGAAGAGCGGAGTCCTTTTGTTAAAAATGCATGTGTAAGATTTAAATTCCTGTTTTTCCTTGGGAGATAATGGTATTTGAACATGCAGTCTAAACTTCTTTGTGCTTTGTGTAACATAGCAGTGGACTTTTGTGATTGGCACCCAAGGAACTCGACTCCTGGGATTCATGGTAGTGATCCTGGCTGCACTCTGGACTTTGTTTTGCTAACCATAACTGAGCAACTGTACATTACTGCGATTAATTAATGTTTCAAAGCACTGGGATAGTCTAATTCTAACTTGTAATTATGTTTGCCAATTATCTGTTTGGAAAGTTGGTGTATGAACAGCTTCTTGAAACTGTTAAATTGTACAGATATCGTTCATGATCTAAAGCTTTGTACTGTGGAATGTGCTTAATAAAAAAAACTTTGAACTTAATTTGTCAAACGAATGGATGAGTGATGTTGTCTGAGCAGCCCTTGGTCCCGTGCTGAGTTAAGGCCAGGTTGGATGGGGCTTGGAGCATCCTGGGCTAGTGGAAGGTGTCCCTGCCTGTGGCAGGGAGTGGGACAAGGTGATCTTTAAGGTCCCTTCCAATCCAGACCATTCTGTGATACAAACTCGGGTGCAGCTGCACCAGCTCAGAGCTGCACCAGTGGTTGCCAGGCCAAAGCATTTGGGGTCAAACCGTGTGCGCTCTGCCCTGGCATGGGTGGTGTGAGCTGGTGTTTCACCAGACTGGGAGGACACCATGAGAAAGAGGCGAGCCAGTTCCCCCATGGCAGAGGTCTTGGACCCCCCTGGCTGTGGCACTTCTGCCTCCACAGGAACGTCACAAGAACTTTTTCCTACTTTATCAACAATGCAAATAGAACTTTTAAAACGTTACTCATCTCCTCGCTTGTTAAAACAACCTGTCCATGCCCTGAGCCCTGTGCAGAGGAAGAGTCTCCCAGGGCTTGCTCTGACCAAGCTTTATCTTGGGTTTTCTTTAGCTGTGCAGTGACTGGGGAGAAAAGGGATTCCAAGGGCTCTGTGCTCTCCGCCCCTGCTCTGCCATCAGTAGTTTTACTTGTGAGTTAAGTTTGCTTTGAAGCATTTTGAGAAGTTGCTCTCTCTGTGTGGTTAACAAGTTGCTTCAGCTCATTCCTGACCAGAGGTGGTCCATGGAGCAGGTCCTCTGCTGCAGGAGGACTCTGCTGGTTTGTCCTGGGTCAGGCCCAAGGGCAGCGAGGGGTGACAGTGTCTTGTTAAACCCTCGTGCTGTGGTGCTTGGGCTGGCTCTGTGTGCCAGCCATGGGGGTCACAGTGAACTGCTTGTGGGGTTTGGTGAGGTGTCTGTTGGGAGCACTGACCTGCAGTGCTTTTAAAGGTGCTGCTGTAAACCCTGTGGTAAGAACATGCCTGTGGTTCTGCTCTGTGTTGGCAAATCCAGACCTCAGAATGCCTCTAACCCAGAGTACTGTTTATTCTTGACCCACTCCAGCACTGGGTAATAGTTCCAAAGCAGCGTTGCTGCTGTTCAGGTTGAGACTGCTCTCAGCGAGAGGAGAGGACTCAAGTCTCATCTGGCTTCTGCCAGAAGTTCACTGTAACAGTGCAGCCTCGCTGGGCTCTTGAAGAGAAGGGAAGGTCTTGCTGGGTATTGTTATCTGAATAATCTGCAAAAGCTCAGTGTTAGATCTGCACTAGAAACCTTGAGGTCCAACTTTAACATTCCACCTTACCTGGGTGGCCTTTGGTTTTGGTTGGTTTTTTGGGGGTTTCCTTGCAGTTGTAGCCTTTTTCAGAGTCATCTGTTAATTCCCACCAGAGAACTTCCCAGAGAAGCTGTGGAGCCACCTCCCTGCGTGTGCTCCTGCCCATCCTGGTGTGATTTGAGGCCCGTTTGGGCTCTCCCCTCCCACCAAAGGTTGGGAGCAGCTGGGCAAGGAGGGCAGGTCTGGGGTCCATTGGGCTCAGGCCCAGCATCTGCTGCCAAGCCCTTCCCACCGTGTCAGGGTGTTGGGCCCCATCCCTGCCCTGCTGCTGTGCTGGCCCCGGGCACTGGAAGAGGCTGGTCTGGCACTGGAAGGGGCTGCCCAGGGAGGTTTGGAGTCTCCATCCCTGGAGGCGTCCAGGGCAGGACTGGCTGTGGCACTGAGTGCTCTGGGCTGGGGGACAAGGTGGGCATCGGGCACAGGATGGGCTTGAGCATCTTGGAAGGCTTTTCCAGCCTCAGTGATTCCAGGATTCCGTGAGCACTGAGCCCTTGGGTGCATCCGTGTCTGCCCTGAGGCACCGGGGGCTGTGGGGCACCACGTGGGGATGTTCCTGTGCTGCTGTGCCTCTGCACCTCCAAAGCCACCCAGGGGCTGCAGGGGCCGGGTCCTTTGGGTGCTCTGGTCTTCATTACAGTGGTAAGAAAACAAGAGGACAGATGAACGGATGGCAAACCAGGTCCCAGGAACAGGGTGGGTGCTGAGAGGGCTGGTGGTCCCTCTGCAGAGGACGGGGTGTCGTGTGGAAACCCCAGCAAGTGGCACAGAGGGGTGGGGTGGGTGTCCTCCTAAAGGCTCTTTGATGTGATCCAGCTCCAGGAAGGGAATCTCAGATCTGGCTGTTCCTTGCACAGGCTGTATGAGCAAAGCTTTAGAAACTTTTTTGGAATCAGGTGGAAAAAACCTGCCCCAAGCCATGGTAGCTCAGGGCTGGCAGGGCTGACATAAGTCGTAAAATGTTGATTTACCCTCAACTTCTGCACTGAGGCAGAGTGGCTGCTGGGGAGGAACAGGGACCTGAACAGGTCTCATGGCATGGGAAGGCTGGTGCTCAGTGCTTCACACTCGTGACCTGCTCTGATGCCTCAGGAGGCCACTCCTGAAGAACCAGATTCCATTCAGAGGGACCTGGACAAGCTCAGGAAGTCACCTGTGGGTTTAACAAGGCCTGGTGCTGGGGCTGCACCTGGGTTGGGGCATCCCTGGGATCCATCCAGGCTGGGGCTGAGCAGATGGAGCAGCCCTGGGAAGGATTTGGGGGTGCTGGTGGGGGAGAGGCTGGACATGACCCAGCCCAGAACCACCCCCCGTGCCCTGGGCTGCTGGAAAAAGTCAGGGCAGGGTCAGGTTGGATCTCAGGACAAGGCTCTTCCCCCAGAGGGCAGTGGGCACAGCCCCAAGGCTGCCAGAGCTCAGGGAGCCTTTGGATGATCCTCTCAGTGACATTGTTGGGGTGTCTCTGCAGGGCCAGGAGTGGGACTGGATGACCCTGGTGAGTCCCTTCCAGCTCAGGATAATCTGTGTGCCAACAGCAGGAGTTGGTTGGGGTGAGTGCCCGCTCGGGGAGATGTTTCCCTCTGCTCCTGGAGAAGAAGCTGTGAAACATCCCCACGGTGTGTTCATGGCCCCGGGTGCCCACAGGCATCGCTCAGCTCCTGCAGGTGCTGTGTCCCTGTGGGAATGGCATCCCTGGCTCTGGGCAGCTCCCAGGGGGGACAGGGCTGCCCTGGGCTCTGCTGTCCAGGGTGGGGAGCCAGCCTAGCTGGGTGGCCCCGCTTTTATCTGGAGACAGGGCTCAGGCTGAAGGAGAAACAGCTTTCCTTGTCGGGATGATTTAAGGAATGGCAGTTTCATCTTTTCCTTGGCACAGGCCAGTGTAAATAAAATGAGATGCATTTGTATCTCTTGACTATTTTTTTCCCCCGCAGTTGAAAATTTTGTATTTTCTTTTCCTCCTTTTTCTTTTTCCCTTTGAAGGAGCCCTTTGAAGGTTTGATTTTTAATTTCCAAGCACATCATGCCTTTTTTTTTTTTTTTCTGTAAGGCTCTCACTAAGATGGGCTGGCCCTTCCCTTTTGGAGGAGGGGGAGGGTCAGGGATCAGGGGCTTTGGCCTTGCTGGAGGAGCCTCTGGACAGCTGGGGATGCAAAGTGCTCAGTCAGGTGCCCTGGGGTTTCCCAGGTGCTGTTGGTTGGGTGGTGGCCCTGATGGAGCCTCTCAGGTTCAGGGTTTCCCTCTGCCCTGGCAGCAGCTCCTCCCAGCAGGTGCCACCCAGGGGTGCCTGCCCTGCTCTCCTGGCAGGGTGTGCCTGCTCTGATTTGGGAATGGGTGGGCACTCCCTTGGGCCAGCTCATTAGGTCTGGCAAATGGGGGTGGTGTTGAGGGATGAACATGGTCATGATCAACAAAACCCCCAGACCACGAAGGCTGCGGTCATTCAGTCCCCAGGGACTGGGGAGCCCTGTTGGGTGTTCCAAAGGAGCAGGCTGGTGTTCCCACGAGGTGGGAAAGCTGTGGACACTCAGCTTTTGGTTTTTAATGGCAGAACAATCTGCTTAAGACGCCCCACGTGGCTCTTAGTTTTGTGATCCAGTTTCTTCAGGGAGCCCTGAGGCTCCATCTCCTCTCCAGCCCTGGTGATTCCCAGCAGATGCTGGAGCTGGACTGGGACCTTTGAATGGTTTTACCTCTGGGCTGTTCATTGCCTTGTCTGGGTGAGAGCTGATGTGTCTGTGCCCATCTCCCAGCTGTGTGTCTGGGTGAGAGCTGATGTGTCTGTGCCCATCTCCTGCCTCCCAGGTGGACATCCCGAGCTGCTGGCCCGGGCTGAGTTTCCCTGGATCTGTGGGAAGATGCTCCTCCAGCTGCCTCTGGATCTTCCCTGTGCTCCCCACAGTGCTCGCTTTCTTCCTGCGGGTGAAGACTAAAAGCTCACAAAGGATTCAAAATGGGACCTTCTGGGGGTTTTCTCATAGTTTTTAGTACCTTTAGTGAATTAATCTGTCGCTGAGGGAGTTAACCTAAGAGAAAGGTGGTTGGTTGAATTCTCATGTATTTTGTAAAGAAAGAAAAATCCCCAAGCAAACACAAACCAAACAAAAGCTGTGGAGGGAATTTCAGAATTTGAATTTTTCAGCTGGAAGGAAACCCTGGGACTGGTGAGCCATTGCCTTCATGCAGCTCCTTAGGCTGCACCTTCCAGCCCTATCCTGGGACGGGCCCAGTTTCCCACAGGAGCCACCTGATCCACATGGAAAACACATTCCAGGATGGAGTTCTTGGGGCTTGTCCAAGAGAGAGAGTCCAGGCTGATGCCCTCGGCATCTGTATTTTTACAGCAGCGACCACAATATCCCTTTGGCTGCAGATCAGGGGCTCAGTCCCTGGTTGCTGTAGGTGTGCAGCACTCGGGGCCGTGGAGCTCAGAGAGCCAAAACTTCCAGCCTGGATGAAACCACAGAGCATTGCAGGCACTGGGGATGGGCTGAGCTCGTGGCCCGTCCTCCTCGCTGTGCCCAGAGCCTGGGGATGCCCAGGGACAGTCAGGGACACTGTTCCACTGACGAGTGCCACGGGGAGCCTCCACTGCACCCACTCCTAAAGAAAAATCGAGGAATCATAGAACTGTTTGGGTTGCAAGGAACATTAAAATCACATTGTTCCACCCCCTGCCATGGGCAGGGACACCTTCCACCGGCCCAGGTGGCTCCAAGCCCCGTCCAAGCTGGCCTTGGACACTTCCAGGGCTGGGGCAGCCACAGCTGCTCTGGGCACCCTGTGCCAGGGCCTGCCCACCCTCACAGCCAAGAATTCCTTCCCCATATCCCATCTATCCCTGCCCTCTGGCAATGGGAAGCCATTCCCCCTTGTCCTGTCCCTCCAGCCCCTTGGAAATAGTCTCTCTCCATCTTTCCTGTTGGCTCCCTCAGGTACTGGAAGGTCACAATTAGGTGACCCCAAAACTTCCCTTCTCCAGGCTGGACAATCCCAGCTCTCCCAGCCCTCCCTCCCAGCAGAGCTGCTCCATCCCTCTGCCCATCCTGGTGCCTCCTCTGGACTCTGCAGCAGCTCCATGTCCTTGCTGTGCTGGCGCCAGGGCTGGAGGCAGCTCTGCAGGTGGGGTGTCACCTGAGCTGGGGGGCAGAGGGGCAGAATCCCCCCCTGCCCTGCTACCCACGCTGGGGGAATGCAGGGAGAAAAATGTAGGCATAATGTAAAAAATAAATTCAGAAAAGACCCTCTTCTCCACCCCATCCCACCAGAGCTTTTCCTAAAATTCCCCGGCCAGACCCAGTCTCCAGGAACACCCTCCCCTGGCTGTGCTGCCCCAGGGCTCAGAGCCCCTTTGGAAGGAACTGTCACTGTCCCTGCAGTGCAAACCCACCCTTGGGACACTGGAATGGCATCTCAGGTGTTCTGTGGTGAGTTGTGTCCCCATGTCCCAGTGTCCCCATGCCACTTTGTCCCTGTGCCCTCATGTCCCTGTGCCCCTGTGTCTCCATGTCCCACATGTCCATGTGTTGCCATGTCCCTGTGTTCCTGTGCCCCTGTCTCCCCGTGCCCCATTGTCACTGTGTCCCTGTGTCCCCATGTCCCTGTGTCCCCGTGCCCCTGTGTCCCTGTGTCCCCATGTCCCTGTGTCCGTGTCCCTGTGTCCCTCTGTCCCTGTGTTCCCGTGCCCCGGTGTTCCCATGTCCCCGTGTCCCTATGTCTCCATACTCGTGTCCTTGTGTCCCCGTGTCCCCATGTTCCTGTGTCCATGTGTCCCATGTGTCCCTGTGTCCCTGTGTCCCTTTGTCCCCGTGTCCCTGTGTCCCTATGTCTCCATGCTCCTGTGTCCCCACGTCCCTGTGCCCCTGTGTCCCCATGCCCCTCTGACATTGTGTCCCCATGTCCCTGTGTCCCCGTGCCCCTGTGTCCCTGTGTCCCCATGTCCCCATGTCCCCCTGTCCCCATGTCCCTGTGTCCCTGTGTCCCTTTGTCCCCGTGTCCCCGTGTCCCTGTGTCCCTGTGACCCTGTGTCCCTCTGTCCCTGTGTTCCCGTGCCCCGGTGTTCCCATGTCCCCGTGTCCCTATGTCTCCATACTCGTGTCCTTGTGTCCCCGCGTCCCCATGTTCCTGTGTCCATGCGTCCCACGTGTCCCTGTGTCCCTTTGTCCTTGTGTCCCCATGTCCCTGTGTCCCCGTGCCCCTGTGTCCCTGTGTCCCCATGTCCCCATGTCCCCCTGTCCCCATGTCCCTGTGTCCCTATGTCTCCATGCTCCTGTGTCCCCAGGTCCCTGTGCCCCTGTGTCCCCATGCCCCTCTGACATTGTGTCCCCATGTCCCTGTGTCCCTGTGTCCCTGTGTCCCTTTGTCCCCGTGTCCCTGTGTCCCTGTGACCCTTTGTCCCCATGTCCCTGTGTCCCTCTGTCCCTGTGTCCCTTTGTCCCCGTGTCCCTGTGTCCCTGTGACCCTTTGTCCCCATGTCCCCGTGTCCCTGTGTCCCTGTAGAGAACAATGGACTGACCTGGGTCAAGGCCTCTCCCTTTGTAGCTGTTTGAGGTCCCTCAGTTGTCCTGGTTGTTTCCATCATCAGTAGATGCCTGGAAAGTGCCCACTAAAATCTGTGAGCACTGACCGAAACAGTTCATTTTTATCCTTAGAACCTTTCAGTTTCATTTTAGCATTGAGATTTTTTATTTATTTATTTTTTGAACAGTCATTTAACAAACCAAAACTGCAGCTGCACCAAAGAGACATTCCCCCGAATTTTCCAGGTGGTCCAGACACCCTCCCAGGAGGTAACCGGTGTGTCCCACCAGGCATCAGAGATGGGCACCTTTGCTCTTCTCTTCGGTGCTGCCCTGGGGCAGCTCCACCACCTTCCCTGAGCCTCGTGGGTGCTCTGGGAGCGCTAATGAGTTCCGGCTGCCCTGGAAGGCTTTGGAGCCCCACCAGCCTCTCTTCTCGTATCGTCTTTCCCGCTGTCTGCCCGTGGCCGTGAACCCGGGGCGGCCTCGTGGCCGGGTAATCCAACCGTGTCCCAGGAATGCAGGTCCTTCTGCTCTGTGGGATTTCTGGGATCAGCACAAGGAGGCTCCTCGCCCGCAGCTCAACCCGACGCTCCTGCAGGTCTTTCCCATCCAAACACGATGGCCGTGATGAGCTCCGAGGGGTCCGCGCCCTCCGCCCACCCTGCCCTGTGCCCGTCCGCTCTCCGGCAGCATCTCAGGGGTGCCATGGGGGGATCCATTGGGAAAAGGCACATGGAGCCCTCGGCACACCCATCATCGACTCCAAATCCCCCCCGGCTGCTCGGGCAGGGACAACCCGTGGGCTCCTCATGGGCAGCCCTGGATCCTGGCACGACCCTCCATGTCCCTGTGTCCCCCATCGCAGTAGCTGAGATCCTGGCATGACCCCCATGTCCCTGTGTCCCCCGTTGCAGTAGCTGAGATCCTGGCATGACCCCCTGTGTCTCCCATCGCAGTAGCAGAGATCCTGGCATGACTCCCCGTGTCCCTGTGTCCCCCATCGCAGTAGCAGAGATCCTGGAATGACCCCCCATGTCCCTGTGTCCCCCACAGCAGTAGCTGAGATCCTGGCATGACCCCCCGTGTCCCTGTGTCCCCCATCGCAGTAGCTGAGATCCTGGCATGACCCCCATGTCCCTGTGTCCCCCGTTGCAGTAGCTGAGATCCTGGCATGACCCCCTGTGTCCCCCATAGCAGTAGCAGAGATCCTGGCATGACCCCCCGTGTCCCTGTGTCCCCCATAGCAGTAGCAGAGATCCTGGCATGACCCCCCGTGTCCCTGTGTCCCCCATAGCAGTAGCTGAGATCCTGGCATGACCCCCCGTGTCCCTGTGTCCCCCATCGCAGCAGCAGAGACCGTGGGACTCGGGCTGGGAAGGGGAAAGCCCAAACCACCAGCACTTGGTTGGAAACACAACCTTTTCCCTCCTGAATGGGGTTGCTCTGAGCGAGGAAGGGGCACGGGGAGGTGGCCAGGGGGGTGTTGCCCCAAACCTCTGCTTGCCCTTGGGTGGAGCAGAAAAGGACTCCTGGTTTTGCAGGTGAAGTCTCAGTTTCAAGGAGAGAGGTTTACATCACAGAGTGCCAGAAGATGCCAAGTTGTGAGGGTCACCCAGTCCAGCTCCTGACCCTGCACAGGACCCTGCCCAAGAGTCACACCCTGTGCCCAAATGGGCAGGGGGATGGTCTGGCTGGCTGTGACCTGCCAAGGACCCTCTGCATTCCCTAATCCTCATCCTGCTGCTCCCTGCAGGGCCCCCCATCCCACTGATCCCCTCCTGCACAGGGTGGGCTCTGGAGGGGCTGTGGGGATGGAAGAGCAGCACCGTGGTGGGGTGAGGGGCTCCCTGGGGGCTGTCACGGTGGCAGAGAAGGTCTGTGGCACAGAGGGGCCTCCCCTGTCCCCGTGGCCTCAGTTCCCCAGAGGATGGTTCTGTGCAGGGCTGAGAGCTGCCCTCAGAGACCCCTGCGGGTCCCTTCCAGCTCAGCACGTTCTGTGATTCTGTGGGATCTCTGGATCTTGCCCAGCACCTCCTGGATGAAGCCCTGGTGCCCGGCAGGTGTCCACCACCGTGGGCAGTGTCCGTGCAGGTGGTGCCTCTCCCTGGGACAGCCTGGAGCTCCTGAGATCCAACCTAAACCTGCCCTGACACAACTCCAGCCATTGCCTGGGGGCTGTCCCTGGTCCCCCCACAGCAGAGATCACTGCCTGCCCCTCCTCTGCCCCTCCCCAGGGACTTGGACCTGCCCTGAGGTGTCCCCTCAGTCTCCTCTTCTCCAGCTGAACATCCCAAGTGCCCTCAGTGTCCTCACACGCTGCCCCTCCAGGCCCTTCCCCATCCCCGTGTCCCTCCTTTGGACACTCTGCAATGGCTCAATCTCTCCCTTCCATTGTGTCCCCCCAAAGTGCCCCAATGTCCCAGGTGAGGCCGCGCCAGTGCAGAGCAGAGCGGGACAATCCCCTCCCTTGGTGATGCCCCCCAGGACAGGGATGTCCCTCCTGGCTCCAGGGCACTGCTGACTGGTGGCCAAGTGGCCACTGACCAGGACCCCCAGGGCCCTTTCCTGGCACTGCTCTCCAGCCTCTCATTCCCAGTCTGTCTGTCCATCCAGGGTTGTCCCATCCCAGGGGCAGAATCCGGCACTTCCCTTTGTTGATCTTCACCTGCCAAATTTATGGTGGCAGGAGGCTGAGCCACCACCCCAGCGCTGTGTGGCTGGGATGGGGGGAAGCTGCTGAGCACCAAACCCTCCTCCAGGACCAGCCACAGGTGACGTGGGTGATGCTCTGCGGGAGCCTCCAGCCAGCGGGAGGGAGGGATGGGGGCCAACGTGGAGCACCGGAGGGCGGTGAGGAGATGACCTTCTCTCCTGCCTCTGGGCCTCCTGGATGCGGCTCAGAGGCAAAGCTCAGCCCCAAAGCCAAACGTCCCCGGAGCCACCTGAGCGTGGCCACCGCTGCTCTGGGGGGACCCTGCCGAGGACAGACGGGGCTGTGCTCTCTAATCACATTTCAGGACATATAATCCTTGCTTCACACTTTTTCCCAGACAATATCTTTCCATATAATCTTAATGATTCCTGCTGCAATAACAAATAGGCAGCCCTGAGAATAACTTCACACTTAATTGCTCGTGCCAAGAATCTCACCACTTGGCCCTTCTTTGGGTGTTTTCCCTCCAATCCATCTGCACAAACAGAAGTGGGCCAGTTCTGTGCCTCAGGAATGAGGAGATAAAAAGGCAATAATTTATTTTTCCACCAAAGCTAGAAGTATTTTATAGAATTTGCTAAAGTTTTTGTTTCAGGAAATTTCATCATGTCTCCAGGAAAAAAAAAAAAAAAGGCGCCTAATTGGCCTCAGATTTTCTAACTCCCTTTTCATTTTTGTAATATGAGGAGGTCTAGGTCATCTCAAGGTCACTGCAGTTAGTGTTGCTTTAGTGCACCTCTGTGGATACCTCGTTTCTGCAGCAGTTTTTCCTTGAAAAACAGCCCCAGTCTGCTGCTGTAACAGCCCCTTTCCTTGGCAACCATTTGCATTCCTTTAGCATATGGAAATATTTTTTAAAACACATAACATATAGGGCTGCTTGTAGGTGAAATTCTCCAACAGAAATGGAGCAAATGCTTCTAAGCTCTCTGAATGGCGTTGTAAAAAAAACAAAAGGTTTTTTAACAGAAAGCTGCCATTTCCCATTACCTTGACTGGAATCTTAACGTCAAAATAAAATGCTGGTGGTTATCAAATCAATAAAAAAGTTTTGCTTGGGAAAAACTGAATTTTACCACCCTCCCAAGGTTTCCTTCCGTCTTGCCATCTTGGTTTGCTTGGCTTCAGGTGGTGAGGTCATTCCAGCCTGGGCGTAGCTTGATTTTTCTGGTCTGTCTCTGTAAAGGTGTAGAGTCCAAACCTTTCTCAGGCACAGGGGGTGACTCCTGGGGATGGTCCTGTGCAAGGTCAGGAGTTGGACTGGAGGATCCTCGTGGGTCCCTTCCAGCTCGGCATTTTTTGGGATTCAGTGATGATTCCTCCACGTTCCCCCACCCTGACTCCATCTGCTTTTGTGTCTTTGTGCCACTGGGAGCAAAACCTGCCAAAATTTTGCAAATTCACCTGGCAGGCATGTTGGGGGTGGTTCAGATGCTGCCACAAAGATGTGGCTCCTGATCCCACACACACCAGGATGTTTTAAATTTGCTGTTAATGTCAAGGAAGGGCAAAATGGCCAGCTCTGGGGACAGGAGACACATGGGAGGGTGGTGCAGTGTGTTCCTCAGGGATCTGCCACAGCCCAGGGGCACCTTCTCGAGCACTGGAAAGGCTTCGAGGAAATAAACACAGATCAGCTCCAAGGGCTGGGCAGGGCTGGGCGAGCTGCAGCTTCCACAGGCACAGGGTGTGCTGAGCTGGGCTGGACACACCAGGGACAGCCAGTCCAACCCTTGGCCCTGCACAGGCACCCCAACAGTCCCAACCTGTCCCTGTCCTGTTGTCCAAAGGCTCCCTGAGCTCTGGCAGCCTTGGGGCTGTGCCCACTGCCCTGGGCAGCCTGGGCAGTGCCCACCACCCTCTGGGGAAAGAAGAGCCTTGTCCTGAGATCCAACCTGAGCCTGCCCTGACCCAGCTCCAGCCATTGCCTGGGGGCTGTCCCTGGTCCCCCCAGAGCAGAGATCAGTGCCTGCCCCTCCTCTGCCCCTCCCCAGGGACTTGGACCTGCCCTGAGGTGTCCCCTCAGTCTCCTCTTCTCCATCTGAACACTCCAAGTGCCCTCAGTGTCCTCACACGCTGCCCCTCCAGGCCCTTCCCCATCCCCGTGTCCCTCCTTTGGACACTCTGCAATGGCTCAATCTCTCCCTTCCATTGTGTCCCCCCAAAGTGCCCCAATGTCCCAGGTGAGGCCGCCCCAGTGCAGAGCAGAGCGGGACAATCCCCTCCCTTGGTGATGCCCCCCAGGGCAGGGATGTCCCTCCTGGCTCCAGGGCACTGCTGACTGGTGGCCAAGTGGCCACTGACCAGGACCCGCAGGGCCCTTTCCTGGCACTGCTCTCCAGCCTCTCATTCCCAGTCTGTCTGTCCATCCAGGGCTGTCCCATCCCAGGGGCAGAATCCAGCATTTCCCCTTGCTGACCTTCATCTGCCAAATTTATGGTGGCAGTCCCTGAACTCGAAGGCTGGGAAAGGTCCTCAGAAGATGATGATGACATGTCCTGGAAATTAATTACAAGCAGAACTTTGAAGAAGGTTGGTGTGGAAGTGGTTGTGCTCCCATAGGAGTTATTTTTTCCCCAGGCAAGCCTGTGGTTAATCAGAGTGCCAGGCTGGACCCTGGGAGTGAGTTCCCTCTGGATTTAATTGTATTGCCCCTAATTAAAGGGGGAGCTGACTGTAGTTTGAATCCCTTGCTGGGGATGCCCTGGTCTGCTCTGTTCCACAGCTCTGGCTCCTGGGGGGATCCTGGCAGCCCCTCTGGCACAGGCAGGGTGATGTGTATGTGCATCGTCACCTTGGAAAATAGACTGTCTTCTCCCATATGGCTGTGGGAAAACCTACTGAGTGCCCAGTGCCAGGGATGCCTCAGGAGGAAGCTGTGCTGGCCCGAAGGCAAGGGAGGTCAAACTCTGCCGTGCTGAAGAGGACATTTCACCAAACAGGAAGGCCAGAAGTGCCTGCACCAGTTGCCTTGACTGGGGTTGGAAAGGAAATAGGAGCAGAGGGAGAAAAATCGTGTAGTCAAGGGCAAAGCAGCAACACAAGGAATACCCAAGTTCGCCCTGCGAGAGCAGGAGGTGCAGAGCGGGGCTGGGGGACAAAGGAATGTCCCTTCAAACCCAGCTGGCAGGGCTGGTGCAGCAGCTGGCCTGGGGCTGGCACAGGTCTGGGCTAATGCAGCCACCCCGAGCAGCATCACAGGCACCTGCCCTCCTCACAGCACCCCTGGGCAGCAGGGGAAACACAGCAGGGGAAACACAGCAGGGGAAACACAGCAGGGGAAACACACAACAGGATTTATCCCTGTAGGAGAAATAGCCTTGGTGCTGCTACTGGGCAAGAACACAGAGAAGGAGCCCCTGGGAGTGTCCCTCTGGGTTTGCTGGGATGCACCCACTCCCTAAATAAGGCTTTTTGCAGCTTTCAGCTTGAACAAACCAACTGGTTCCCTGCCTGTTTTTGTCTCTTCTGTCCTGCCTCTTCTGCACGTTTCTGTATCTGAGGAGCTTTTTGGACTTTGCGTAATCCTTGGGGAAAAGGTGAAGCCTGCCAGGCATTTGCACTGGAAATGTTGCACTGAAGATGTTTTGGGGCTCTGTTTGATCCCACCCCAGGATGTGAAGGGCTGGGGGAAATGCCCTGAACTGCTGAGGGACATTTTTGTTGCAGTGCCATCAAACTAAAATTAGAGGCTCAAACTGGAAGAGGGGGAATTATGTTAGATATGCGGGAGAAATCCTTCCCTGTGAGGGTGGGCAAAAGTGACAGAGAATAGATTTAGATTAGATATTGGAAGAAATCCCTCCCTGGGAGGGTGGGCAGGCCCTGGCACAGGTTGGGCAGAGAAGCTGTGGTTGCCCCATCCCTGGGATTGTCCAAGGCCAGGTTGGACAGGGCTTGGAGCCACCTGGGCTGGTGGAAGGTGTCCCTGCCCATGGCAGGGGGTGGAATGAGATGGGTTTAAGATCCTGTTCAATCGAAACCATTCTGGAATTCTCTGGTTCAAACAAAATCCCCGTGGTCTTTGTTTCGATGTGGTTCTTTTGGAGTGCATGGATATGAAAGTGGACATACATACTGTCATTTGTTAATTAACTTTAGAGAAGACTAATTTGTTGGTAACACTGCCTCAGAGCAGACTTGGAGCAGAACACCCCTGTGCTTTGCTCTTCTCTGTGTTGTATTTGGTTCCTTTTCCAGTTTCTCTGTGCCTGAGATGTGCCTGTGTCAGTGATGGTGGGTTTGGGTTCTCCTTGTGCTTTGGTAGCTTCCTGCAGGACAAAGCTTGGTGGCTTTTCTGCAGCCTGGCTTTGCCAGACCATTTCCTTGGTCTCAACTGTGCTGGGATGCTGTTTCAGATGGAGACAGTGGTGGGGTGAAGATCCCAGACATGAGGAAGAGCTGGAGTTGGATGAGCTTTGGAGGGCGAGTGGAGCACAACCTCCCCACTCAGAGCTGGGCTCTGATTCCATTCACAGCATCACAGAACCACAGAACAGTTTGGGTTGTGAGGGACCTTAAAGACCCTCTTGGTCCATCCCCCTGCCATGAGCAGGGACACCTTCCCCGTGGATCTGTTCAACAGGACCTTGATCTCACTTCGGGGCCCTTCTTCCACATCCATACACAAAGGAAAATTTTGTAGGTTTTATTCCAGGGCTTAAGTTCTCCCTCTCACAACCAGAGACACGTCCCAATGTCTGTTGGCAAGCTGAGAATCCACAATGAAACACCATTATATATGGCCTATTTACAGCTGTGTGTTGTGTGCTGGTGCTGACCCACCTGTGTGTCAGACCAGGTGCCACTCGGGGGGCAGTGGGAGGGGAGCCCATGGAGAAAGCGAGTTTGCATTTCTGTGGCCCTCAAGGTTTCCTTTTATTCCCTCACTTGATGGCCACTGTGAGACAACAGCAGGCCTGCAGTGAGGTTTTCAGCTCAGAAGGGTTTAATTCCAGGAACGTTCAGCCCTTGGTTAAGGGCCTTGAAGGTCGGCTGGATGTTCACAAGGGTTTTGTGCATCTGGCAGCACAGGCTTTTGAAAACCTGAGCTGTGTGTGGGGCTGAACTTGAGCAACGCTTTTGAAATTTGTGCCCCACTTGTGACAGCGGAGAGATCTGAATCCTGCCTGGAAATAAGGCCAAGCGTCCTTCCAGGTGGGATGGAATCATAGAATCACAGGATGGGCTGGGTTGGAAGGGATCTCAAAGTCCATCTAATCCCACCCCCTGCCATGGGCAGGGACATCTTCCACCAGCCCAAGTAGCTCCAAGCCCCGTCCAACCTGGCCTTGGACACTTCCAGGGCTGGGGCAGCCACAGCTGCTCTGGGCACCCTGTGCCAGGGCCTGCCCACCCTCCCAGGGAGGGTTGTCTTCCAATATCTAATCCAAACCTACTCTCAGTCACTTTGCCCCCATTCCCCCTGGCCCTGTCACTCCAATTCCCTCTCCAACCTCCCCGTATTCCCCTCCAATAATGGAAGGCTGCTCTGGGGTCTCCAGCCAACATTCCCTCCTCTGATCCTCCTGCCCAGCTGGTTTCCTGGTGAGCACAGCACGGTCTGTTTGCACCTTCTGCTTCGTCCTGACCATGTTTTGCCATTTTAGGCAAATAACAGAAGTGAAGAAGATGCCAGTAACAAATGCTGTATTTTTGTCTGTTGCTGAGTTTCCTGCAAACACACATTTCTAGGAGCCTGCTGGTCAGAGCTGGCGGGACACCCATCCCCTGAGTTTCAGCAGAGTGCTGGTGAGTTATTTGCCGTGACTTGCCTTTGGCCATTTTCTGCGAGTGATTAATCACGTACCTTGGGTGCTCTTCTTTTGTTTTGCTTTTTCACTCCATGACCGGATAAGTGAAACAAGAGGAGTGAAATGAGGAAATTCAAGTTGCCACATAGACTTCCAGCTGGAATGCTGGAGCCAGCACACATCCATGTGAGAGCTGGCCAGACTCCCCCTTCTTCCACTACCTCGGTGACAGTTTGGCAATTCCTGAGCCCGTTGCTGAGTGTTTAACTTGCCCCATGTGACACAATCCCAATACGCCGGGCCATGCTCCTTCTCAGCTCCTGCAGCGGGAGAACAGGCGTCCACATGATACCCCTTTTTAAGGAAAATCAACGTTGTTTTTTCAGGAATCTCATGGACTGGACGCGTGTTCTTTTTCTCAGCCAGTGCTGTGGTGTGATGTGGGAAGAGCATCAGAATTCCTGGGAACCACAGGGCCATCAGAGGTCACGGGCAATGGGGACACAAACCTAAGGCCAGCTTTATTTCAGCTTTTTCTGAGCCAGTTCGAGGTCACCTGTGCCAAACCAGGGGCTTTCTTTCTCCGCCTTTGAGGAGGGTTCAGCACAAATCCAGCCTGATTCCCACTCGCATTGTCCCAGGGGGAGTGGGTCATGTTGGCCTGGGCTGGCAGGGGGAGGACTCCCCTCCTGGAGCCCCTTCTGCTCCTCCCCATCTCACTCTGGCTGAGCTTGGAGCTGGGCAAGGGCCTGGGCACAGGGCACGGTCTGGGCACCAGGTGGGACTGGTTTGAACTGGGATGTTACTTGTACATGTGACATGAAACCACATGAAAACACCAAACCCACCATTTAAGCAAGCGGTGCAGTGACCTCAAGCCCAGAGCTGCCTAACCCAGCAGGCTGAAGTTGCTATTGCTCTCTTGGCATTTGTATTCCCCCTATATTCAGATTTTCCTGCTGTGTGTATCCCTGTGTGTTCATTACCCAGCTCCTTAGCAACATCCAGAACTTATGTGTTGTAAATAGTTTGTAAGCACCTTCAGAAGCAAACTCCTCCAAATGTGTACCCTCCAACTTCTCCTGGGGATAAACATTCCCTGCCTCCTGGAATAGAAGGGGCTTTTCTGTCCTCACTTTAAATTCGTGGGCAAAGATTTTGAAAAATGTCTTATGATTTTGGAAATCACAGTGGTTGAAGATTAATTTAGAGGCATTGTTGAACTGCTTCGCAACCCAGATATTGAATTTCAAGCAGCTCAAGCCATAACCCAGAATAAAAACGTTTAAAATGAGTAGTTGGTTTAGAAATCTTTACTTATGCAATCTTTTACTACCTTGTCATACTTTCATTCACAGGATAAACAGCACAGCTGGGATCCTGGGCAGCAGGTACCAACAGGGGACAGTCAGGGGGGTTTTGGCACCTCTGGAACCCACGTGCAAGGCAAAGGAGCAGGAAGAGGGGCAGGGAAGCTGAAAGCTGGCACGTGCAAGATCATTTAATTACCCAGGTGGTTCGTCAGGTACTTTCAAGTCAACCTATACCTGGATCTTCGACCACGTTTTTTAATTGGGTGAGTCTGTTGCCCACTTCCATGGCACAGTGCTCAGTTGTGTGGGATTGCCTTTCGAACATTTGTAATGTGCTGTCTCAGCGTTTGAGTGGTCAGAAAGATTTGGACTCCTTGGCTGGGTTGTTTCCTTGAGGAGGAGGAGGAGTGGAGTCTGTTTTCAAAATCTCTCTTGTTCAGGAGTTATTTACACCCCTGGACAGGATTTCGATGTCGGAGCTGATGTTAACAGCAGGTGCAGATCTATTTTCAGAGCTACAGCAGGATCAGTGCTGTCTCCCAGCACCTCCAGCCAACAGCAGTGGATTCTCTGCCCAGAGCATCCCATGACACTGCGATTTGGAGTCCCAGCTCTTCCCCAGCACAAAGTGGGGCCCCACTGCAGAGAACATGAGCTTGGCACGCACCTTGGAAGGATTTCTCTGCCATGTATTCAACCACCTGGCTCAGCTTAAGTAGTGATTTCTGGTGCCAGTCCAACTGGGGTTGTCTGGCTGACGAAGGGAGCGAAGGGGGCTGTGTTTGCCTGTGGCACCTGAAAGGGACAGCAGATGTTTGGGCCGAGCAGGCACATTCCCCCTCCGAAGAGAAGCTGCTGCCACCCTTGTGAGGAGCACCTGAGTGCAGGTGTGTCCCACAAGTGTCCTGCCCGGCAGCACATCTCCCCGGGAGGTGTCAAATAAAGCTGCTTCCAAACTTCTACAGGGAAAGGAAAAGTTGTGTAAAATTCCAAAGGAAGCAAAAAGTATTAGATTCTTCTTCAAAATGAAATAAAACCTCACAGCTGACATTGTTTGGGCTAGCACTGCTCCGGTGCTCGATCACGGAGCTGCCACATGTCCCTTGCCAATGGGAGGCTGGTCCAAAAGGATCATGGATACAAGACTGTCTTTTGGAAAATGGGCTTTCTTTGTTAACTTCACAGAATCCCAGAATATGCTGAGCTGGAAGGGACCCACAAGGATCATCCAGTCCAGCTCCTGGCCCTGCACAGGACCAGCCCCAAGAGTCTGATCATCCAAAGGCTCCCTGAGCTCTGGCAGCCTTGGGGCTGTGCCCACTGCCCTGGGCAGCCTGGGCAGTGCCCACCACCCTCTGGGGGAAGAGCCTTGTCCTGAGATCCAACCTGAGCCTCCCCTGACACAACTCCAGCCATTGCCTGGGGGCTGTCCCTGGTCCCCCCCGAGCAGAGATCAGTGCCTGCCCCTCCTCTGTCCTCCTCAGGAAATTGTAGACTATGACTTTCCTTCTCCCTTTTTGCTTGGCAGTGAAATCACATCATAAAATCACACACACGATCATGAAGGCTTTTAAAATTTCAACTGTTTTCCAAAAGAAGGAGTTCATTGGAATTGCTGATGATATGGAAGGGGCAGATGGCTGTGTAAACATACTGTGATTGTTTTAGACAAGTGGTGAAATGTGAATGTTTACCATGATGAGCCATTTGGTAGTGCTTTAGATTCTACAGTTTGGACCCAAAGACAACCAGAAAGCGAGCAAAATATTAAATAATAAATGCATTCTTCAGGTAAGTATAAAGAATAAAACTGGTGAGACGACTTCTGGCACCTCCAAGGTGTATATCCTCTCCTCTGCCTGACTCCAGTGATTTGATGAAGCGAAGTTCCTTATGTTGGGGTCTGTACAACTTCCACGGCCGTACATGCAATTACCTTTCACTGCCCAGACAAACTGTCAGGGCTTTAACCTGAGGTTTTTCATGTGATGTTCCAGTTACATGTCCCCCTTGGAAAGGCCCATAATGCAGCTTATGAATGAAAACAAGAGCTCAGAGTTCCGAGGCAGTGGCTATCACGGCCTTCTGAGGCATTCTCAGCAGGTTGCAGGGCTGAAGAGAGGCCATAACGGGATATCCAAGCGTTTTCCTTTCTCAGACTTGGCAATCAATTCCTTGCAATCCCGTTATAATTTTAGGAGCTGGTTGAGATTGCGGTGTTGCATTAGCTCCTGTCAGACCTACACACAGGGAGGGGAACTGTTACGGTCAATAATTACTTGGACTCTGTCTCAGGGGTAAAACAAAGACAATTTATTCAAGAGCATTTCAGTGTAATATAGGTTTGGTGTAATTAAGAGGTTGGGTTATGCTAAAGAAGGGATGGACTAAGCTAATCAAGAGAATATATTATGTTAACTAAGGGGAAACTAGGCAGGAGACATTCATCCATTATTCATGGACACAGGGTGGAGGGGGACAACAGGTCTTGCCAAACAGGTTTTGGGTATGGGGCAGGGAATACACAGAAAGTACAAATCTTGTTAAATGAAAATGGTCTTTGGAGGTTCAGAGATGGATTGATGTCTGCAGTGTAGATTAACTCTCATCGTCCTTGGGACGCTTCCTGCCTTTGGTATTTGCCCAAAGCTCTGCAGATATCTTGGCCAGGCTCCTTGTTGCTGGTTTCTGTCCCCACAGGGCACGAGCTTGGGGCTGATGTTCACACACGTGCCATGCAGGAGGTGAGCACGGAAGTTCTTGACTCATCTACCCACAAAAAATGGCATTTTCGTGCCACAGAGGGCTGTCAGAGATCCTTGGAAGAACCTGGTCTGAATCTTGAATGCCAGTGCCAGGCTGCACATGGAAGCAGGGCTGTGGAAGCCAAACCCCAAGGGATGGATGTGCAGGAGCCCTCTGGCCAGGCTACATCAGCTGTCCCACGTGGAGACTCATATCACGCAGTGCTGCAGCCCAACAAACAGACCCACTGCAGCATCTCACCTGTATGAAGAGATTTGGCATCTGTTTGGTTAAAAAGCACTGCCAGTCCACCTCCTGTGTCCTCCTGAAGCCTTTCATGTGCTGCTTCCCTTCATGCAGAGGAAACAACGTGAATGGAGCGAAGGCAATTTTCTGTGTGCAGTTCAACACATAACAAAAAGGCACACATGACCTGTCCCCTGTTTCCTTTTCCCAGTGAGCTGCAAAATCAACACACACAAATATGTTTATATGAGCGGGCCAGAAAAACAGCTGGTTCATCAAATAAAAAGGGGCACGTTTGGCTCTGCTAGGCCAAGCGTTCAACGGAATCCCATGTATTTATAAAGTGAGAAAGCAGAGCGTGTTTGAAAATGCAGGTGTATAAATATTTCTGCCAGGCCTGCTGGAGCATTTGAAGTCTCCCTGCAGCTGCTGCTGTGACTCACCCCTTCCCAGTGGGCAGAGGATGCTGCCCCGTGGGCACCACTGTGTCCCCATCCAGCCTTTCCCAGTGGGCAGCAGATGCTGCCCTGTGGGCGCTGCCCCTTGGGCACTGCCGTGTCCCCATCCCCCCCTTCCCAGTGGGCAGCAGATGCTGATCGGTGGGCACCACCATGTCCCCATCCACCCCTTCCCAGCAGGTAGGGGATGCTGCCCTATGGGCACTGCAGTGTCCCCATCCTCCCCTTCCCAGTGGGCAGAGGATACTGCCCCGTGGGCACCTCTGTGTCCCCATCCACTCCTTCCCAGTGGTCAGCAGATGCTGCCCTATGGGCACTGCAGTGTCCCCATCCTCCCCTTCCCAGTGGGCAGAGGATGCTGCCCCATGGGCACCACTGTGTCCCCATCCACCCCTTCCCAGCGGGCAGAGGATGTTGCCCCATGGGCACCACGATGTCCCCATCCACCCCTTCCCCGTGGGCAGAGGATGCTGCCCCATGGGCACCACTGTGTCCCCATCCACCCTTTCCCAGCAGGCAGCAGATGCTGCTCCGTGGGCACTGCCATGTCCCCATCCCCCCCTTCCCAGCGGGCAGAGGATGTTGCCCCATGGGCACCACGGTGTCCCCATCCCCCCTTTCCCAGCAGGCAGCAGATGCTGCTCCGTGGGCACTGCCATGTCCCCATCCACCTCTTCCCAGTGGGCGGCAGATGCTGCCCCATGGGCACTGCCCCTTGGGCACTGCCGTGTCCCTATCCACCCCTTCCCAGCAGGCAGAGGATGCTTCCCCATGGGCACCACTGTGTCCCCATCCACCCCTTCCCAGTGGGCAGCAGATGTTGCCCCGTGGGCACTGCCCCATGGGCACCGCCATGTCCCCATCCCCCCCTTCCCAGCGGGCAGCAGATGCTGCCCAGTGGGCACGACTGTGTCCCCATCCACCCTTTCCCAGCGGGCAGGGGATGCTGCCCTGTGGGCACCACCATGTCCCCATCCCTGAGCCATCTCCCCGGGGCAGCGTGTCCCACGGGGGTCCCCTGGTGACACCCCTGGGCCCGAGCTCGTGCAGGACCAAGGGAAGGCAGTGGTGAAGCTCCGTCCAGGGTGGGAGCCATGGGTTGACTCCACGGGGTGCTTCAGGCAGATGTGGAGCTGAGCAGTTGTTTCCTTCCACAGAAGGAGCTGCAGCTGAACTGCCAGCACGGAAAAACTGTCTCGCTTGTGAAGCCTGAACTTCAAAGGCAGTCGCTGTATTTAATGGTACAAACCCCCTAAGAACCCCGAGGAGGGGGAGCAGAGCAACATCGCTGGCACGGGGACACCAAGTGCAGGCGCAGCGCAAATGTTGTATCAGACACTTCCCAGCTCTGGCTTCCTCCGGGGGCTGTCACTGCTGCACATGGAAAAGTCAATCCTTTCCTACTAAAACACACGCTCCCAGCATCCACCCCCATGCCCGGGCACACACCTGCACAGCCAGAACCCAGAGCAGCTTTCCCACAAAGCTCCTGGAAGGTTTCTCTCCACGGGGGAGCGACTCTGGGGTTTATCTGAGCTCAGCCAGCCAACACGGGCTCATACACTTCTGCAAAATATGTATCCCAATATTTCACCTCCTTTTCTTTATGTAGTTGAAATGTCCACAGCTAAATGAAACAATTATCAATTTATTTTTCTCAGTTAGAGCCTTTTTTTGGTCAAATGGGCTTTCTAGATGGAAAGTTTAGAATAGAATCATAGAAAGGTTTGGGTTGGAAGAGACCTTAAGAAGGTCTAGTTCCATGCCCTGCCATGGGCAGGGACACCTTCCACCAGCCCAGGTTGCTCCAAGCCCCGTCCAACCTGGCCTTGCACACTTCCAGGGATGGGGCAGCCACAGCTTCTCTGCCCAACCTGTGCCAGGGCCTGCCCACCCTCCCAGGGAGGAATTTCTTTCTAATACCCAATCTAAACTTGTTCTTTTCCAGTGTGAACCCATTTCCCCATGTCCTGTCACTACAGTTCCTGTGCAGAGTCCCTCTCCAGCTCCCCTGTAGCCCCTTCAGACACTGGAGGGGGCTCTGAGGTCTCCACACAACCTTCTCCTCTCCAGGCTGAGCAGCCCCAGCTCTCCCATCCTGTCTCTATAGGGGAGTTGCTCCAGTCCCCTCAGCAGCTTCGTGGCCTCCTCTGGACTCTCCACCAGCTCCATGTTCTCCTTGTGCTGGGGGCACCAGAACTGTGCCCAGCACTCCACGTGGAGAGCAGAGTGGAGGGGGACAATCTTCTCTCTTGACCTGACGCCCACACTGCTTTTGATGCAGTTCGACTGAGCAATGAAGAACTTGTTGAGCCAAAGGGACAGGATGAAACACCAGATCTGTGGCAGAATTTGAACTCCCAGGACGCTTTACTGGCCTGAAGCTCATAGAAAGGTCAGGCAGAACCAGCTTTGTCTTCAAACAACGGGTGGCAATTTTTGTGCCCAACGAAGTTTCGCAGGCAAGCTCAGAGGGAAAGCCAAGCTGGTTGTAATACCAATGCAACGTTAACAAAAAGCCTTTTCAGCTCCAAAGGTGATGATAAACTGCCCTTCCAGCACCAAAAGCATCACATTTACCAAACTCTGGTGACAGTTCTGCTTCAGGAGCCCTGTGAGCAGCCCCTGTCTCAGGGCAATCCTGAGCCCACTGGCATTCCTCAGGGCAAACGTGTCCTGGTTGAAGGCCTGAGGAGATGCTTCAGCTGGGAAAAAGAGGTGACACTGAAGGCATATTCCTGTTCTATGGAAAACTGAGTCCTTCTTATTCCAAAGGAGCTGGGCTGTGCCCGTGGCATTTAGGTGGCATGGTCTGTAACGTGCCTTAGACTGAGCTTTGATTTGGAAAGTTGACAATATTGTCTCTCTGGTTCCTGGTGAAGGAGCTCCCCAGTGTGAGGGATAAAGAAAGGCAGGAATTTTACCCTACTTACAAATGTGAGCTAAAGAAATCCCCCATGGGTGTTATACTGTGAGAATTTCCAATCTCAGAGTTTATTTTCACTATATTATTAGAATTTTCTAGTTTTGGTAAGCTCTATAGAACAGCTCATCCAGCTTCCACTGGTCCTCAACAATGGCATAATAAAACCCTGAGTTGGATCCCTTCCCACATCCTGCCAGTCGTGGCTCTCCCTCACTCATCATGACACTGATGAAAACCACTAGATGTCACTGCTATATTGCACTAATAAACTAAAAATAATATTTTTCTGGCAATAAATGTCCTGACTCATAAGGAAGTTGGATTATAAAAGCCATGGATAGTTTGGATTCCTTCCAGTTAAAAAACAAAACAAAACCTTTTTTACTTTTTCTTTTTTATTTTACTAAAAATATTGGACCCAAGTTCAAAACAGTCATTTAACAAATAACATTGACTTGTATTTTAAAAGGAAAAATACTTTGAAGTTAATACCAAGTAAAGAAACATGGTCTGTGGCTCTGTGAACTGAGATGATGGGAAAAAATGAGATGTGAAGGTCTGCAGTGCTAAAGACGAGGCTTGACTGAAGGCAGGCTTGGGGATGGTCAGGAATATTCATATTCTTCTGCTCAACCAGAGGGTGAGGCAAAAGGCCAGCGAAATAATAGGAACAGCAGCAATAATTTTGTGTATTTATACAGTGCCTTTCATGTCCCAGGTTTCCAGGCTTGGTGTGCAGAGACAACAACTCCTCCACTCCCCTTGGCAGGGCCCTGGCAGCTCCCAAACAGCACCCTGGGAATCGCTGCTCCCGCTCCACAGACCACGAGGGCACTTCCTAAGCAGGTAAAGTGCATTTTAATGGGCTGGCTCTGTATTTGCCCACATTGCTGGGGCTGATTCAAAATCTTTCATATGTTTCTCTCTTCTGCCAGGGGAGGGTGTTTTGGCTTCCGTTTTTGTTTGTTTGTTTGTTTGTTTTGTTTGTTTTTGTTTTGTTTTTTTTATTTTTTTAATTTTATTTTAATACTTTGATTATTGAAAAAATTGGCAGGTGAGTTCAAATTTTTAACCGTTTCTGTGTTCCAATCATTCCTTACTGTTATCCAACAGAATCCTTGGATATTTCTCTTAATGTCACCCAGGCAAGGGCCAGCCACATGTGACTTAGGCTGCTGCAGGTAATGAACATGCTGACCTCCTGATGGTGGGATGTCCTGAATTCTAATGAGAAAATGCCCAGATGAGGTAGAGCTCCACTCCACTTATCTGTCATGGGAAGTGCTTATTTGAAGATGAAGAATGCAAGGGTTGGTTGACATGGGATGGAAGGGGATGGGATGGGAGTGGATGGGATGGGGTATGTTGGGATGGGGTAGGATGGAAGAGGCATTTTTGCCCCGTGTAAATCCTTTGCCTTCTGTCTACCAAGTAAGGGACTTGACACCTCCATGTAATTTGCTAACTAGCATTTTGGGATGGGGGTGAGAGCACATAATAGGAGGGCAACCATTTTTGAGCCTGTCCCCACCCATTTTTGATTTTTTTTTTATCACAACGAAATGAGCCGAAGTTGTTGGCAATTTACTGAGAGCCATTTCCCACTGTGAGGAACCTCAATGCAGCTGCTCCCTGTGTGTGGGGAGCAGGAAATGTGGCTTCTCGGGGATTCCTTGCCCATAAAGGTGGAGAAGAACCCCCCTGTAAGAGCAGGTACCTCGGCTCACAGAGGGAATACAACCGGGTTCCACATCAGGAGTAGTTTTAATCTGTGTCCTCTGTGTAATGTGGGGGGGTTACAGTGCAGAATGAGTGTGAACTGGGCTCTGGCTCCTGTGCACACAGGGACAGCTGGTTGTGTGAGCTGGTACAGCAGCAAAGGTAGGGGAGGTGCCTTCTGAAGTGGCTGGAGCTGGGCTGGACACAATGCCCGGACAAAAGGCCACTGCACATCAGCTTTGGAGGGGAAGAGCCTCCTGTGTGCCTGCTCTGCCCCAGGGATGCCTCTGTTGGACTGCCGGGATGACTGGAGTGGCCACATCTCAGTTTTGGGAAGCACTTTGGGACTAAGGGGGTTGTATCACTGAAGGGTGTTATTGATCACCCGGGATCCAGCAAAAACCTCACCCAAAGGCACTTGGAGTCGCACACCGTAACTAACCCTGGAGGGAAAGCTGACCAGCCTCTCTGCTCATGGGCAGCGCCGATGGGTTCCGTGTTCTGGGCTTACACAAACTCCCAGACAGAGAAGGACTGAGACAGAGAAACACAGCAAAGGCAAGAATAACTCACTTCTCTGGCTCAAGTTACTGACAAAGGCATGAAAGCCTCAGCCCGTAGTATAAATTATGACCTATCAATTCAACCAGAGTCATAATAAGAAGGGAGGAATCAGATGAGTAAGGCAATGGGGAAAAGCAAATCCTGTGAGTAATGGCAACAAGAGGTTAGTTCCCTCGAAGTTGTCTAACCACATTAGATAGCACAGCTCAGTGACTGAGTCTGCGCCCAGTGTCTAGAGAATAAATCAAACGGGTTTTTTGTTGTTGATAAAACATTTTCCCCACAGCAGATGGATTCAATATTTCCTGGATCCATAGTGTTCAAGACTAGGAGTGGGGATGCTTTTCCAGGTTTGCATTATTGATGGCTCTGTTTCCAAGGGACGCAGACTCAGGGAGTTCTCCCAGGACGTGTTACTATAAACTGTTAAGTGAGGGTTTTTGTCTTTCTCTCCTTTGTTTTCTTCCTCCGTTTGTTGACTTTGTTTGCTCCTGATCCACTTCATTTCTCTGGGCCCAGTTTGTCCTCCCACCCTTACTCCTCATTGCTTCTTTCCCTTGCTCCTTCTTCACTGTCACTTCCATGTCTCTCAGCTGCTCAGATTATACATACATATGTATATGTATATATCTGTATATGTTTATTCTATATATCTATATATCTATATGTTTATTCTATATATCTATATATCTATATATTAGGGAGAAATCCTTTGCTGTGAGGGTGGTGAGGAGCTGGCACAGGTTGCCCAGAGAGGCTGGGGATGCCCACAGGGCTCTGTGCATTGCTCCAGCCAGCTGGTGCAGAAACACACGGGGCTGCTCAGGACCATGTTTGCAGGTACTGAGTGTCCAAAGTGGGGCTTTGCAGCTGCTTCAGTTGAGTTGTGTGGTCCCAGCAGGGCTCTGCAATGGAAGAGGTGGGGTGCACCTGGGCTGCCTCCCCTGCAGAAGGCTTTTGCCCATATGAATTTGCCTTCTGTCCCATCTCATCTCTCAGGTGGTGCCAGGTTTGCCATGAGCTTGGCCCACAGGACCTGCCATTGGGGGTCCCTCCCAGCTCAGAATATTCTCGGACTCTGTGACTCCAAACACGTTGTGGGGTGGCCCCTCCCAGGCTGTCAGTGTGGTCTGACGGAGACCAAAGTGGTCGATTTGGTCTGAGATTGTCTCCAGACAAAGTTTTTGTTGCAGACAACTGCGGGGCTGGTGCTGGGGGGCTGCCCTGCTGTCCTGCTGAAGGACATTCCCCCTCCAAGCTCCAGTGTGACGAGCAGTGAATGGGGACAGCATGAGGATGGAGTGGCTGGGAAGAAAGGCCAGCTTTGGATGTGAAAAAACACCTTGTCAAAATGGTAACATGAGTGGCTGTAAGTCCTCCAAAGCCCACCTTTACATGGGAAATGCTCCCACTCACGTAAGCCAAGAGGAGAGCAGCCCCTCTCCAGCCCAGGTACCCCGACAGCTGCTGCAGGACTCCCACTGTCCCCGTGCTGAGCCCAAGTTTGGAGGATATTTTCTCAGCAAAAATTTGTGTATAGAATCAGACTCATGTTTTTCCTCCCATGCTTTTTACTGTCCTTCAACTACAGGAAAGGGAATCACTGCAAAATTTTTTGAGTAACGGAAAAATTTAGCTGTTAGCGATTAGTGGTTTATTTATTTTTTTAAACTAATTTATTAAGAGTAGCTGAATTTAACTTCTTACTCAGTCTGTAAAGCCTTCCTCTGTCTATCTCTAGCCCACTTCCTTTTACTTCAGCACTTCCTGCAGGTATATGTGGTGCTCACAAGACACTGTTATTCCACAATGACTAAGTTCTCCTGAATTGTGTTATGGTTTAATAACAACAGGAATTAGGTTTGCTGCTACCAAACCCATTTTATTATGACACATCCGAAGACATAAAACCCTCTTGTGCAATAATAAGGGGAAAAAAAAAATCTTTCCATCCACTTGTACAAAGGAAGCCTCAAGAGATTAGTACTATAATAAGAAGAAAACAAACATGATTCAGTGCAGAAAAATGTAGCTAATATGTCTAAAGGAAACTGCAAGTACTTCATCAGACAGAGAGATGTGGGAAGCAGGACATGACCTGTAAGTTATAGGGAAAGAGCAAATCAGATATTAAACAGACGATTGCTGAAGTGGCACTGTCGTCACGGGATTTGGGATACTGTGTCCAACTGGGTGTACCCAAAATGCACATGGAAGATCAAAGGAGTTGGTGGGGATTAAGTAGCCACGAAATAAGCAGGTGAGGGAGAAAAAATAATTGGAGGGGAAGTAATTAATGAGAAAGTATGTATTGAGACTTTGACCAAATGATGGCACATGGAAGGGTGAAGGAGTTCAAATATATGGAAGCCCTAAGAGGGACGAGGAGCCCCACAGTGAAACATGAGGTAGAATCTGAAGGGTGTGAGGAAAGACAATTATAGCTTGACTAGCAAGAAAGGACTATGGAACCTCTTAAGACTTGTTTAATTTTATTTAAAATGAATACATGACAGGACTAGGAAATACTGGACTAAACAACCTGAGTAACTTTGGGCAAAAATGGGAAGAAGGGCTGAGAAAGGAGAAATGAGATCACTCTTTCACATCTCTAATTTCAGGGCTGATTCTGTCTCATCTCATTAATGCACTTTGGAATCATCCTGACACAACTTCAGTGGGTCATAAGGTTGGGTCAGGTTTAGTGAGCCTTATCTCAGTTCTCCTGCAGAGGGGTTGGGAACTTCTTAACTGGGGCAGATGAGGGATGGTTGGCACTGGAAAGCTTCCTATTCACTCCAGAGTTTGGAACAGAGCACAGACCCCCCTCTCCTCATCAGTCCTGCCAGGCTCGGGCAACAAAGAGCTGCACCCTCAGGGCTGCTGCTGATACAGAGCTGAGGTGTCCACACAATCACCGATCCCAGATTCCAGAATGTGCTGAGCTGGGAGGGACCCACCAGGATCATCCAGTCCAACTCCTGGCCCTGCACAGGACCAGCCCCAAGAGTCCCCCCCTGTGCCCCAGAGGATCATCCAAAGGCTCCCTGAGCTCTGGCAGCCTTGGGGCTGTGCCCACTGCCCTGGGCAGCCTGGGCAGTGCCCACCCCCCTCTGGGGAAAGAAGAGCCTTGTCCTGAGATCCAACCTGAGCCTGCCCTGACACAACTCCAGCCATTGCCTGGGGGCTGTCCCTGGTCCCCCCAGAGAAGCTGCAAATGTGAGCACAGTGTTTCTTCTGGTTTGGTAGTGCACCTGTCAGGTACCAGAGATGGAAAGACAACTTGAACTAAATCTGACGTTTTTTACTGAGAATAAAAAGTTAATAGAATCTTTCTCAACTTTACAGTGAAAGCTTCACTTTGGTTCATGTCTTATTTTCTCCAGCCTATTTGCACAGCTTTCCATATTACGCAGGGTATCAGATAAAAAACAGAACTGCTAACACTTGAGAAGTCTTCTGGTTGGTTGTGACCTCTGTTTCACCTGAGCAGGAGCCACAGAGATGCAAAAATGGAAGTTCACAAGAGCCTCCAGTGCATGGGAATGGAGCCACCTGACCTGCAAGGCTCCAGGTTAGTGGTGTGGTCAGCTCAGTGGAGCAGACGGGCAGGGAGAGGTCAGTGAGGACCAACACGTGCTCCTGGACACACGGGGTGCCAGCCTGGATTCCCCACATGTTAGCATTTCAGCCACAGGCCAATGGCCCTGCCAGCCCAACCCAAAAGGTCCTCTGGAATATTAAAATTAGAAATCAGATCTTACTCAGTTGGACACCACAAGAATAGCAGGTGGCTCCTGCTCGCTGGGGATTGTTCTGGCAGGTTCAGGACTGACCCTGAGCCCTCCTTTCCTGGCCCAGTTCTGTCCTGTGACGACTCTGCCTCTGCAGGATGGCCCAGCACAGGGTCTGTAGGTGGGACACAGCAATGCCTTGTCTTCTCGGGCTTCAAAGAAGCAAGAAGGAGTTTCACTTTTGCTTATAATCTTTTTTAATGGCTTTGATGGCTCACCAGACCTCTAATATGTATCGGACTTCTATCTGTTTGGGGACAGGGATGTAAAGAAAGGGGATGCAGAGCCTGGGGGACACCAACCAGCAGAGCCTGGGGGACACCAACCAGCAGAGCCTGGTGTCATGTGGAGCTGCCCAGTGTCACAAACAAAGCAGTGACAGTCAGTCCCGAAGAAGTTTAAATACTGTTGGTAGCACAAAAACGGTCTCTTCCGTAGCTTTAATCAGCAAAGTTGAAAAGTTCTCTGCCTGAGGGAAAATCACCCCTGTCCTCATGTGCAGGACTCTGGGGAGAGGCAGAGGGGTGGGCAGGAACACACTCCCAGGGCCTCTGTTTCCCACCCCACCTTGTTTCAGAGTTCTCTTTCTCCAGCACTGGTTACCACCTACCTAAACCAACAGGGCTTGGATCCACAAGACATGAGTCTGCAGCTGGACCCGAAAAGCCAGGCCTGAAGCTGAGGCTTTAGTGACCTTGTGTTGTGGATGGACTTGTCCCAGTGGGAGACGAACTGTGACATGCACCAAAAGCGAAATTTGCTCTTCCAGAGTTCAAGTATTTTAGTTCTGATTAATATGAACATTTGCATCCCAGCAGAGCTTGATTTCTCTGTCACTGTGGAACAACGAGCAGTTAAAGCTACATTATCATCTGGACCTGGCTTGGCCAGGACACTCGGCAGCTGCAGATTTGAGAGCAACATTAGAACTGGCTCTACTGGATACGACTGCAGTGGGAGTTTCTGGGCTGGGGAGGGGTGGCTGTTAGCTTGAATTGCATATTTCTGGGTTATTTTCTCTTTGATTATTGGTCATGAAATGTTCTTTCTTTGTTAAACCCTAGGCCTGCTGCAGTCAGTGTGGGTGTGTAGCAGGGACTGCTCTCCTATGCTATGGCTGGCACACTTCTGTGCATGCTGGATCATCAGTTTTCTGCCATTGGGTGAGACTCCTACATCAAAGAGGTTTATAGGCAGAACCTCCAATGTGTTTGAGGTTTGCCCATCACTGCATGATACTTCCCAAGAGCATATTTCCTCATTAAAAAGCAGCCAGACTTGTTCCTGACGGCGTTATGGTTAGTTTGGATGGAGGTTGCCCCCACAATCAGTGGGAGTGTGCTCTTGGAAAGTGCTGTACAGAGATGGGGAAACCTCAAACATTCTGGAGGTTCAGTTTGGAAACCTCTTTGGTTTGGACGTCCACCAAAAGCATGTCATGAGATGGTTGGAAGACTGGGTGGGGTTTCCATCTGAGGATAGAGTGCAAAAGTGAGAATTGTTTAGCTTGGAAGAGGAAAGGGTTGGAGACCATGTGAGTGAGGTGTTTAAGAAAGGTACCATGAAAACTAATCCACTCCTCAAGTGAACATTTCTCCCTAATATGAGAGCAAGAGGTCAGCTGGATAAAAAGGAAACAGGGAAATTATTTTAGCACCGGCTATTCAACTTGACTATTTGTAAGTCCTGATCGCCAAAGCCTGGAGACAACCAGCTGGTATAAACAATCTACCAGAAATGCCATGGCTTTTGAGACTTTGCTGTGCACCCCTAAGAAAAGTTTTGTCTCCTCTGTGTGACTTGCTGAGAAGGTTATAAATGAGTTGGGCTCCTCAGCACAGCAGGGCCATGGAGCTCCTGCAGCGGGGCCAGCGCAGGCTGCGGAGATGCCCAAGGCACTGGAGCATCTCTGGCAGCAGCAAAGGCTGAGGGAGCTGGGGCTGTTGAGCCTCCAGAGCAGAGCCTGAGAGGGCACCTGCCCATGGGGGGCAGTGGCTGCAGGGAGGGGGCAGAGCAGGGACCAGGCTCTGCTCGGGGGGCCCAGCCGTGGCACAAGAGGGACGGGCAGCAACTGATGCCCAGCAAGTGCCACCTGCACAGGAGGGAGAACTTCTTGGCTGGGCAGTGACCCAGCACTGAGCAGAGAGCAGAGAGGGGGTGCAGTCTCCTCCCTGGGGCTATTCCAGAACCTTCTGGACACAATGCTGTGTCTTGTGCTCTGGGCTGGCCCTGCTGGAGCAGGAGGTGGGACCAGCTGAGCCACTGTGGGCCCTCCCAACCGGAACCATTCTGGGATTCTGTGAATTAGAGAGGAGAATCACCCTAATTTGGGGTTTTGAAAGCAGTTTGCTCAGCCAGGGCTTCAATCCTAATGGTGCACTTCGGGCTTTTCCTTAGGGTCTGCTGTATCACCAACTTTTGTGTAGCTTTGACAGAAGCAGCTATGGCAGCCTCAGGACTGTTCAGCATTTAACAATGACGAGGTGTCCTATAAGATTTTTGCAAGTACCTACATGACAAAATCCCATTAGGAATCCAATGTCCAGTTTCTTTTCAAAAAGTTTACCAGGTCGGTGTTTTTATTCCATGAGCTTATACACAAAAAAATCCCACTTGTGCCTCCTGGTAATACGACAGGTAAACCAGCACCACCTCCTCTTAAGGGTGCCTTGTGGTGGCAGATACATCAATTTTTGAGATGCCTAGATCATAGAAAAGAACTTAAATAGAAAAAACCCTTTGAGTACTGGACAAATTTAGGAAAGAAATTCTCCCAGTTCTGGAGACTGGCTCTTCATCCAGACTCTTCAGACTAGTGGTGACGTGACAGTTCACCCCAAGAACATTTCTGGATAAACTGCCTCGCTGCTCAGTGCATCACCCATCAGTTTATTTGTGTCCCCCTTCTGTTCTCTTCAGAAAGCTCATGATGCACTTAAAACATAGGGAGGGAGGGGATGCTCAGCTAAATGGAGCTTTAAAAAATATAAAATTTAGATGATGGTATATGGCATGAATCCAAAAAGGAGCTGAAAACACAAATCAGGCTGAATAGTCTGGGCAAGTCCCTGAAGCAGCAGTGAGAGATGAACTGAATCAGGACTAAAGCAACAAGGCGAAGGTCATCTGTTTTCACTGGGGAGAGGAAAAGCAGGCAGGGAAACAGGCAGTGTGTGATGCTCACAGTCTGGGACCATTAATCAGGGTCCAGACCTGTCCTGGCCTCCGCAGGGCTTGGGGCAGGAGAGAACTTTGTGCTAATACCAGATTATCCAAAAAGTAAGAATGGTTTATGGGAATCTGTACTCTTAATCACCTTTTCCCTCTGTCTTCTAGCCTGGAGCTGGTTCCAGCGTGTGCCCCAGGTGAGGAGGGCCGAAGGAAGCCCCCACTGGCAGGGGGAGGGCAGTGCCAAGACATCTGCCCTGCTGGCACTGCCAACCCAGCTGAGAAGCTTCCAGTGCTGTCCCCTGGAGATGCTTCTCTAGCACGGCCCCTGTGAGAGTCTGAGGGCCCAGAGCAGGGGTTTGGAGCTGTACCTGGCAGAAAAGCACAGAGGCACCTAGCTCATCAGCAAAGAAAGCAGCAAGGACAGCTTTAAAGTCCCCAAGGGCTGGAGTGGCCCTGCACAGGGGACATGGCACAGCTACCGGTGCCCTCCCTGGGACAGGGACGAGCTGGGATTTCTCAGCTCGGGCTGATGTAAAGCCCCTGTGATTAATGAACTCACCACTGGATGTCATTGTTTCTCTATAGGAAAGCACCGGGGACACTTTTATTTGGCAGTAAAATTGTTTTTGTTGTCTGGTTGTTTTTTTTTCCCCCAAATAGCGAGGCTCACATATGGGATATTCAGGTGTTTGGCCCCTTTTCCACTTGGCTGCGGCAGGCTCGGGATCCAGATTACGCCTCTTGTTTTCCTAGGGTGGGGAAGGTTTTCGGCGCTGCGATGGATACGGTCAACCCTCAGGCTCGCAGCTCTCAGGCCAGATCGTCAGCTGGTGTAAATTGTGCTGCTCTGTGGAGTCAGAGCAGCAGTGCCAATGCAAACAGGCACCGCATCCAGCCCCTTCTGCTGCTGCTGCTGCTGCTGCTGCTTTCAAGTCCCACTCGGGTGCAGCCAATCCTTCCTGCTTCCTCAGACACCTCCTTCGTGTCCTGCTGTCCCTCCTCTTGCTTCGTGTGCTCTCACAACAGAACTGATCTCTCTGCTCTCCTCCCTGTCTCAGTTCACTGTTTGAAAATTCCACCCAAGTTTTGACATCAGTTTTCCATGTTCTTTCTGCTTTTGTTTGTGTTACCTTCAAGATGCCTCTACCAGATGCAAATCTGGACAGACAGACTTAGAGAGATGTGGTCAGCTGGAAAGGGAAACAAGTCATATAAACTTAGCCCACGATCTTGTCCAACTTAACATCTACTTTGACTTGTTGGTTGTTCTGAATTTGTTTTTGATCCTATCTCAGTGTCAATTTTCCACACCAACTCCTTAATTTTTAAAAAAATATCAAACTCTATCACAGAATCCCAGAATATGCTGAGTTGGGAGGGACCCACCAGGATCATCCAGCCCAACTCCTGGCCCTGCACAGGCCCAGCCCCAGAGTCCCCCCCTGTGCCCCAGAGGATCATCCAAAGGCTCCCTGAGCTCTGGCAGCCTTGGGGCTGTGCCCACTGCCCTGGGCAGCCTGGGCAGTGCCCACCACCCTCTGGGGGAAGAGCCTTGTCCTGAGATCCAACCTGAGCCTGCCCTGACACAACTCCAGCCATTGCCTGGGGGCTGTCCCTGCTCCCCCCAGAGCAGAGATCAGTGCCTGCCCCTCCTCTGCCCCTCCCCAGGGACTTGGACCTGCACTGAGGTGTCCCCTCAGTCTCCTCTTCTCCAGCTGAACACCCCAAGTGCCCTCAGTGTCCTCACACGCTGCCCCTCCAGGCCCTTCCCCATCCCCGTGTCCCTCCTTTGGACACTCTGCAATGGCTCAATCTCTCCCTTCCATTGTGTCCCCCCAAAGTGCCCCAATGTCCCAGGTGAGGCCACCCCAGTGCAGAGCAGAGCGGGACAATCCCCTCCCTTGGTGATGCCCCCCAGGACAGGGATGTCCCTCCTGGCTCATAAGTTTGGGCAGATATAACCAACATGAAACATTAAAAGTATTTAGTATTTCACAGGGTGCGAGGGATTTGACTTTGCTGGTTGCCAGTGTGGGCACAGAGGTGTGGGAGGAGGTTCCTTTGGATGCCACCCTTCCTGTCTCTGGGGCCGTGCTCAGGACAGAGGGGAGCTCAACATTTTGGAGGGCAGGGAACTGAGTGGCACCATTGGCAGAACATTCCAGAACAGGATCAGCTTTCCTCCGGTGAGGGTCTTCCTTACCATCCTTCAGCCCAGTGTCAGCAGGAGGCTCTTGGGTGTGATGGCTCCCCAGGCTCTTATTTTCAATTTCTTTACCGCTAATGAAAAGTGAGCTAAGACAGTTAATTACTCACAGAGCAACAGACAAGACAACAACTTTGAGCATCACGCTGATAAAACAGACCCACTATTTTTGCTTTCTTTTTACCTCTCCCATGTCCATCAGCTCAGGTAGAACACGTGAAGGATTTTGGCGACTGCTTTTCTGGGTGCATGGTGCCTGCAGGGCCTCCGAGCCTGCTTGGCCAGTGAGCTCCCCTATTGCAAGGGAAACTCACG
>VWZG01004959.1:817140-835208 GCA_013396735.1 Grallaria varia | reverse complement strand
GTGTGAAGACAGGGAACCCTCTTATCTCTGTTTTCTCACACACCCAGTTCATAGCCTGAGGTGTCAGGTGTGTCCTGGGCAGCTGCTGCAAACAATACATCATTAACAGTTCATGATAAATGGCAGAGAGGGCATAGAATACACAGTTCCAGATACATTCACACAGTGATAAACTGGTCCCAGCCACTATAACTAGGACAGTTCTTTTGAAGGCATGACTGTCAGAATAGTTATGGAGCCCAAAAATCGAGATGATGGGAAGTTTTATCTAATGTAACTCACCCTTGTTGTATTCACAACAGCTTGCTGAAAACATAAAATGCTTCCACATCCTGCAATGATTTCTGAAACATTTCTGTATATCTATTTGTTTGTTGATAAGTTCAGCTCTGTCATCATGCATTCAAAATAGTGCACGCCATCTAAATATTTTAAGACCTTGAACCATAGTTGGAGTGTCACTAATTGGAATCTCCTTAGATAAAAATTCTTTTAGTTTGTTTTGAACATGTACCTTTTTATCTGTTCCTAATTTAAAACTTGATGATTCCTTGTGTTTTATTACTTAATAACTATGCAGATGATGTTATTTTTAGTTTTACTATTAATGCTTACTGTCTTGAGACACTTTTAACTCAGATTTTGAGGTGGAAGTTGCGTTCTTTATAAAACATCTATGGAACAGCACTTGCTTAAAGCCATATACGCAGGCAGCACTGCATAAGCTTAGAGATAAAAATCAAGCAACAAATTCTTGTCAAGGTTTTAATATACCTTTTTTTACGCTCTTTTTGTTAGTCTGATTAACATTCAGCTCTGTAACCTGGAAATGCAACAGGCATTTAGTAGCTGAAAAGAAAGGCTGTCTTTTTTACACATAATTGCTGCCTTCCTGAATTTCTATATGTCAAACACCAGTATCCTGATTAGGAGCCATGCTCCAGAGCTTGAAGTAATTTTAAATAGGGAAAAAACACCCACATATTTGTCTGAATATAGATTAATTAATTGTTGTAGTTTCTTATGCACTATTTAACTGGAATAAAATGTATGTTTACCTGGATTTCTCAAAATATTTCCCCATGATGATTCTGTATTTGGGGAGAACATTTCATAAGAGGGTAATGTGTTATGTTCACCAATAGGCAGATAGAGTTGTGATCTTTCAGTTAGAATTCTTCTTCTCAAAATACCCTTCATTTTTATTGGATTAGACCTTGTAGCCCAAATTCTCATCTTGTAACAATGTAATTTAAGTGATTCAAGTTTCACATTAATATTAACTAGAGCACTTTATGGTTTATTATTATTAGATAAGGTTTAGACAGTCCAGTAGAAATATAATTCATAAAGTTAATTCTTGAAATGGAAATATTTTATGTATTACATCAGTCTTAGAGCAAATTGCATAGCAGAGTTAAATATTGCATTTACAATTTTTTGTGTGAATAAAATGAAATCAATAAATGTTTGGAGAAGGATTTTATATGTTTTATTAAAAGGAAGTTCAGACATGTGAGGTGGAGAAAATGTATAAAATAGATACTGAAGTTGCAAATACATTTAGAAAAAAATACGGAGAAAAGAATTGTGTGCAGTGTATGCCTAATTGACTAAGAAAATAATAGCAGTCATGACATAAAATTTTAGTCACACTTAAGTTACATAGAAAACCTAAGGAGCATTGTCAAGTTATTTCAGCATCCCAAACATATATGCAAGTGACTTCCCAGTAGGTTTCTCAAAAACTAATTTTTTTTTTAGAAATAACAATTATCCTAGCTTATCTCAGAACTTTTCAAAGAAAAAGGATTGGTTTTGTGTAGGATGCTCAGTACATGGTTCCTTTTCCCAGCACATAATGGGAACACATTCTCTCATTTGACAGATGGAAGAAAGATGTTAACTGAGAGCAGCTTTCTTCTGGCTTCTGAGCTATTCTTAAAGCACCGTGTTCCTTCCTGCACAGAGAGGTCTCAGTACAAAGCAGATTTGGGAATAGCAGTGTTGTGCAGGCAGCCAGGCTCTTTCTTGGGTGCTTTGCAGAACTAGACAAGAAGTAGGATTTGATCAGGCTATGAGTACATGCTGTCTGTAAGTGGTGTTATGAGTGGTAAAGCTGTGCTTGAAAAAGTGCTGGACTTATTACTCATATGTAACACTCTTTTGTGCAAGCACAGTAAGTCTGGCATTTAGGAAAACAGAACTACTGTGCATATGCTCATTAACTATGCTGTGTATGTAACAGAGAAAGACCACGTCATGTGTTTGCTGTTGCTATATTGCTATTGGCTTAGACATCCCAGAGCTCTGCAAGCTGATTTCAATCCCTGTGTTTAGTTATCTCCCATTTAGCTCTTCCATTCCTAAAGACAGTTTCCAAACTAGGAGATGCTGCAAAATGATGTCATAATGTTTATGACCCTTTCTGATTGAGACTCCTTGCTTCTGGTCTGTTGGAAGTGAAGATGAAAAACAGTGTTCGAAGGAAGTGTTTCCTACCCTGCTGTTTTCCCTCCTTACGCCCCTGGGAATTACTTTCCTGGTTTGAAAGGAGGCTGCTCACATGCTCATTACACCACCTGCAAGAGCTTTAACCATAAGGGCAGAAAAGAAGTGTTAGAATCCAGAATAACATATGAATTTTTCAGCTCTGAAATACAAATGTGTAGTCTACATTATTTAAGTAATGCAGCACAATAAGAGTGGATCAGTAAAACAAAGCAGTCAGATGCATGCATGCTATAGTTCAAGGTGTTTACTTCAGATTAGCTTTCTATTGGGCCCATAGACCAAATATCCCCCCTAAGCATGTGCTTCAAAACTGTCTTGATGGAAGCAGTATCTCAGACATTTTCCCTCTTAACAGCCTATCAGTGAGCCACTCTGCACATGACATGCTCTCATTTATCTGTATCATGTAGATCACAGTAGCATGCTGCTGGTCCTGTCACCATTGCCCATACATACATCTTACTTATCTTCCTGCTTCTTTTATACTTTATTTGTGACTGACTCCGCAATGTCTACTGACTGCACTGGGAATAGTCAGCAGGTAAAGGAAATACGCTATTTGAGAGAAGGACTATTCCCTTTTTCTTGGTAACCATGCTAGGATGACAACCTGAAGGAGACGACTTAAAACTTTTTTGTGAGATCAAAAGCCATGGGTTCCACTTAGTCCACAAATTCCAGATCTAGATCTTCTTAAGATAACAACATATGCAATAGGTATGTCCTAATGTATGTTGCATATATTATCCTCAGTAACACTGAACAAGAACTGTTCTTCCCTTCTCACACACATTGTATCTGATGAAGAACTAGGCACTTCACTGTTCTGGATGTGGAACTGTTTACACTTCTTCAGAGGAAAAAATAATAGCGTGTGTTCATCTATTTTCCTTTAAATTTGGAAGACAGATTCCAACTGCAAAAACCAGAGAAAGGGCGCCTATTACAATTCTGACAATCTTAGACAGGAAACTGAACTCAGTCTGAATCTACTATTGTGGCAAGATCCTGCATCAGGTAGAGCAATGAGGTGAATGTGCCTCTACTGTCTTTGTCTAGCAAGCTCCACAAGAAGACAGAAGGCTTTTGATTAGCTGAAAGAACTCAAACATTAATAGAACACAAGCTTGAATAGTTAACTTTTAAAATATGTGACAGGATAGAAAGAATAGAAAACTGAAAGGTTTATATACTGTTCTTTCTCACCCACTGTGTCTCTGCAGGCAGATCCCTGTTTTCACTCAGTGCCTTTTTCAACAGCAGCAAATGCAAAGTCTTCTCAGGTCCTTAGGGATTTGTGCCCATTCCCCATGAAAGCTGTCCCTCTGCTGTTGACTGCAGGCTCAATTTCTGCCCAGGCACTGCAGGCATCAGCTCCAGATGGTGCCCCTGTGCCACAGCCAGACCCTCTGCTCTTCAGAAGGGTCACTCTTCTGCACCTTTTCTTTCAATGCCCTGGAGGAGGAATGATCTCCTCTTCCAACAACATGACTCCAACTGATCACACTTGTAAAGTACATAATATGTAACAGACAACTCACAAAGACAGGGAAAAAAATAAGAACTGATACATCCCCCATTACAATAATCCAAAATTATTTAGCTTGGTAGTTGATAGTTTCATATAACTTCAAAACACTGCTTTTTAAATCTTTTGGATGGGCCAGCAGTGTAAAAGAAAGCATTTTGTGCTTGCTCTGCTCCACGGACACTCCCTTGTCGTGGGGGAGAAGCTTACGTGCCCTTATGAGGTTGTGAGCTATGCTGGCAGTGGTTGTGCCTCCGGTAGGGTCTCCCATGCTAGTCAGGTCTCAGCTGAAGGGTCAGACAAAGTGTGTCCACGGGCAGGATGGGCTCACCAGCCTCCCGGCAACCATCCTAGGAGAAGGACAACTCTAACTCCAAACCCGGGCAGATGGAGCTCGCTTAGCCCTGTAAGGCCATCCATCTAAGAGAAGGATACTCTAACTAAACCTACATCCTGAGGACTTCGCTGCCACCATCCAAGCGTGCTAGGCCCTGGCAGGTGAACCTTAGGACTAAAGGACGGGGCCAGTTCCGTGCACGCTGCGCCTCACCTAAAAAATCCACTGCTCAGGCTTGAGGGATTCACCCACATGTGCTTGCTAAAAAGATCTTTCTTCAAACAAACACAAGCATAAATTCACTGTAATCATAGCCATCATTTAAAAAGCTGTGCAAGTCAAGTGATCTCGTCCTCCTTTTACAGTGGATAAAAAGCTTGATTATATTGATAATAATACATACAGTTTTAAGATCCACCAGATAGTAGTATTACCTGTGGAGAACATAGTATTAATCCCCCATCTGTATGAGAAGAACAGAGAAAACTGGTAGTAGTCCATGTTGCTTAATTCACGTTGATGCTTTTGGTGCATATGTGATTACTTTGAAGCTCCATTTGTGTTTATTTGACTACCTTTTAAAGATAAAACCTTAAGTACCTTTTGTCCTAATGTAAAATAGTGTATAGATACAGCAATGATGCACCTTTAAAAAGTACGGATGGTCTCTTGTGAAGGATTCCTGAACCCATTAGGATGCTACTTGACAATACTATTTTATTACGAGAAACATCTCTTTCTGGCTTCTGCTTTCTATTCATTTCAAAGGAAGTGATACTAGTGATAGATCAATAGGACCTAGGAGAGAACTCTTGTATGGTTTTTGTCTTCTTCCATGGGTTTTTTAATCATGTTTTCTTAAACATTTATTTTTCTCTAAAGCTTATGGGCTTCAATTCCTAGCCTTCTCCCCAGTCAGCATGCGAAAATCTTCTGCAGTGAGAGAGCTAACACTGGCATTGTTCTCTAAACAACCAAATGAATTAGTAGTAACGCCTGTGGAAGAACAATACTGCCCCTATTTTGAGCCGTTAATATTTGAAACACTGTCATTACTTGAAGCTCAGAGATTTTACACTGATCTGAGTCAAACAATATGCACATTGTTTAGTTGTTTGACACCACTGATGCTTGTGTTGTAGCTGGTGCGAAATGATTGAAATATTATACATGGAAATACACTGACTAGATGGGAGGGAGCTTCTCTTTCAGAAAAAATCATAGCAAATAGCAATCAGCAAGGAAGCCCACAGGGTGTAAATGATCTGAGAGGAGTCTAAGATAATCACAGAAACACACAATATAATGCAGTATAAAAGAAAAATTACAGTCTAGCAGCCATGACCTGTTAATGAAGACTAGGGTAAGATGCAGCTAAACCACAAGTCTGATAAAGTAAAGGGGCAGTACTTCCAGACAGATATTTCAAAGTATTTTTATTTTAAAACTTGGTAACGTTTTGTATGAAAAGCAGATATTATTAACGATACATCAAGATAACCAAAATATCTGTCAAGAAGTATTTAAAAGGAAAACATTCAACCAGCTATGAGTGACAGTCAATAAGGTAGTTGATGTTATTAAGAGACAGAAAAAAAACTTTCCATACAAGAGGACAGATCCTGAAAGTTTATTAATTTTCATATACTGGACACATTTTAGAAAGTCTTTCTTAGATAAGAGAGTGTTCTTAGTTCATGACAAAAAAAAACCCCTCTCCTTTTGTGCTGAAACTAGTAGCAAATATTCTAGCTCTGAGATTAATTTTCTGCGATAGGAAAAACTGTCCTGCCAGGGCAGATAGGCAGCGAGCTCAGAGGGGCAGTGGGCAGGGAGCACTGGGACAAGGAGGGTAGGGCAGGGATGGTGGCAGTGACTGTGAGCAGGACATCCACAGGGATGAGGATGGGACAAAGTCACTCCGGAGGGTGAGTGGATGGTTGAGGATCAGCAAGGTGCATGGCTGGGCACAGACATACCTACAATACCTACAGCATAGCTCAGGCAAGTGTCAGGACATGGACCTGAGCTCACGTGCAGCTCCTGCAGAAGCTGGGATGGCCCTGACCGTACTTCTCGCAGCTCTTCCTCACACTGATCCACGGCTACACAGTTGCAGTACCCACAGAATAGTCTTGGACACAGGCAACCCAATCTCTGGGGCAGGAAAATACTTGTAGAGCCTTCTGCTGACCATCAACAGGCCAGTGTATTTTCATGTAGGCTATTGAGTGACCAAATCCAAACAGTGAAATTGTCATGTCCATTTCGGTTGTCCTCAGCCTCTTGCTTATTGGATTGTTCACCTGTTTACTTGCCTGCAGCCGTTTGCAACTCTGCTGGAGTAGAGGAATATCTATTTCAACAACCTTTTTGATGGAGATCTCCAGGGGGAATGGAGAATTTAGGAACTTGCCATGTTGTGTTTACTTTTCAGAGGCTGTTGAGTTACCAGAATTACAGTCCAGACTGCATGGGTTTTCTCAATCAGCAGGTCAAATTAAAAAATCATATTAAAATCAGAATTTATTAAATGTAAAGATCAAATAGTAATAATCAAAAGAAATAATTTGCACAATGTGCCCCATCTGTATATGTTGAAAATTGTTTTGATGGCGCTTCACTTTTTTTTGTTAGAGAAAGAAAAAAAACCAACTTATATTTTCCAAAACTCCTGTGTTCCCTGTGAGCCCTGTATGTCTTCATGTCTTCTCTATATAAGATTTTTCTTCTTCCGTTTATCAGGTTCCTGCTTTTCAAGTGTCACCTGTTTAAGCATAGCTGGTTTAAAATCTGCTCTTGAAATAAGCTTCCTAGGAGTCAGAGCTCTCAGGGTCCTCCAGTGTTTTAGCAGTCTGCTGGACAGACTGCTATCAACCTAATATTTAAGTAAGTCTGAATGACAATGAAAGAAGAACTTGCTTTTTGCTTTTGACATAGAATAATTTCATTCTAAATTAGTATGAAAGTAAATTCCAAAATGTCAAGTTCGACAATAAAACTGAGCTCTTACTTTCCAGTATGACTCCTTTGTTACACCAGTGACCTGAAAGGCTGATTCCCATTATTAATGATGTGATTTCTCTTGTCTTTCAGTTACCGTTTAAGATAATGGTTTCACTACATCATTTAAATATTGCCATTAATATTTTATACCCAACATGTGCAGCAAAAGAGTAAAGTGTCATATTGGCAGTGCAGTGTGCCTGCATCACTGCTCTCCAATACTGCAGGAAACCAAGATCAAGACCATGACATGCCAGCTTTCTGCATTTGAACGGACAGATCGACGAACACTACTGTGGCTTTCAAATGCAGACTTCAATTTTTTTTTTCCCCTCTGCTTTGAATTCAAATTGTATTTTAGATAAACTGTGAGAAATAAATTGGTTCAGGCAAGATATTAAGATCAGAATTTTCTCCTTTTTAAATTACTTTGTCACTGACTGCAAACTTAAGCTCAAAGCATTAGGTTTCTGTCACACTTCCCTTGTTTCTCGTAAAGTAGGAATGTATATAAGCAGATGGAAATGGGAGACTGGCTTTCACTAGTCACAGTGTCACCATTGCACAGTCAGGAGATCCTATGCAGAACACGAGGTTTCTAAACCTCAAAAGCTCTTAACAATTTAGCAGTTCAGTGTATTATTAAGTTAGAAATAGTTACACTTCTGTGGAAAGATGATATGCATATAATACTGTTGAAAATTGAGGTTATTGCATATTTTTTTCTACTTCATTCCACTGCTATTTCTGCCACTCTTGTAGATTACTTTAAAACACATAAAAAAAATATGGCATAACAAACTGCACAGGTAGAGGCTTTATACATTTTTGTCTTTAATGGCTAGCTTGAAAGTCCTCACTAATGTCACTGAGGGGCAATTGTGAAAGAGAAATTGCAGCTTTTTACTTCTTAGTAGCTTAACAGCATTCAGAAAAATAAGATGCCAGTGGTATTTCTTAGTTTTTTATGAAAACAAGATTTATGAGATTAGGTGACTGTGCTGCTTTATAAATGCAAGTGGTGCACTTCTGTGTACATCATTCTGTCAATTCCATTCCAATAGTATCTGATTCAATTGTCCAATCTCAAGCAACTTTACAGACAGTACACAATCTCAAATATGTTAAATTCCCAGGAGTTCCATGAAAAATGTGAGCAGGTAGAGGAAAGAGACTTTTTTTAAACTTCCCTGGGGGCAGAAGAATACAGTGCAGCTTCAATCGTTATAAAATAACAGATAGCATGGTAGAAAAGATAAATTAGGAATCATATAACCAAGACAATATGTTTCATTTGCAGTAATACCAAAAGAACCATTTCTCAGTGTAATTTCTTTGCCTTCTGTGAAATTTTAGATGCAAATCAGACTTTTTTGTGCAGTTGGGATATTAATAATGTCTCTCTCACCCTTTTGCCTTCCCCCACTTCTGGATTCTCTGGTATCTAGTAAGAATTGAACTCCAGATACAGTTTTAGTATAGTCTGGTGTAAAAGGCAAGCAGCCATAAGAAAAAGATCCATTGAAAACTAAGTTTTATTATTACTTTTGCTCACAAAATTTTTTTCATATTGTATTAATCCCTAAAAGAAAGTTGATTAGAAAATAAGATAACTGACCCAAAGAAAATAATACATGTAACTCATGTTCTAGAAGATGTTTAATGAGTGTAATCAGTAGTGTTTGCTCATTCTTTTTTTCAGATGAAGCAGATCGGTCACGATGGCTACAACCCCACCTCTGTAGCTGAATGGCTGGATTCCATTGAATTGGGTGACTATACCAAATCCTTTCTAATTAATGGCTATACATCGATGGACCTTGTGAAAAAAATCTGGGAGATTGAATTAATTAATGTAAGTTGAACAATTTATACCAGTAGTTCCTCCTAAATACATTATGTATTACTCACATATCAAGGAGAAAGCATAAAAGCATTTTGCACTACAAATACTATCATCAAGTAGTGTTAATGACTACAGCTTTTATGCCTGTACCTGGGTTGACTGTACCCTTTGCCATTATCTTTAGCATGCTATTTAATCAGCATGATTGTGTTTGCCTTCAGATTGCTGAACAACATTTAAAAATATATTTTGGGAGTTTATAGCTACAAAGCATAAGTCTTCGCTTTTAAAGTGCCTACAAAGAGTACTTCTTGTAAAGATACTTACAGTTTACTTTTCCTACATACCCTGGCTAAATTAAACACAAAACAAGGAATTATTAAGTATAGTTAATAAGTTATGCTGAAAGAATTATCACTTTTGCTTGAGTCTTTATTTGCATGAGTCAATTAAATTCGATGCCTACGTATGAGCAACCATAAACTTTAATGTGGACTGTACTGCAGGGTAATTTGGAATGAGATTAAGTTCGTACTGTTACAGTGAAGACATTGACTGTACAGATTTGCCAGCGGAATTTTCATGTAAATTATGTGTCTGAAACTGGGTTGTTTCCTTTTATAAAATATAGATGGTTGTACTTTTGGATCGGCTGTAACTTCTGAAATCAACCGTATTGTTTATCATAACTTTGGGGCACCTCTACATGGAGAAAAGCCCAATATCATATTTTTATTGACTCCTCACAGACAAAAAGTTCTGCTCTTCCTTCTAACATAGGAGATACTAAATCTTTGCTTCTGATTAGTGCCTGAGCCCCAGATAGTCAAAGGGCTACCAGTAACCATAGGCAATCAAACATAAGATAAGGCAGCTGGTGTAGTTTTATAGTAGGGAACAGTTCCCACTATGACCTAGGCTGGAGAAATTAAGAAGATAACTATGGTGCAAAGCCATGTTTCAACACAGCAACTGGTTCGTGAAGCACAAGCAGGTATAGTCTGAGACCAGCATCTAAAGAAAAGAAATGAAACAACTCAATTTATATTTTTCTATCACTTGAAAGACAAAACCATTGCAGGTTAGGATTTCTTTTCTCACTGTTACACTGCAATTAATGTAATTAGCACAAAAATGTAGACTAAGGACCAAGCTCTGATTTATGTGTTATGTCTGTGGCTTTCAGTGTATGTTGTAGGTGTATTATTGAAGTCAGGATATGATTGGTGCTCTTATGGGTGTCTGCTGCTAAGCTCTTTATAACTGTGGCTTTTTTTTCTATAAGTACTGGAATTTTATTAAGAACTGGGGAGCCTTTCTCTGAGAAGCTACAGATTAACGACTAGCACTGAGTTGAAAAAAACTGGAAGACTCCGCTTGTATCATGCTCAGTAACTTAAATTTGCATCCCATTTTGGCATAATCAATTGGGAAACAAATTACCCTTTAGCTCCCCCAAGTGGATCATTAAAACTTCATTAAAGGTTTGTGGTTTGATTCCAAACTTGCTTAAACTGAAGAAAAGGGGAGTACCTGCACTGAAGTTAACAGAAATACGCTTCTGTAAAATGAATGTAAACCAGACCACTATATATCCCTCTAATTTTAAAGCTTAATATTATGTTCCATTAGAAGGTCTGTACTTCTTAGAAAAACATCCCCTTTTGCCATGAGTTGCCAGAAGAAGCTGTTTAACAGTTGTATAAATACCTGTATACATATAGAAATTATAGAGATAAATATTTTTCCCACCTGATATGTTTGGATTATGTTGTTCAAGAGCATAGGAAATCACAGAATATGCTGAGTTGGAAGGGACCCACAAAGATCATCAAATCCAACCCTTAGCCCTACACAGGACCATCCCCAAAAGTCACTCCTTCCATTTCTACAGTCTAAGCATTTCTTTTTTAGTCTAACCAGTATATATTTGATTCCCCCCAACCAGTAGGAGCTAAGTGTAATGATATTATGTTCACTGAGAAAATCTGTAGCACAGAAAATTATTTACTGTTACTTTTCTCTTTCAATTGAGGGGAATCTTTCAGAAATGGACAAGAAATTGTTTTAAAGCACTGTGCAGTCTGACAGATCAAGATACTTAGCTCTGACCAGTAGGCCTGCTCTCTGAAATCGATTTCCAAGGTCTCACTTCCCATTCAGGTGATGGCATAGAAAAGCTTATTACAGAAAGTTTTTCATAAAAGAATGCATAAAGGTCAGAGCCACGAAGTCTGGAACAGCACTCTTCACTTGAGTAGGTCAAAATCCAGGCACTTGACAAAAAAGAGAAAAAGCAGACTCAGTATCCTGAAAAGAATTTGAAGTATCCTTGGTTTGATGGCTCTTGGTGCATAAGTTGTAGATGGAACAAGAAATTTAATTTGAACTTATGCCAGATACGCAATAAAAATATATAAAGGGCTACAGAATTGATAACTTCTTCATTTTAGCTATAATTTTAAACAGTTTCAGGCACTGAATTTGACATAAAAGCCATATTTGATTGGGTGCAAGGAATCCCTTAGGTTCATATTTGGTAGTTATTTCCATTTAGTAATTGGGAAATAATCCATGGGTGCCTGTAGTGAGGGGATATTATCTCTACGTTCTACCCCTCACTATAAGAAAGACATTGAGGGGCTGGAGTGTATCCAGAGAAGGTGGATGCTGGTGAAGGGTCCAGAGCACAGGTCCTGTGAAGAGTGGCTGAGGGAGCTGGCATTGTTTAGCCTGGAGAAAAGAAATCCTGTCGCTCTACATTTACCTGAAAGGAGGTTGTAGCCAGGTGGGGGTCATTCTCTTCTCCCAAGTAACAAACAATAGGATGAAAGAAAATGGCCTCAATGTTCAGATTGGATATTAGGAAACATTTCTTCACCAAAAGGGTTATCAAGCATTGGAATGGGCTGCCCAGGGGAAGTGGTTGAGTCACCGTGCCTGGAGATATTGGAGACATGGAGGTGTGGCACTTAAGGATATGGTTTAGCGGGACTTGACAGTGTTAGGTATATGGTTGAACTTAATGAACTTAAAGGTCTTTTCCAACTTAAATGATTCTGTGGTTAAAATTATCCTTCATGAGTTACCCCATAGGACACTGCAATGATAAGAATTTTGAATCTTCCTGTCTTCCTAAAAAGAACAGTTCTTACTCTATTTCCAACACAGTTTTATCATCCTTGAAAGTTACCATCTAGGCAGACACGTTTAAGAACACGGCAGAGAACATCAAGCATACGAGAGAGAGAGAGAGAAGGTCTGAGACACTGGTGGTAAAGGCCATCTTCCCTCAGCTTCTCTGGTCTTCCAGCTACCTCATGGGCATTAAGAAAAAAATTCAATATGCAGCTTCCTGAAATTTATTGCAAATTATTGCAGCAACGTAATGTCTGATCTGACTTTCATGCTAGTTTCTTTCAGACTTTTAGGGGTGTGTGGATATATATATAGTCTGTGTGTGTTTCTTCCAATGCAATCAAATAGCAATTTCTAAAAGCACTTGAAACCGAACAGTAATTTTAAAAGTTATTTTTATGTGTGTGTTTCATGTGAGCTTGCAGCAGCATTCTTAGTCCTTTTTCAACGTCAGACTTTGAAATTTAGATTTTGTTTCACTTTTTGTGTGTGTGTGTAAATAATTTAGAATTTTCCCAGATCCATTTCCTCCTGGGATGTGCTTTCTGGGAAGCCTTGTTCCGGTTTTCTTACCCTGGGATTGCAAGTATTCAGAATGCCTTCTCCCTGCACCGGCTTTCCCAACACTTCTGCTTTTGTCTCCCAGGTTTCTTGGCTCATTAGAGAGATGAAATTCTGTATCTGGATTCAGTTACCATTTATTCAGTACTGTATCTATGAGGAGCTTCCCTGAAATATGTATCATCTGCTGAGAAAAAGTCCAGTGTGTTCTGTAATCCCCTAACCCATCCAAAGTGTGCACCTGTGTTTTACAGTATAAATGCTCTTCTACATGACTAATCATATTATTCTTTTCTGTTATTCTGGATTACTTACGTAACCTTCCCCCTCAGGGACTCACTCTCTTCAGGGAACTTTTACCATAGAGATTCTTCAGGCAAGATACAAACAGCTTAAAAGCACAAAGCAAGTTATTTATCATCTAACACACAATACATTGTGGGACTAATGAGCTAGGTATTAAATTAACCCCCACCGAATGAGTCACTCAATCTAATGGCCAAATAGTCATCACTCAGCTAGGGAGGGCTGGCCTCTGAGGCTCACTGGAAAGGCTGATCTGTGATGTTGCTGACTTGCCGTATTCTGATTTCCTTTATTTTCATTAGGATTTTATACCTCTTGATGTGAGTGTTTTTATCCTTGAATCCTTGAGGTGCCAGTTTTCCCTGTCTTAACAATCTTATGTCTGCAACTTTACCTTTCTTATGTTGAATGCTTCCAGGCTGTGCACTTCTCACAGCTCCCTCTCACGCCCTAGCAATTTTCTCAGAAGGAAACTGAGAACAGTTGCACAGCTGCGCTGTACGGAAAGTAGGTCTAGAATCACAGATAGCTGAACTCCCCGGAGGAGGGTTACATGGAAGTGGCCTGGTTTACATTTCTTCTCAATTAGTTCATCCTGCACTGTGAGCTTCTTTCTTCATACATACTTCTTTCATAATGGATGATTCCATCTTTGTCTTCTGTAAAATTAATCTTTACTGAATGGTTCAGTTACTGACCAGATTTTGAGCTTTTGGGGAAGTGTTTTTGATACTGTCTCCCAAATTGCATTTCTGGTTTTCCTTAGGATGATATGATTGCCATTCAGGATCAGGGCAAAGATACTGGAGAGTGAAATTATCTACCAATGGCTACCTTCCATAAGTTTATAGCTAAATGCTTTGGAACGTCCACAACATTGCTGACAAGTTCTACAATTTAATTTAATTATACAGTTTATGAAAAAGTGATTCTTCAGTTTTATTTAAAGCTACTGCATGATTATTGCAGCACAGCCCACTAGGTTTGGTACTGTAGGAATGGAAGAGCCTAAAAATGGCCACAGTGAAGCAGACCAGTGGATCTACCTAACCCACTGTAGTGTCTTTAAAAATCACCATGAACAGATGACCAGGGAAGGCTGCATGGACAGGACAAGCATATTATTTGCATAACATTCTTTTAGTAATAATTTCAAGCTCAGAGACTTTTGGAATTGGGCCTGTTCTTCCCAACTAGTCCTTGACTTTTTACCTTGAATAAGTTCTTACCATCATCAAGTTTTGTGGTCTTACTGCTAGGCTGCTATCTATGGAATGTGAGCTGCAGAGGTCCATTCGCAGATCTCTTCAGGAATTCACTAGGAACCTTCTTCTGCTTTGAAAACCGCATTTTCTCCTGCAGTTTCCTGGTTTAACCAGCTATTTCTTCATGACAGAACATCCTCCTATGGCTTAATGTCATAGCTGCTGTTTTGTAGGGGTTTTTTCCTTAAAAGCCTTTTAAGAGTGGCTTTATCAAAAAACTTTAGAAATCCACGCAAACAAGCAGATCAAACAGGTCATTAACCTTCTCTACATAATGTTGACTGGTTCAGAGAACACCAATAGGCTCTTGAGGTGTCTTTACATGCAGTCACTGTAACTCTTCCTGCTTGTATTTATCCCTGTGTCTATTACTAGTATGCATTTTCACATTCCTACTATTTTGCCTGAGACAGACATATAGGCCAGTATTTCTGTGAACATTGCATGAAACTGTTTTCAAATTTTGGCATCCATTTTGTCACTCTCCCATCCTCTGATAACAAGTTTTTAAGGGAAAAGTTACACATCATTGCTAGCAGTTCAGCAAATTCATCCTTGAATTCCTTCTCTATTTCCTTTTGCTGTGCTGTGGTTCAATTTACACACTTCTGTCATTTCTCCTTTCAGCCATCTCATTTGCAAACCAAAGTCTTACTTCATTTAACAATTTCATACTTCCAGAAATCCTTGTTCTGTATCTTTCCGGTCCTTCTCTTTACAGTTCTTACAGTCGCAGAGTGCCAGTGCAACCTGGCTCATTTCAAAGTCAGAAATTCTTTATACATATCTAGCTTGAGCCTGTAGGTCTAAGTAGTAGAAACCACTGTGTCCAGCTTAGTTCCCAGAGCTCTCATGAGGCCTTAGCTGACTAATACACCTACAATGTCCATGCTACTTATGCTCCCTGCTTAAAGAACTTAAATATGGACCACATGCTGCATTCAGATTCCTCCAACAGGTTAGTGTCTCACTTAGCAGCCTTCCCATCTACTCCAGCAAAGCAGATAGTAACTCCACAGTTTATTGGGCAGTATACACCAAGTGGATGCATTTCATACCGGGCTCACTTGACAGCTTAATTTCCCATGCTATATAGCATGAAAAGATGCTTTTTGCTTAGGAGGGCTGTCCTTCAGATTCTGTTTGAAAAATTACTCTGTGATGACTCTTCTCTTGTTGTTACTTAATTTCCCAAGCATGCCACTCTGCAGAGGCAGTTTTTTGAGAGAAAGGAAACGTTACATCTCAAAAACATATTCTCAGACACTGCGACTGAAGAATTACAATTCCTGTTCCTTTTCCTCTCTACCTCAGAGCCCCTTGCTATATTTCATATCACTGAAAAGTGCGTGGAGCCACAGTCTGTTCTGATCTGCCAGAGATACTGCTGACTCATAAAGGTGCCCATAGCTCTTCATGTGGTTACTTTCTAAATAACTCCAAGAATTTTGATGATCAGAAGAGCTTTCAGGACCATGAGGCTGCATTAGCAATAGGCTGTGGGATCTTGAGTTATTGGGTATTTTGTTATTAAAAATTCCTTGTATAGTTCTTGAGTGTAGAAAAATGCCTGCATGACTTTTGTTATTCACTCTTTTCAAACATTCAGGAGCATATTGCTGGAGTACTGGATTAAGTACTTGAAGATAATTTATGTGAACCAATACTTCTTTAGAGACAACTGGTGCAAAACCAAAAATCTTGTATTTCAAAGTTTCTAGGTAGCATAAAATGCTGGAGAATGTCTTTGACATCCTGCCAAAAACAAAAAAAGGGACCTGTTTTACTGAGGAACAGATATTTCTAGCCTTTGGAAGTTTTATGGGAATACTTAAAATTCTCTGCCACGAGGACTGAACTTTGAGTCTTCTTACTCATTAGTAAAGTAGTAATCTATTTATAAAATGCATCAAGACATTTAAGAAAACCTTTTCTACTACATTTATGGTGCTTTTTATGTTAAATAACTACAATTTTGAAATGGTTAATGCACAACCTTGACTGATTTGAGGAAATATGAAGGAAACTTTCAATATCCATTTAAATTCTTTGGTTCATCTGTTTGCAAAACTATCATAATTATTGTAAATATAGGACCAAATTTTAAACATTCCCTTGACAACAGGATAGTTGTTTGTTTCACATCAAATTCTGAAGATGAATATGGAATAGCTTTCGTCAGAATGCATTATTTCTTCATGACGTAAAACATATATGCATTTGTCCAGTTGCTCCTGCTTTAGTAGAACAATGCTGCAAATGAAATTACATTAATATGTGTTAGCTACTATGGTTGCAAATATAAAGGATAATCTAAATTATTCCATTTCCCTTAGAAACTGGATCAGTATGTTCATTGCATGTACAAAAAGCATTATGAGACATTATAGAAACAGCTTTTTTTTCCCATACACTGTAGTTGTGTAGATTTCTTTCATTCAGGGCACCCACAGAGGTCTCAAAATAGTTTAAATAATGCATATGTTTGTTTCTTTTGCAATAATTAAATACTTACCAATTGCAATCATATAGTAAATTTGTTCCTTTGAATCTTACATTTCAAAATTATTCTGCCGTCAGATTCTTTCTGCTTTGAATCCTGGTAGCAGCTCCATTAGTCACTCGGTTCCTAAATTACTGTCGATGTTACTTATAATTTAGAAACTGCTGTTATGTTGTAGTATTGCAGTGACTGTTTCTGGAAATCTCATTGAAAGCTCTGTATCCTAAACAAATCCGTGTGCCAGTAATTAAGCTTCATAACATGTTTAACTCTCATGTATCGTTTCTGCATTTAACATTTTGCATAGGTAGTGCTCTTACAGTCTTTGAGTGATTTGATGTGTAAACTTCCATCTGTTCCTCATGCTAACAAAAGTACTTTTTTAAATGCGTCATTCTCTTTCCTCTATACTGTCACTTGCAAAAGTTCAGGAGATGGCATAAACCATGGCAATTTCTTTAAACCATCGACTGTTTACCTCTTCCCACTCCCACCTTGGATCATGGCAGTGCTCAGACTCAGGAGGAGTGGGAGGAAAAACAAATCTTTTAGTTCAAATACAGGGTTTTATTTAGTTTACAATACAACATGGGAAAGGAAGAAGGAAAGGAAGGAGAGAGGGAAAACATTTGCTCTGTCAACAATATCACATTTAATTTTTTGGATGTATAATGATTCTTTTGTAATCCATCTAGTATCATTTTGCACCAGAGGTTATTTAAATAGAAGATGATATAAGTACTTTGAAGTAATTTCCCAAATTCTGTTTTTATCTTAAGTTATGGCAATATGAAAAAAATACTGTTTCCTGATTTAAAAGTCATAGTAAAATAATAATCGTGTTTGATCCATGAATCTAGCCATTGAAACTTGCAGATTTTTTAATGTTTCTAATATCCTGCATTTATTTTTAAATACAAGGATTTCAGTCCTATGGAAATGGTACAATTTTTTTAACAATCACTTTTCTGTCTTTTCAGAGGCAAACATTTGATTTAGAATTCTTAGAACCAGAGCTGCCCCCCTCCTCTTTTTCTCTTTTCTTTCTTTCCTTTTCTCCCCCC
>VWZG01004959.1:763738-808386 GCA_013396735.1 Grallaria varia | reverse complement strand
ACTTTTCTGTCTTTTTTTTTTTTCCATTTCTGATGTTATTGGTAACATGGTAGATATTATTAATGCTAGGTAATTACTCCAAATATTTCCACAAATAGACTCCAGAACTCTGTTTCAGCTGTGTTTGCATTTTTATGATATGCTAATTAATTAATTTCAGAATGTTATGGAGAATAATACAGAAAGTACAACAGAACAGCTATGATAAATTCCCAGTCTGTAACCAGAAAACCAGTTATTATTATAATTAATTATAATTAATGTTTTTTGAACTAATTCAGTATATGTAGTTTTATATTTATTTATGGTGGACATGTAGGCTCATATGCAGCAAATATAAGCTTGTTGACAATAGCTCTGCTGAGACATTAGAAACTACTGTCAGACTCACAGATGTCCACAGCACAACAAAGACTGCCATCAGGCCAGAAATGTACTACTGACAATTGCAGTTCATCTGATATCTGTTTTCCAGTTTAAATATTGAGTACTCACAATTCAGTCTTTCAAAAAGACCCTGCCTGGGCTGAATTTCACAAAAAGTAGGAAGCAAAATGCAAGGACATTTCATAAATTCTTCCATTTCTTCTGCCCTTTCAAGTTCTATCTCTTGGATGAGATTGTCCACTGTACAAATGTTTGTATAACATAATCAGTGCTAATTTGTGCTTGGGACACACTTTTCTGAGCTTATGTTTATGCTGGTTTGTATCTAGGGTTTAACAGCACTCCCATAATTAACATGATTGTTATCTCCAGAAATGGTGGATACTTTCTACAGATGATTTTTTTTTCCTTTAACCCAATGTTAAGAAAGCTTGTAAAATCTGGCTGTGCATTTGGTATTAAATATAAAGGTGCAGAACATCTACTCATTAGCTATTTTCATCTAATGCTATGCCACATAACCTGTGCAAGGAATTTTAACTGGATTGGTGCCTCACTACCAGAATCATCTTCTTACTTCTTTTCATACTTCAGTCATTAAGACTAGAAGTATTTCCCTGTATACAAGGATGTCAAAAGGTTGCAACATCAAAAAAACATTCATCAAGAAGAGTAAACAAGTCCGAAAAGGGCCGTTGAATGTTTTAAAAAATACTGATTTTGCTGGCTGACATAGGTAATTCTAGTTTTTCTGATACACTTTTTCTAAAGCTCATACCCACTCTTTTGTCTTGCCATAGTCAACCATCCATATCAGAAGTATTGTAAAGATGTGATGTAAATGCTTTCTAGGCTCTAGAAAGCTTGCCTAAAAATGCCAGGTAAATAGAAGATCAAATGTGCAATGGATTGTGATTCATTTGTTGAAATACCCTTGTGACCTCTCTTATTCTCAAAAGACATAAGACCAACTAGAACTAAGTATTACAATACAGAAAAATATCTACAGAGATAAATTAATTCTCTTTGTAGTCAAATGTAATTAAGCACCCAGTAGCCAGTACAGAAATGTGGGGATTTGCAATATTTATTTCTGTCAGAGTGAAGGCGAAGCAGACATGCCTTTGAAATACAAAAAGCTTACTCAGTCTTTCTGATTAAACCCCAGAAACTCATGAGTTAACAACTAGTGGAAGTTCGCTTTTCAATTATTTTGACTACTGTTGCTTCACATAACCAGGAACTATCATTGCAACCAATACTAAGGCATTTGTCGGTGTGAAGATCTAGCAAGGAGCATTTTTTTTTTCCTGAGCAGTACAATAGCAACACGACTAGCACTACCACAACACTACTCTGCTTCATTTCTGCCCACAAGCCCTACCTTAAACAAAGGACAAGTACATACTTGGAGAATGCCATTATTCATGATCTACAAAATTTATGTTTCATGTGAAAACAAAATAATCTTCTGCCAACATTTGAACATTTCAAGCTTGTCTTATTCCTTGAGATAAAGAACGCAAAAGTCAGTCATTCTGACGTGAAAATCTTTCTCGTATAGTTCATAATCGGCATTGCTGGAATTGACCTTGAACTCAGAAAGCTGAGAGTGTATTTCTTTTCTCTTGGCATTTTAAAAGAATATTTCTATTATATCTTAAATACTGTTTATCACTGTGAGCATTTTTTCTGGAGTAACTTCTTATGGTATGTTGTTTCTCAGGAGAACACATAAAATGTCACAGATCAGCCTGGCAGATTTTAAGTTGTCTTGGTGGAAATTTCCTAAAGACAATTTAGGAAATTACTAGAGGCAGAAACCTTTGAAGAATGGTTTTGATTAGAGTTCTGTTTTCAGACATGTTTTGCAAAGCCATTGTTGCATACATTTCCATCAGGACCACCCAGGATACTACCTCTTAAATTCCATGTAAGTATCCCTTATTCCTAGTGGATTTCTACCAGCTGCTATAATAAGCAAGCAACAGGCATAACCTCTCTGGCTTATGGTACTTTACAAAATTAGTTGTGACTTTAGAACAATGAATTCCATAGCTATGTCTGTCTAGTAAATTAAACATTGTTCAGAAAGTGTCTCCAGGCACTAGAGCACACATTCAGAAGTTCCCAGGTACCCTTTTGGCTTATACCTTCTAGCATTGAAGAGCTGCTTGAAAAAAATGAAGACTCTTTTTTGCTTCTTCCTCTGTTTTTCTCCTCATTTGGATTGTATCCTGGTATTCTAGAAAAGGTGGGAGCACTTGTGACCTCAGCATGATTTTTACCCTGGTATTGTATAGTACATATATGCATTAAACCACTTTAAAAATCTCCTGTGCTATCTGCAGTGACAATGGGTGTATTTAATTCCTAATCATTTTTGTCTCAGTTATACCAAAACTTATCTTGATTACTGTCTTGCTAGAACAACACTTTATATTAAATTCTAACGACTTGTATCTCAATAGTGTTTTAGTGACAAAAGTTTTCCATTTCTGTCTTTTTCACAATCCTGCCATACAAGCAACAGATTAAGGTTTAAATTTTAATGTGTACTGCAGCATACCCCTTTGCTTTGTGTTATAAGTACAGTTTGGCAGCCTGCCTTTATTACTGTGTTTATTACTACACATAATTTTGAAAAATTAGAGTTGATACAAAGTATGGGTGAGAATAATGTGAGTATTTGCTGTTATATATCTTCCATTATTGTCTTGGTTCCAACAATTTTTCTCTGCTTTTTAGTGTTCTCACATTCTATGATACACAGGTTTTTGGATTGCTTTCTAATTTTGACATCAGCTGTAAATGAAAGTCTGCTACTTCTTGCATTGCTCACACTATAGATATTACTACACTAACACTGTAAACTCCTCAGAGCAGGAATCACCCTATTATCTGCACAGTGCTCATCACAGTGACTTTCTGAATCATAATCAGTGTTTCTATCCACTGTAGAGAAAAATTAGCTATATCTATATTTTGTTATGATTGATTTTAATTTTATTTCCATTTGATGGGGTGAAAAAGCAAACAAAACAGATTCTTCCTGCTGTCCAGCACCAACTGGGTCGCTCTGTTTGCCTGCACTGCAGCACAAAGGTGTGATTTCAGAGGTCTCATATGTCCTAGCTTACCCCATGGAAGCTGTTTTATCCTTTGAAAATGAATCATTTGATCCCAAATTTTACCCAAGAGGATATCTGTTGAAACTCCTGGTAGACGTGTTGCTGTCGGTAGCTGTGCTACCTGGGTACATCAGCACAGGCTGAGGTCAAACATCTGGGCAGCTGTTCACTTGGTGCTTATGTACGTCTCAGCCTGTGACTTGCTTCCGTTTCTGAGCTCTGTTTTGTTGAAAAGTTCCCTCTTTACTTCTGGATAGAGATCTCTTCTGCAGAGGTTGGGGATGAGAGCAGTGTTTGCATCATAGTAGTGACTGAGGGTTGAGTAATATGCCAGAAAACTTCCGAGCTTCATGACTCACCATATCCGAGTGGTGTGGTGATTCTCTGGGCTGATTTGGAGGGCAGGGCAGGAATCATTTCAGAATGGTTGTGATCATTCTTATAATCATTTTGATGTGATCCAGTAGCTTATTGTAGTCAAGTTTCTACTACATCAAATACGTCATATATGTTGTGCAAAGAAATGTTCTTACTCACTAACAGAAGCAGGTAACAGCCAGAGGAGTCAGAATCTATATGCTTTTTGAGATGGGGTTTGGACTTGGGAGATAATTCAGAAGGCAGAAAGTTTCACCTGAAATGATTTGATAGCAATTTATTTTATTTATGAAACAAAATACTTCCACTCAGTAAAAGGTCATATCTCATAGTTGTGGAGATATTTCTGAACGTTAAAATTTGTACAGACTCCAGAAAATGTCGTACTGTTCGACATTTCTGCAACATGCACGCTGCTAACAGGTTTGTGGAAATCCTCTGATTGATGCTTTTTGTTAGCAAGTAGTATTTACAGCCTTGGAGCTTGAATTGTCTTCCTTTCTGTTTTCATCTCCTGTAAGAACAAACTAGCAGAGCATATGAGCTTTTTAAGTATTTAAGTAAAGCAGTTAAGTCCTGTGTATGTTGAAACAGCATATAGGTTTTGGAAAGTCATCATGGCCACTTTCGGCTGATGAACTTAGATAAGTTAGGGACTGGTAAAGATTATATAAAGAAAGGTTTTTTGAGAGAACTAGTGATAAAAAGGCTGAGTTAGATTGCTAACTGAACATGTTTGGGGACTGTTTGTGGGCTCTGAAATTAAGTGGCATGAGCAGACTGATATCTGTTCAGCAAAAATCTTCTTAGTTCCAAAGAACCAGTGATCGTGTCTGAACTAGTTACTGAGAACGGTCCCTGGAGCAGGCTGTCATGTGAACTATGCCACAGAGAGTGCTAATTGGCCATCCCAGGGTGAAGGCTATCAGTTAATTAACATGTATGATCAGCAGTGTGGTGCCTGGGCTCACTCCCTGGCTCCGTTCCACTGAGCAGTTTAGCCATAAACAGAGCTGTCCTTGCTGGAGTTAGCAGCTTTTCTCTGCAGGCTGTAGGCTTGCTAATGGGCATTGCTGATTGATTCAAAGGCAAGTTGTGATTTAGTCTTGTTCAGTGCATGGCTTGTTTGTTTCTCTTGCCTTGCTTTGTAAATTGATGCAAGCCCTTCTGTTGGAGCATTTACAGAACGTAATGACTGAGATGATGGGTAAAAGATCAGCTTATACCTCATTCCCTTTCACGCAGCCTCACTGCATTTTTTTTTAATGAGACAAAGGCAACTTCTGAGCAACCTAGCCAAGTAATCTGGTTCTGTGTGTACCATAAAAAATGCCCTGAAATACAGTCACAAGTCCCATTCTACAGGAATTAAAAAAGAATTTTGAATATATATACAGCAGCTAATCAAATCCAGATCACTGATCTTTTACTCTTGGGTGCAATGGGTGAATTAGATTTGCAGCAGTCTGTATTTGTTTTTATGAGAACTATAATTCTTTCTTTTCCTACTGCACAAAAAGGACTCTTTTCCCAGAAGAGCTTAGAGAAAAACACCAGGAAAATACAAAGCTGTAGTCCCAGACTTCAGCTTTTGTTCATACTCTGTCCCAGTTCACTCTCCTTTGCCGCAGGATGATACGACTCCTCTTGCATCTGGATGGTTTATGGCAACAGGTCCTTCCTGAACAAAGAGAAGGCAAATGCTTACCTCCTGAGGCTTAATTCGTTCATTCTAATTACTTAGCTGCATTCTGCAACCTGTATTATAAGTATTTCTAAGTGAAGTTGGTTCCTTTTGACCAAAAGACCTAATTACATGTCGGTAATCGCTATATAAACTGATTTTGCAAAACCCTCAACCAACCAAGACAATGCACTGGCTCTTGTATCTTGGAGGAACATTTAGAAACACTTGCAACTTCTTGCTTTGATTACTCCAAGCGTTCCAGGTGTCATTCAGAAGTTGGTCACAATAAGGAGTAATGGGACTGAATACTAAACCCTGTCCTTCTAAGATTGGAAAACAAATGAATCTCTGTTATAGGGTGATACATCTGCTTCTTCCTAAATGATTTGGAATAGATTGTGAAGTTTTTTGCATTTGCAGAGCCTACCATGTTATTGAACAGCACCAAAGAACAATCTCCTGTATAATGAGGGGAGGGCAGGTATTACAGAAAGCATTCAAAATGGTGATCAAGAGAAAGAGCACCTCTGGAAGGGAAAGCACCTCTCTGACCTGCAGGAGAACTTACTATAAGTGAAACAGAGAACTTTCGGAAAAATGAAGACACCAGACAAGGTATTTTGCTTTTTAATGTCACAGCTCTTATGAGTGTGTGTTTTTTGTGGGAATACATACAATATTTTATAATTTTAGCAGACAGCATCCAGGACATGATTTTTTTTTTCATTAATGTCTCTATCAACCACCTGCATAAGTCAATCACAATATCCTTTATAGGTCATTGTTTAGTTTTGCATTTAAGAAGCTGCTGGTTTTTACTATTCATTTATGATGTAAGAATTATGTTAGCCCCCAGAGTAAAAATAGAATCTCCTTGTTGCTGTAAAAGTGCGGAATGTGAGTATTGCAAAGAACTAGAAAACATTAAATAAATTTACTAGAAAGCTATTAACTTCTTTATTTGTAGCCTATTTACTATTAATGAATTGATCAACATGTTTAGATGATGGCACTGGAATAGCTGCCGATCTAGTTTTTCAGTCTGTAATTCAATTATCAAGGTTTCCTCCCCGTGCTGGTTTACCAAGTTTGACTTTTGTTAAATGAATTTACTAATACTGATAGCTAAAGCTTGTGAGGCCAAAAGGTCTTCCACATCTTCTGTAACTGATGCTAACCAGTGCAAGTAGGGCCTTTTGGATTAGGACTGAGCATGCAGGTTTGCTTTATCTCCTGCTGTACTCTGATTTGATCCTCCAAGTAGGAGCATTTCCACAGAGGTGATTTATCAGACCTAAGGTTGAGGTCCTCAGAGGACCTGAATTGGCGTTGCTTCACTGCCAACTTATCTTTTACATATTGTGTATCTAAAACTTGATGAGAAATGGAGCACACAATACCACTGCTAACCTCGTCCTACCTTTTTTTTTTTTTCAAGATGTTACAGCGGAGACTGAGAAGACATTACATATGCTCATACAACAGCAGAAGGAGGCCAGGAGAGAGGTCAGCTTCATAGCAACTGGGCTTTTGGAAGAACAGAAGACCGAGGCAACGTGTCTCCCTCCTTTTATGCAAGGAATCATGAAGATAGCCTGAATTGCAAAAGCCCCAGAAAATAAGAAAGGGGAAGAGAGTAATCAAAAATAGGATGTGAACACCTTTAACTTTCCATAGTTTGCCTGCTCAGCATATCAACACAGTACTGAAAAAAAAGGGATCCATAGCAACAACAACAAAAAAAAATACTGCAGAAGAAAGACAGAAAGAGAAAATAATCTCCTAGGATTGTTTTTTTGAAGAATGAGGACAGTTAGCAAAACACTTAGCCAAGCTGCCAGTGTCCCTGGTCAAGTGCATTGTATACCAAATCTGAATTAGCAGAGAAGTAGAACACTTTTGCCCCCTGTAAAAGTGGTTAAAAAAAAAGAAAAAAATCAATGGTGGAAAAGGATTTTCTTTAAACATGAATAAGAGTCCTTTCTTCTGCAACATGTGATATTCTGTGAGTATCCTGGTTCTGCTTTTTGAGACTAAAAAGCTCTGAGAACCTTCTGGAGGCATCTGTACCCTCCAGAAGGCAAATTCCTCCAAACTCCTATAACACTTCCTTATTGGCTTCTCTCATTAGAAACAAAAATGTAAGCAACAATACTCTGTTCCTTCCTGCTGTCATACAAACATAGGTGTCTGTATTTTAAGACATTAAAGTTGCTGTAATATGCCTATTTTTTTGCTCCTTAGAGAATGATACCCAGATTTGTGACCAGACTGCTTTTCTGCCAACATGCCAGTCTGACGTGGCATATGCCTGCCTACCACGCATCCAGTGTAGTGTGGCTGGACTTTATTCAGGGAGTGAAAGTAAGATTTCTTTCAAGACACCTGTACCTTCAATTCTTGGTAACCTCATTCACCTATTACTATAGGAAAGGCAAGCACAGGCTCACTCTTTTTGTCTGAGTTATGTCAGGACTGTACCAAAACATCAAGAGGGAATCACAGTTTTGCTGTTAGTGAGCAAAGACCAGTTTTTCTCTGAAATAATTTTTTTATTTCCACAGACTCATTGCCCTTCATATTGTCCTTCTGTCTTCTCTTGGAGAGGCAAGGGTGAATGAGGAGAAGTAACCCACTGGCAGCTTTTCAGCCATTGTGAATCATGAGGATGAATTACAGAACAACCCTGAATTTATAGAAATAATTGGTTTTCACATTTCACAACAATTAACATTAATTTTAATTATTTAGTCCATTAATAAGTGCCAACTTTGCAGTGCATTGCACTGGCCTCTCTGTCTCTCTTTACCTTTCAATTCAAAAGGGTTTCACCTATATGAGAAACCTGATACCATGTCATCTATTCTTCCTGCATTACTGTGTCTCTCAGGCCATCCTCAGAGTCATCTGCTTGAAATACGAAATTTAAAACAGAAGCACTGAAGTAAAAATTACTCATATAGATTGGTTTTAATTGCTACTAAACCAGCTGTTCCACCTTGTTCACTGTTCACGTTTTGTAGACTTGAGGGAGAGCGGTCTCCTCAGTTTCTTGGGTAGACAAAGAAACCACACAAAAGCTTTACTGTGGGCCATCTTCCCCAAGGGTCAAACTGAGGGCCTGGCCTTCCAAACAACTTTCCTCCTTCCTGTGGAGGAAGAGTTCTTCTGGGGAAATTCACAACTCCTTCTCAAAGCGCTAGCACATTATTCATTTGTTATCGATTGGGGAAATACTAGCCCATCTCGGTTTTTGAAGGTTGCTTTTCTCACTCAGGTTGCCTCCTGTTTCCAGAAACTACCTGCCAATAAGAAGTGGTTTTAGTGGAGATTAAATGATCTCTTCACAGACCAATTCATTGACTGCAGGACGAATGCCAGACTGTTGAGTTGATGGAGCAGATCTGCTTGGGCTTATGTTATGATTTAAGGCTTCATGCTAAATTAACAGTTTGAAAGGTTACAAGTAATTTTTACTCACAGTATCAAACTCAAGAAATGAAGTTTTTCTTTTGCTGCTCCATGATCTGTTTACCTAGAAGTCTGTGACCCCATGTTTATCCAAATATTGATTATTTGCATATAACTGATATGTACTCAATCTCTTTGGGTTCTTTTAATAAGAAATTGTCAGAAAGCTAAAGAAAAACATTCTTACAATAAATTCATTGCCATGAATTTTCTTCTGTCTATACTGTAAGTCATATAGCATACTTCCAGCAGTTGAAACAATGTTGAGCTCTTTCAAAAACAATTTTAATAAAAATGATAAGCTATGTAAAAATGACTTATTGTATTCTGTCATAGGTAAAAACTTATGTAAATAATATAGTAATGAGTAAGGCTGTGAATTTTGGCTACTATGAATCATACTGTTCTTGCTTTAAAACATTTTTACTCTCATTTCACAGCTTGGTATTTGATATTGGTGATGACTAGAATTTTCAAATAATTCATGGCAAATAATTGATTCAATTAGTTTTATCTCTGTTTCTGCATGTGATTTTGTCATGAACATCTTATAATTTTTCTCAGAACCATTCATGATATTATCTCTCTAGGTAAGTTTTAGGGTACATATTGTTCACAAATATTTGAAATTCAACATGTAAGCTGCTTTAAAGAGCTTGGATTGGATGTATGAGTCATACAGTATTTATGTGTTCCAGGACTGGTTAAAAGAAACTTATAATTTTTTATGACTAGTCACATTTCTAAGTTGAAAATTTGCTGTGTTCTTATTCTCTTTTCTGTGAACTGTTCTGTTATTTGACTCCTTGGCCTAAATGAGCACACAAAACTAGCTTCAAAATGAGCCCAAACACAGCCACCGTAAAGTCAGAATTTTTCCAAGTAAATATTTCTGGAAATTCTACTCAGGTAGATACATATATCTCATCAACTGGCCATTTCAAATGTGATTTGACATACTTTGTTGAACTGACTTTGCGATGGGAGTATTTTAGATCTTGCAAACTGGGAGAGGAAGAAGGGTAGAAAAGGTCATTTGCAATTCTTGGGTATTTCGTGCTGTGGTGAAGGAAAGGCATTTAGTATTCCTTAGTGACTGAGTTCATGTAATTGACACTGAATACTAGCCCAAAAATATCTAGATGCAACTATAAACTCATTTTTGCATTCAGTTTGCCTGCTCTGATGCTACTTAAATGAAATAGCCCTCAAATGAATGCTTGGTTCTAGGACAGGGTTAAGAGGTGTATGTATTTCTCTTACTCTTAAGTTCTGTAACTAAATCAAAAATGTATTTCTGACATGATTATTTATATGTAGTGATTAAAAATTAAAGCTCTAAGCCACTCGTACCCCAAGGCAGCTGTTCTGTTATGCTGATACATCATGCTAAATTAAGATGGTCACTTTTGGCCTGATCATCTAATTCACATGCTCCATAATGGAATTAAATACTTTGTTACATTTTGATTGACCTGTAATTTGAGGAAGAGATAGAAATAAGCAACATCTATTGCTTATATACTCCTCAGTTTGGTAGTGATTAGTTTAATTTGAAAAAAATGTCATGCATGTGAATTAGTATAACTCACACCCAAGATGTCACTAGGGTCACATCTGTAATGGTGTTTAATATCATGTACTTTAACCATAACTAAATTTATAAAAAATATTTGTGAGACTAATTCAAAATTCAGAATATGCTTGAAACATACAAGAATTGCAAACTTTCTGTCATTTCCACTATGGCTCTTCCTGCTCTGTGGTAACTAAAACAACATATGCTAGTCTAAACAGCAGGAACATCACGTATTTTACAGCAAGCCCTGAGTGCACCACAGAGTTCCTTCAACCAAATCCAAGATTCTGTAAGTTTGCTACATCAGAAACATTCATTCATACGTCTTAATTGCCAAGGATCTTAGACTCTTTTCAAGTAGCATTTCTAGGGCTACTGTTACGAGCAAGACAATTAGTTATGTGGAGTTATAAATAATATCATTGAGGTTTATTGAAGTTGGTGTATGTCAATCTTCACTTGCATTCACTTCTGTTGTCTCAGGTAGGAGTTAACACTGTGTTTCCAAACATGCAGCAAGTACTGCTTTCAGTTTTATATTCTTGTTTCAGAGTAGCTATTAGCTATTTGAAGACTTATTCTGGAACTACAGAAGGGGAGCTGAGGGCAGAGCATGGCCAGAGTTGCTACGAACTCCTATCCCTCTCCCAACTGTGTATCTTAATTGCCTTGTTTTTTATTTCAAGTAGTTAGCAGATGCTCCTTCTGACAACCTTACACAAAACTGTGAAGCTGTTCCCAGTAAATAAATTATCTTGAATATCTAATAGACACAATTAAATGCATGTCATTTCTCTGGAGCTATTCCACCACTTAAAACAGGTAATGCTCTGACAACAAACACTATCTTTAGAACAAGATGAACTTTTATATTTTGCCCTTTATAGAGATGTTCTTTAAAAATCAGCAACACTATCTAGCAGCCAAAAAGAGTAATTATAGCTTTCTCCTTCTCTAACTATGTAAATTCATTTAGCAAAATAAACACAAGGATATCCCTTATGTTTTATGATGGCTTGTTCTTCTGCCTTTTTTTCACGCAGAGGGACAACCATACCTTACATAGGATCCCAGCAGGAAAAACCCTAGAAATTCCTGGAAGCCCTGCCATCTGTTGGAGCATAGCAGAATGGGAGCTCTCAGATATATAGGAAGTTTGGGTCCATCACCTCTTCTACACTTTCTGTAAAGAACAGAAGATTACACACAGCCCTCCATTTGAATTTTGGGTAAGCCTCTTTAACATAATTCTTATACAAGGATGTTGCTGGCTTACCTGAGGCCCTCTGAGATCACCAGTTTTGGGATCATCATTATTTTATTATATGAAGTAAAAATTACATAGTAAAGATGTAGAAACTAACTAGCACCAAATGAATGCAAGGTTTGCAATTTTTTTCATGTATGCGCTTCATATCATCAGACAATAGCTAAGATCATTGTTATTTATCAGTATACATATTGGTAGCACAAAAGGAATATAAAGGTTATTTCCACAGCAAATGGCTTTGCAGTGATAGTATCCCATTGACAGTCCTTTAGCAAGTAGAGCAGCTTTATTCCATATCCCTGGCCTTCCACAAAAACATCCTATGTCTGCTTCTTTTCTTCCATTTTAAAAAGAATGGTAGAGCAGATAGCAGAAGCAGAATTAAATGACATAAAAGTATTTCTTATGCAACCTCTTTCAGTGCACTCTTTTAAACAGATTATCATAGATATTGAGATAATCACTCTTTTTCATTCTGTATAAAGACAGCGATAAGGCATATTTGTTATGAAGGAGCACAGGGATCAAAAATAATCTTCTGGCAAACAGCATGATGAAATAAGAGCAGAAAGGTCACAGCAGACAGCATCTGGGTGGATTGTGACAAGGAAGAAATGGAGATGAATGACTAGTCTTAGATTAAAGATTCTCAGAAGTGTCTTACAGTAATCATCATTGCCAAGGTGATTAAAATAGCACGCTTAGTCATGTTGTATCCACTAATCTGGAGATGGAACATTATTATACAGCACTTATTCACATGTGTAGTACATGAAGGCAGAATTTTAAAATGGTACATCCCATTTGGCTTGTGAGTCAAGCTAAGATTATGGAACACCCATTTAATTGCCTCTGTAATGCCACAGCTGCAGTATGCGTATTTCTGCATTCAAGTACTAGAAGCTCCTTTCCTAGCTGTTTTAGCTCATTTTACCTTCATTCTCTTCACTTCCCTGCTAAATCAGCTGCCCAAGGCCTACAGTGAAAAATGGCTTTTCTGCAGTCTTCTAGCTTCCTGCACCCAGCTGATCTTCAGTAAATCAGAAACCTGCAGCATTTCTTCTCAACAGGACAAAAGCTTTTGTACTCTGCCTGAAGAAAACATTGCTGACATTCTTAACAGACCATCAGACACCAATCTGCTCATGAAATCTTCCTAAATTGTTTTCATCTAATTTTGCATAACAGTTATGCTCTGTTATTAACAGTTATGATCAGTTATGCTTTAATCTATCCGACCTTCTCTTACAATTCTTGGAACCAATTCCTCTGATTCATAATCAGATACATGATCTACAAATTCCTGAATGCAGCCTGCATGCCAGAAACTTTAGACTACCGCACTATTGCATTAGTTGTGGTTTATCTTTTTTCACATCAGTTTTAGAAAAAGATTCTTCATCTTTGATTAGTTCCTGACCTGAAGGGATTCTAGCTTGCTTTTTCTCCTTGTAAAGGCAAGTGACCCTGAATATCCTGCAGCCTCTGAGAAATCTAAGAAAATCATTAAATATTAAAAGAGGTCTTGCTCAAATGTCTCCAAGGTGAATAAACTGTCCCACATGCCCCTTTTAATCTACTTTATACTTATATTTTATTGTGTACATAGAGACTGATTAAGAAAGGCAAGATATTCATTTAACTGAAAATATTTCCATTTTAAGTAATATTAGAATTCAGAATCTGAGAATGATAATGTAGAACATAGTGAGACTACTGTGATACTTTTATTCCGTGAATTGAGAATGATCTCAAGACTAGAAGAAAATAATTGGCATTATTATTGCAAAAACATCTACAAAAATAGAAAAATTATATAGAAAAATATGTTCATCTTCCGCAGTTCAATACAATACACTGTTTCTTGATTAATCAAGATAATAACTAAACACAGAACATAACCTTAGAGGGAGCTGCAGTCCCTGATGTAGACAGCTCTGTGAAGCCCTAACCTCTAGGGTATTTTCAGGAGGCAGTGGCAGCTTACCTAATGAGAAGCAATATAGGTGTGTGATTGCACTCTGTTTGCTTTAATTTGTTCTGCCAAGAAGTTGTGAATGTTGGACAAGGCACATCCTCTCTCTGGTGTGACTGTGATGCTGCAAGTCACTGATCTGCTCTGTGCTGAATTGTGTTGTACAGCCATAATTGAAAAGGTTTCTTCTCTGAAAAAAAATGCAAAGATAAACAATTATAAATGTTTTCTTTTTTTCATACATGTTCTGAGGGGTATTACCTGTATTTCACTTTTAGTCTCCTTTTTTCCTTCCATAGAGGAAATGCTGGTGCAGTGCCTGGCAAAATGATTTGTCAGGTGTCATCACTTCCAAATCCCCTGTGATACCCAGAAGATTTTTCAAGATTACCTTGCATAATTTCACTAATAAGGGACAGCTGCCTACAGATCACAACTGTAAAAATTAGATTTATGTATTTTTTAATACATTTCAAGCCATCTTTTCACTGCTCCAGTTTGGACTATAGATATTGATAAATTAAAAATTCAAATAATTAATGGCACAGACTCAAATAGTTGCATCCTTTCAACCAATGAAATAAAACTCTTACAAACAAATATTTGCTATCCCACTGCAGGGAGCTGTGCCAAACTGCTTTCCCCAACTGATGGCTTCCAGGGTAAATAGGCAAGAGCTTTTTCTTTCTTATTCCTCCTCTTCATCTGTGGAATGTATTCAACTCAACCAAGAGATTGGCCTCTTCCCAGGGGATCCAGACCTTCATATCCCTAGAAGCTAATATTCTCTGCTCTGCAGCAGTACCATGAATATTATTCAAGAATCAAGATACTGTTAGTTCTGCCAGAAAAAAGGAAGCTTTTTGCCAGATTTTAATCATGAACCATATAACCTAATAGCCTATGTTTAGAAACTTTTCTTCCATATGGTGCACATTTCCTTTTCTCATCTTAGGAATTCTTCTACTCGGTTGGACTGTTAATGTTATTCCTTCCTGTTTTTCCCTTCATTTCTCTTCAAATAAGACTCAGAATTAGTCAGTTCAGTTACTGTAAGAATTCAAAATAATTCTCAAAGTAAAAGGTTCTCATTTGTCTGCCTCAGGGTAAGATTTGCTATTTTTAGATACTATAGTGCCATTTTTTTCCCCAGATGACTCTACAAATATATCTGAAATTATTTTAAAAATACTCTGAATGTTCTGTCATTTCCTTTTGTTTGAGGTGGCAATAATTTTGATGGATTCACATTGCAAGGTTACATTTTAGCCGTCCTTGCACTAATAGAAAACAGTAAGGTTTTGAAAATGAGTTTGAAAGGCATTGTTCCTTAGAGACTGGACTGGAAAGAAAAGAAATCATAAATCACTATTGCCTAATTATAAGGGCACACAAGAAAAGAAACAAAGTTCACTAAAACTCCAAGCTTACTAAAAAAAGTTCATTAGAAAGGAAGGCATGACCATGAGAGCATTTTGTTGTTGTTGTTTTGATGGGAAAAGTCTTTCTTTCAAGGGTATAGGATTTCACCAGGAAAAAAAAACAACCAAGAAGCAGGGAATTGCGCATAAATACTGCCAAGTATACAGTAGGGCATATATTTTTTTCTCTTGGGTGAAATAAACCACCTCAGACTTTTAAAGGGGCGCTTGATGGCATGGTAACATTGTGACACTGATTAGAGCCTTCCGTTATTGCTGTGTGTTTGTCGAAGGGAAAGTGCTGTAGAGCAGGAGCACAGTCCAGGTAACTTTACTTTTGCTGTTGCTCTAGAAGCTGTAAAGCTGTACGAATGATGGTGTGCTGAACATCTGAGAAATAAGAGTGGGAAGTAAAAACAAATATAAAGATAAGAAAAAAAAAAAAAAGAAGAAAGATTCTTAGGCAGAGAGAAGCGTCAGTAGAAATCAATGTGAAGTCCAACAAAACATTCTTAGTGAAACCTCTGTCTATTCCATTGTATAAGCATTGACTTTGCTTCTATTTATGAGAGAGTGTTGCTTAATATTAGGGTGTTATTCCAGTTTTCATTCCCTTTTTAATGCTTAGGACTTGTAGCAAGATATTCTGATACAATATATAATTGTGGAAAATGTCTCACAGAGCACAGTACAGTAGATAACATTAGTATCTTAGAAGAACATCATTGGATTAGCAATGAACTATAAAATTTGATGCTGTCTGGATAAAGATGGTAACAAAAATTAATCAGGGTAGCCTTAAGTATCACAGTTCTATTAAATCTTTGGACAGAGAGTTACCAAGGCATCAGGGGCCGTATGTGGGATTTTTCACTTTTTCCCACTCCGACTGTCCAGCCAGTCTGATCTCAGTGGACTAAGATCATGGGGAAGCTACGATCTGCTTCAGCTTTCAGGAAAAATTGTATTAAGAGGTCAAGGAGCAAAAGCACATGAACAGTATTGCACCAGGGAGTACTGTACAGAACCAAGAACAAGATTCATGTTGTGGTGACCATCATGCCTACTACGTGCCTAATAATTCTGGTATGGTTTCGTATTACATCCTTTTTAAATCTCAGCATTGTTAGCTGTATAGTCTGGTAACATATAATGATAATGTGTCTACACCAATGTGGATAATGGTTTTTTGAATAGCAAGAAAGAGTTAACTCCTTTGAGGTCATGCATATACATTTTCTTGCAGCTAGATAAGCTGAGGAATTAGGAGCATCATACAGCTGGCACAAGCTGTTAATACTGTTGTTTGATGACTCTGGGATGGACTATGTGAAATATATTTCATGGTTGCCATTCTAGCATCTATATTTGCAAATTGTCAGTGTTGTTGGTTAAAGACTATGTGTACTCAAAGGCAAAATTATTTGAGTGTCTGTGGAGCTGATGCTTGCAAAACAGTTTGAAGAATGCTGGCAGGGCTATGGGGAAGTTTGCAATGGGAACTGATATACTCCAGCGGGGGAATGTGAACTTGAAAGAGTAAACAAAATGACCAAAAAAAGGTTTGAATAAATGCACAGACAATTGGAAGCAGTTAAGAGAAAAGCTGAGTTAAATGTGAACATGAACAAAAAAAAAGTTAAATAATAACAAACTGAATAATAATGACTATTGGGAAAATTAGAAAGAACAATTCAGAGGACAATGCATAGGAACAAAAAGGGGAACATCTCAAAATTACTATATAATTAATTGCTACTTAAACCCCAGAGAGATGATTATTTTAAAATCTTTTTTTTTTCTCTCTAAACTAGTTACTGGCAGATACTGTGTACCTAAATAGGTGGATCATCTTTTCCCCCCCCCCTTTCTTTAGGAGATCAGGCAAAATACATTTCAAGTTATTTTAACTATTAAAGGTAGTTTTTTCACTTTCTATCTATTATGTGACAACGAAAAACTAGTAAGGAAAGGGTATCTTTTCTGGTCACAAAAGCCTGTTTAAATATTTTTTTAAGCTATTAATAAGATGATAGTCATAAATTGATCGCTGCTGATAAGATCCCAGTATAGTACATTGCTTTTTCCATTATGAAAGACTGACCAAGTTTCATGTTATAAAAAACAATTTTACATGTACATAAACTCACATTTAAGATCAGCAAGAGTTTATTTAGGGAATATCAAGCAAGATTTTTTTTTTTTTTTAGTTTTACCATGTTTTAACTTTTGCAAGCATTTCTCCTTCTTTCATTAGAAATTGGGATGTTAGGAAGCCGGTGTCTCTGGAGGGGTGCATTTAGGAACAATTACATAATATTCTGAACAGATACTGACACATCAAAGAATCTTTTCAGGGTGTCTGATGAGATATCTACTGAATAAAACTCATGAAATTAGAATCAAACTCCACTGAATCCTTCATTTTTTTGGCCCCTAGCTAGCAATATTTTCAAATTATTTCAAAACAGATTTCAAAACATTATTTCAAAATCATGTTAAACAGCAGGTGGGAACATTGGTGATTAATGTGCAGTTCATATGAATAGGGTGTTCTGAATAGATGAGCAGTCATGATGACTGATGACTTTGGAAAGCAAGGAAGATCATTAGTACCTTCATGCATCAAGAAGAGAAGGAGGTGAGACCAGGTATTACTGCCACAGGAAGTGGCTTCAGCTGGTGGGACAAGACTTTTTTTTTTTGGCACTTCAGAACATAGCAGGCTGAACACAAAACAAAGATCTGACAACCTAGATGAAGCTGTAGTTTGAGCTGTAATCAAAGTGCACTTTATGTCTTGTATCAGTGTTCAGCCACTGCGATTTGGAAAGCCACTTCTTTTCCAGTCACATATGCCAATAATCAGCCATTTTAATGTTGATAAATCAACCCCTGAAGGTGTTTCAATAAAGACAGGTACTCTGATAAGTCAAAGTATGCCTGCACTGACCACAAAACTTGGAGTAAAAAAGATTCATTCCACATTTTAGTCCCTAAATTAAACAGTCAAGTCAAGCAAGTGGAAGACAAGACTATGGGGTGTCCCTTTGCATCCCCCCTGGGATATTGATACAATCAAATACTTCTGTAAAGTGTCTGTACACCAATGCATACAGTATGGGGAAAAAACAGGATGAACTACAGATCCGTGTGCAGTCACAGGGCTTTGACCTCGTTGTGATTTTGGAGACGTGGTGGGATCGCTCGCATGACTCTAATGTTGCCATGAAGGGCCTCACGCTGCTTAGGAGAGACAAAGCAGGAAGGCACAATGGGGGAGTTAGACAACACTCGGAATGTGTCAAGTTCTGTCTTGGGGTGGATGACAAGCAAGTCAAAAGCTTATGGGTTAGGGTAAAAGAGCAGACTGGTGACACCCACTGGTGTGGGTGTTTGCTACAGGCTGCCTGATAAGGAGGAAGTAGTGGATGAGCCTTTGGCAGGCAGCTCGAAGCAGCCTCAAAGTCATAGGCACTGGTTCTCGTGGGGAACTTTAACCCTCCTAACATCTGCTGGAGAAGCAACAAAGCAAAACACAAACAGTCCAGGAGGCTCCTGGAAAGCATTGATGACTTTCCATCACGGGCAGTAGAGGACCTCACAAAGAACAGTGCTGCTTACTGGCAGAACAGGGAAGACCTTGTTGGAGATGTGAAAGTTGAGGGCAGCGTTGGCTGTAATGATCATGGGACTGTGGAGTTCAGTATTGAGTGAGGAGAAAGTTGAGCAGTGAGTAAGATAACAACTATGGAGAGCTAAATTTAGCATCTACAGGGATGTTCTTGGAAGAAACCTATGGGAACAGACTTTGCAGGGAAGAGGAGTGCAAGAGAGTATGTAGATACTCAAGGATAATTTCCTCCAGGCCCAAGAACCATTCATCTTGATGAGCAAATAATCAGATAAAAGGGATAAGAGACCTGCATTGATGAATAAAGAACTGCCATTTACCCAAGTATAAGCAGGAAATACACAGGAGATGGAAGCAGGGTCAAGCCACTTGGAATGAATATAGAGAGGCTGTCAGAGAAAGTGGAAATGAGACAGTAGAAAGGAAGACCAAGACCCAGTTGGTATTCAGTCTGGACAAGGATGCCAAGAACAACAAGAAGGGCTTCATCAAATACATCAGAAGCAAAAGAAAAGCAAAGATAACATGAGCCCTCTACTAAATGGAGGGGGAATCCTGGTAATAGAGGATGCAGAGAAGGCAGGGTTACTGAATGTCTTCTTTGCATCCATCTTCACTGACAAGACCAATCCTCAGGGATCTCTGACCCAGGAGACCAGGGTAAAGGAATGTCGGAAAGAAGACTTCCCCTTGGTCAAGGAGGATTGGGTCAGAAAACACCTAGGCAGACTGGACATCCACAAGGCCCTGATGGGATGCATCCATAAGTGTTGAGAGCTGTTGGACACCATAGTTAGGTCACGGCAATCAGAAGAAGTGCCTGAGGACTGGAAGAAAGCAAATGTCGCTCCAGTCTTCAAAAAGGGCAAGAAGGAGGATCCAGAAAACTGCTATCCAGTCAGCCTCACTTCAACTCCTGGAAAAATGATGGAGCACTTCATTCTGGAGGCAATCTCTGTATGGATGACAAGAAGGTGATCTGAGGTAGTCACCATGAATTCAGTAATGGTAGATCAGTCTTGACCAATCTGATTGCCTTCTACAATGAAACAACTACCTGGATGGATGATGGAAGGGCGTGAATATTGTATACCTTGACTTCAGGAAGGCTTTTGGCACTGTCTTTCACAATGTCCTCATAGGCAAACTCACATATTTGACTTGGATGTGTGGACAGGAAGGTGCATTGAGAACTGGATGAATGGCAGATCCTGGAAGATCATAATCAGTGGCACAGGGTGTGGTTGGAGACCTGTCACTAGTCATGTCCCCCAGGGTTCAATATTGGGCCCAGCATTGTTTAAGCATCAATGACTTGGATGAAGGGGTTGATGCCTCCTCAGCAAGTTTCCTGATGACACAAAGCTAGGAGGAGTGGCCAATACCCCAGAGTGCTGTGCAGCCCTTCGGCATTTCCAGCAGCTGGAGGGAGGCAATCCTGCCCCTCTACTCAGTCCTAGTGAGGTGCATTTGAATGCCTCAGTTCTGGGCTGCTCAATACAAGAGAGACATGGAGCTTCAGGAGTGGCTCCAGCAGTGGGTATGAAAGATGATTAAGGGACTGGAGCACCTGTCTTTCAAAGAAAGGCTGAGAGAGTTGGGCCTGTTGAGCAGTGAGATGAGATAACTGAGAGGGGACCTCATCAATGTCTATAACTATTGAAGGGAGAGTGTCAAGAGGATGGAGCCAGGCTCTTCTTGGTGGTGCCAAGCAATAAGACAAGAGGCAACAGGCAGAAACTGATGCACAGGAAGGTCCACCTGAATATGAGGAAGAACTTCTTTACTGAGCAGGTGACCATGCACTGGAACAGATTGGCCCGAGAGGTTGTGGAGTCTATCTCACTGGGGGTACTCAAGAAGCACCTGGATGCAATGTGATCCAGGTTGATCAGGCGATCCCTGTTTGAGCAAGTGATCCCTGTTTGAGCCGGGTGGTTGGACCAGATGACCTGTCCCTTCCAACCTTCTTCATTCTGTGATTCTGTGAATCATACATAGCTATTATTTTCCCTCTCCCCCCTACCCCGGGGCAAAAGACACTGCAAGTACCAGCTGAGGGGGTATGATTGATCCATTAACATTAATAAGTATCTGAAAACATCCATTGTAGAATGGCATTTTGAAATTTCATCCTGCTCTAAACAATGAATAATGAAACTCTTGTCTGAAACTGATGTTAATGGTATAATTCCAGACCTTTTTCTAAAAGATCTACCTTTGCTTATGCTTCCCTGTTTCACCAAAATTAATGCTATTTGTATGCTGAAAGATGCTAGTTGTATCCAAATTATAGCGGGATACTCATTTCATGTGGTAGATGTTTGTAGTGTTTGCATATCAGGAAGATGTTTACACAGAGGTGATGGATGGGGACCAGATCTTGAGAGTCTGTCAGAATGCTCTTAATAAGCAATGCTGGTTCTTCAGATATCCTCTTGGACTTTGGGTCCATGACCAATTAAACACTGTGCTTTATTTGTAAAGTGGATTTTATGTTGGGAATGGTTAATGTTGTGTAGGAAATCATTACACACTGTAATACCTGCTTTGATTTTGTTGGTAAAATACATGATTACAGGGATATACATCTGAATGGCATTTTTCAGTGAAATGCAATTCTAGAGTAATAAAACTGTAACTTTGATGTATAATAGGACACTAGACTGGAAAACTAAAGTAACATACAAATAGGCAGCGTGCAGGATGAATGCATATTCGTATACCTGTGAACCACTGCAACTGATAGGGGGAGACCGTAGCAATTCTGTTGTGATTCTTAACATGTCGAGGGTCTGTCTGTCCCATGTAACTAAAAGAAAAAAAAGGCTTTCAGTGTTCTCAGTATGTTTCAGGACAGGGTTAGATAGGCCAGTACACTTACGCATTGTCAGTTACTGTCCTTCACTGAGCTCACCTCTACATATCCAGCATCTGTTCCTGAATATACCTTTTTCTGTCCAGTCTTTCTTTTCTTGACTTTTTCTGGCATTTTTCTAGTTTTTCTGCCTTGTTCTTTTCTTCTGATGTAAGTCTTCCTTTCTGTTATTTTTCAGCTGTTAACTTGGAGGCATAGCTGGGTTTTGTTAAAGCAATACAAATCTTTCTCATTCCCTTTTGCATCCCTTAGAGATACAGCAAGGTATTAACTACTGACCGGTTTTTCCACCTCGTGTTTTGCTATGCTTGGTGCATTTCTGATTCCCTTTCTGTAGGGTATTTTCCAGGAAGAAGAGCAAGATTTTAAAATGTTTCTTCTTTTTCTTTTTTTTTTTTTTTTTCAGTCTATTGTGTTTTTCCTACAATACAGTCTAACAATAGCCTTTCAAAGACTACCACACATCTTCCTAAGCAGAGGCAAAGGATTTAAAAGTAGTAAGACAAGTAACTTCATCTTAACCCATCCAAGACAGGCAATCCTTGATTTGAAGACAGTACCTGCCAGCATATCTCCACAATTCAAGTATGCTTTTAATTAAAACAAACAAACAAACAAACAGAAAGCCAAACTTTTTTTAAAAGGGCAAAACATTGGAAAGATGCACTTTAAAGTTCTTCAGTGTCCTGAGACTAAGGATTTAGAAGATGGCATAGAAATTGAGTGTTAAACATAAACACCAATGAGTGTTAAACATAATTTTCCTGCTTTTTGTAGGCAAGGGTAGTGCCATAGAGGATCCAGTCAGCAGGGAACAACACATATGCATGAATAGGCTCAAAGAGATCTAGTTCAATGAGATATATTTGACCTTATTTTCAGCTGAAAACTGCCAAAGATAAGCTGCCATTATCAGATTCGTTTGAACTGGGGGTAAAATACATTACACTGGAGAAATACTCTTTCCTTTTAAACATTACAGTATTACTAATTGATTCCCTGTGAACAAGATAAGAGATACATGAAGTTTCTTTGTTTCTCCAGCAGTGTTCCGCCAGTGATACCAGATGCAGTTCATAAACAGGACAAGAAAATTTATCACCCAGACTCTCTTATTATACAGGGGATAAAGGATTTAAGTGGTTCTTGAAAAACCAAAAGGTTTGAAATGTAGAATGATTAATTCCAGGAAGTTATCATGGGAGCAAAATGTTTAAACCAGACCCTGACCAGCATCTTGATCCCATGTGAGTACCAGTACAATGCGTCTCTTCATTTTTTCTCTGTGTAAAGGGTCTATACAAATTTCTGGCAGAGTATCATTGACCAGCTGCTCATTATATCCCTGTGGAAAATAAATTTGCTTTTGCATGTGACACAGTTTAAAAATGTATGAAAGGTGTAGGTAATTTGTACTCACCAGTAAAAGATGAAGTTCTGTCATGTGAACTTAATTTGGCAAGGATATAGCCTGGATCCATTTGAAAACATTCTTTTTTATTTCATTTATCTATTTTTCAACAGCTTTTTTAAGTCTTATGACATCTGCAAGGTTAGAGAAATTTGCTAGCTATAGTGGCAGCTGCTCTTTTTCAAAAAATTAACCTCCCTTAGAATCCTTTTCATGATGCAGGCTCTATTATGTTTGTCTTATCAATTTATTTATTATTTATATTTCTGAGATTGCCAATTGATGAAGTTGAATATAAACACACATTTCAGGTTAGTCACCAATTAATTTGCAATATGAACAAGAACTCTCTAAACTCAGATTTGTATTTCTTATTTTATCTCCTATTTTTATGGCAACTGTAGATATTAATTCTCAGTCATTATATAAATGAATTAGTCAGGATGTAGAAAAAAGGTATAGGGCAGTATCACTTTTTCCTTCTTTAAGAATTTAGACTAAATTAATGACAGCAGCAGTGGACACACAGTTAGCATATCTCTGACATATTTCTGTTCTTGAAGGATCTCTGTACAAAATAGTATTAATGAGGTATGGCTTCTAGGCCAGCTGCTTAGTTTGGTAGGACAATATTTCAATACTCGTTAAACAATGATTAAACTCTACTCTGGCTGGCATTGTATGGACAGGGCAGAAGGAATGGATGTTACATATTCATGTACTTGCAAGTTCCTCTCACCTTATCTTTTTCGTGTGAGAGGGAAAGGGATTCTGACCAGAATGTTAATAAAGTCAAAATAGGTGCACAAATTGGCAGAGAAAAAAAGCTGAGACACTGGAAATACCATGGCCTTCCTTTAGTGGCCTGGCTTTCAAGATCTGTGGGAATGATTCAGAGGGGAGGACTAATAGGGGCACACAAGGCTGTTGAAAGAAGGTCCCGAAGTATGAAACATTGTCCTGTCTCTTAACTCTGACTTAACACTGGAAGCAACCTCCGTTTTCACAAGATGGTGATGAAGTAGGGGAAAGACTACCTACGTAACATGCAGCCAAGCCTCTATTTCTCTTTACTTGAATTTTTATAACCCCAGCTCCAAAACAACGTGAAGTAGTATTATCTGTAGCAATTAGTTATCACGTTGTATATATTCTGGCACAAATTTAAGTGTTATTCACAAGTGAAAGTTTATTGAAAAGCACTTATAATCCTTACTATAACAATAGCTTATGGCATTCATATGGTTTTTAAAAGAAAAGCTTAAAATAATTTAACCTCATGTGTACAGTTTTAATTTCATTTTATGTGTAAGAAAATCTTATTACCTCTAAAAGTTCAGTATGGAACTAAATTTGTGACCTTATGCTAATTTTCTACAGGTATATTTCTTGGACATTTTTTCTTTTGTTCTAGTGTATGGCTATGGTGAGTTCAAGGGCATTAATATTTATTTCTGAATGTGTTACATTGCCAAGATGAATAATTAGGATCAGAAGCAGTTATGAGATATGAAATGCTCAAGCAAATCAGAAAAGGTGGGAGACATAGTAAATTTTGATATACAGATAAGGGATTAAAATGTGAAGTGGATAAAAAAAGTCACCATTTTTACTGCTCTGTTTTCTTGCTTGAGTAATGCCCTGAAAGTGCTATAGCATTAGAAAAAACACCTAAGCAGCTGGAGGGCTGAAGGACATTGAAATCTTGCCCTGTTATTACTTACTAAACATAGAATTTTTCAAATCCTATACAATAAGCATTAATGGGAGACAATTATTTTAAAGGACTTTGTACCTCCCGGATTAGAGACTTTCTACAGTATTGTTAGTCATCTTTCTCATAGACTGTCTGATGGTGGAACTCTCACTGGACAGAAAACAGGCTGAAGACAGCTGAAAGCAGATAATTTGGGTGCATTCTGATGGCTTCTGTGGTCTCAGAGAAATTTGTGATGTATTGCAGGTCAGACACAAACTATTGAACACACATCATGTCCTGTGGTGAGTGCCAGCTAAAAACCTGGCCCAGCTTCTCGTGCAGCACATATGGAAATATACTGGTGCACTGAGAGAGGTTATTTGGTGTTTGGTTGTTTACCCTGAGCACTTTGACAAGGAACTTGCCCCCTGAAAACAGGATTTCTGTGTTTGCTTCAGTGAGTGTATTGTGCTAGGACATAAACGAAAGAGAGTTAAAGATGTGCCTTTTCTCAAAGGTGTGAAGCACCGGGATCTTGTACCATGGCTGTTCATAAGCACAGGACTTCTGCACGCAGTTGATTCACCATCAAAGACCTTGTCGTGTGGTGGAATTACCAACTGCCAAGTTTTGAATGTGCCCACATTTAAATAAATGGGGTGGGACAGAAGTTGAAGGGGATCAAAGAACAGAAAAAGACATATAGTTCCCTAAGCAAAGCAGACATGAAGCAACGCTGTTTGTGATAATTGTGGTGAGGACTGCATGAAGAGATGATCAAAATAGTCATGACAGCCTTACTCAGGATGAAATAGAGCAATGCAGAGCATAATTTTATATAAGGTGAAAATAATCACTATTTAAAATTAAATCATCAATGTATAGAGTTCTGCGTTTTGATAGAAAAGACTCCATTTGCTGAAAGACTTACTTTTAACTTTAAAAAAAAAACAAACTCTATGAATTTCACATAATCAAATCTATACCTTTAATTTCTGTGCATGTGCTGGTTTTGGCCAGACTAGAGTTAATTCCAAGTGGGGTTAAACCACTATAGTGCATAACAGACTCAGTTTTTGTTAAAACTTCACAATTCAATATAATCTTTCAGGTAAGCCATCAAAAGCACTTCCACAACAACTTCAAAAGTCTCTTAAATCTGGAGAAACTGTCTATCAAAGACTGTCAGCACTAACATAATACCATCAATTCAAATCATAGTCTAAATGGAAAATAATGTTTCACTTTAGAGCACTTCCCAGTAGTTCCTCCTTCCTCAGGCTGTACTACCTGATTAGCAGAAAGCTGTTAACAGTACAGTTCTCTATTCCAGGAGTTAATCAAATAATACAAACATTGTCTGCAATAAGTGTCACTGTTGTGTTTTATTTTATGAGTCAATATCGGCATTATTCAAAGTTCATGGCAACAGAAAGGAAACCCATCAGCTCATTATGGAATTGGTCTCCCTGGAGATGACATCTGAACCCCTTTCCTACTGAATTTTCTATTGCAAGCATGAAATGAGGCTGATAATAAATATAGCTGTTAAAGAAAATGGTCTGCTTTATGAAATGCAAGTTTGTTTACTTTTAATTAGAAAAGGTGTTCTGAAGAAAAAGGGTCTGTTTATTCTTTGTATACCTCATCCATTTTTTTTTTCTAAATTAGTCTCTGTCAGGGTGCTCTGTCTAGTTTGTTAACTAACTCTTGTCATGCTAGCAGCGGAATTTTTCTTTTTGAAGACATTCATTATTACTGAAATTTCTGCAAGAAGGCACGGTAGTGTATATTTTATTGTGAAAGGCTGCCATGCCCAGACCTTCAGTAAGAGCTGAAACTATTGAAGTCCTTTCCAGGGACATTCTGCCAAGTACATGCCCTAGAACTCTTTTTGGAATTAGAAAAGGATCCACTCAAATATTGCTGTTATTCTAAAGCCATAAAAAACACAGTTCTTAAAGATCAGCATTAAATAGGAAAAAAAAAAAAAATCTGATTATGAACTGAACTAACAGTCAAAGAATTCTTCTGACTGCTTTAATAACTTTTTTTTCTCTTTATTTTTTAGGTTATTGTTTTCCTGCTTCAGGACAGTCCTCCCCTCCCCTTAATGTGCCAGAACTGCAGGGCTTAGTCATCTCCTCCCCTTCCTCTCCTCCCCAGTGACTTTTCATTTATGCTTTCGTTCTTTGAAAAAGCTAAGGCAACATTTGTGTTCTCCTCATGATTTATCTGTAATCCCCTGAAGTTCAAGGAAAACTTGAGCAGAGAATTTTTCAGAATATATGGGTAATAAAATATGCCTCAGAAGAGCTCCACAAGTGCCTAATATAAAATTCTTGATTTTTTTTTCCCCTTTCTGCTGTTGTGGACAAGGCTATAAGTAACAATTTAATGTTGATCACTGACTCCTGATCGAGGGAAACAGCATTCTCTTGAGAACCCCTTTAACACCATGTAGTTACCCGGAAGAATCACTGCCTGGCAATACAGACACCTCCTCACCTGTAGGATTAAGGACTTGGCATCTGCAGGCCTATTTGTCTTTAAATTGAGAAACTTGGGCACGAGGGTGGTGCTAAATCTTCATGATAAGGCAAGGAAAGTAATTATCAGTGGGCTGTGGGAGCAACTGTCAACTTTTTTTCTTTTTGTGGGTTTTTTGGTCTTTTGTTTGTTTTTTTTTAATGGCACACACGTAGTTTCAGGTAAAAGCAAATAGTAGCTTCGAAATTTTAATTTGTTCGAAAATGTTACCAATCTGAAGCCACTGATCTCATACTTTAGCATACTGCTGCTCAATTTAAGCTATTTTAGAGGAGCATTGGTCTTGGGATATCCAGTCCAAGTATGAACAAGTGTCATTAAAACATGGTGAATCAGAACTCACTATCCATCCTTTTAAAAGCCGTAAATTGATTAAACTAAGTTGATGAGAATTTGGTCCAAAAGAGAGGAATTTAGGATCACTGGCTTCTCTATGGGCATCGATGGGAGGTGGATTCCTTAGGCATTTAAATAATTGTTTTCCCACAAAATATTGCTCTTTTCTTATGACAGTTATGTAAGAATAAACAATTCCTATAGTGAAGAGAGAGAATGTGGCAGAAATTCAAAACTCAGCTGCAACAAACCGCAAACAATCAAACCTGGACTGATTTCAATGAAGTATGCCACGCACTGCTGTTGGCCGCCCAGAGGTGCTCTGTAGGGGTGGTGACCCATAATTCTCACTGCCAGACTGCTTGCCTGGCAACTCCATAATGATTCCAGTTCTGCGAAGTGCTGAGCCACTTCCCAAGCGCCTGTGGCTCCCACTGGCTTACTTTGGGTTGCCACATTCAGAGGCGCAAACCCAGAGAGAGAGACCATGCCCTTGCTGAAACTGGGGCTGTAAAAGACAGATCATAAGAAAAGGTGACTGCTAAGTAGAGTGTGGAGAGGAATTGATAATGCTTTCCACTGTAGGAAATTGTCTGGTTTACTTGGTATGTTTTATATTTCACCAGATTTATATCCTGGTGTTTTGACTACTTCCTTTTTATGGAGTGTATTTGGTTCTTAAAGGGCATGGATTACTACTGGGTGTTTCCAATTACACACAGGTTATCACTGATTAACTATCCAATAGTCACAATTTACATATAGTAGTTACAAAATACAGTTGTCGTGTGCTACTGGATGCATCTAGCATTGGCTAAATTAGTGTTTCTTCTGAATGGCTCTTTTTTTCTAGAACTTGAATTTTATTTCACAAAACCTAAAAGAAGTGTGGAAAATAAATACAGGAAATAGAAGTAAAACAATGCAGCGAGTCTCTACCTATGTTTGTATAGATTACTTAAAATCATATTTTAATTTTAAGGTTTTAGAGTTCTGAATGACAGTTTATCTCAGTATTTAACTCAGTCAGCTGAAGAAAAAGGGAAGTGAAGGAGTACAATCTGAAGGTTACAAATCTTAGCTCATTGTTGGTATGAGTATTTGGGCTTAGGAATTACTTCTGCTTTTTACTGTCACTCAAAAGGAATTAAGTAAAGTCCAGCAAACCATCTGAGCCCTACGGGGAAAAGGTAGAATAGTGCTAATTGGTTGATGATGGAGAAAACACATTAATACAATTTTAGAGTTCCTTCTGCTGGAAGTATCATATTAAGTTGTTTCCCCATGGATAGAGACTGGAAGAGTCAAGGTATTTTCCTCAAATTTCTTTACTGCCATGAAAGCATTTTGAATGACATCCACCGGTAGAATTATCACAGTAAATTTGATATGAATTCTATACATTACTCAAATGAGAAAAAAAAAGAGAGAGTTATCCATTTAGATAGGAGTGTTTACCTTTCATAATTTATTCTGACATATCCAGGACTTGGCTAAAGGTCACTGGCAAAGACAAGTCCCTTGGATTTGTGGCGGTTTTTGTGTTGAATGCAGGGAGTTTTCATTCTGTGACAGACTTGGACATAGACCCTGCTTAGATCCAAATACCCTACCTGCCATTTGGACATGAGTCCTTGAGGCATATCTGCCTTAATGCCTCAGGCCAAATAATACATTCATAAGAATTTTCACAAGATGAAGCACACTGATTAGAAATGTGCTGTAGACATTCTTGGGGTGATTTATAGTGAAAGAATAACATCTTGATTGAGTTACATTAAATTCTGGTAATTATCATGCAATAAAGATTCAGTGTAGGAAATATTTTGCCATTTAAGTAGTGCAGTTTTCGTTGGATATTACAATTTGCTTGAGGTTTTGTATAATTTACTGATAGGTAAACCTTCATGTGTTCATAAAAAATTAAAATATGATCAACATAAACATACTGTATAATGTTCGCATCTAATTTCGAATATTACAAGGAATAGCAATTTGAGAATAATATGGGTGCTAATTGTCAAATCAGATTTTTCCATGGAGTTAAAAAGAAGATTACTTTATTGAACTGTATTTTTTTTCTATTTTGAAAAGCTTTTCAAAGTTACCTTCTGCCTTTCTTTGTTATTGTGCATTCAGTTTCTCTTTAAGTGGTAATGTCACTAAAATCTAAGTAAATGTATCAGTCTCTGGCCCAAATAATTTATTTATTAAAAGACACTATATAAATATCCCAGAATGGATTGCCCTGGTAGTTCTCCATGTTTACTGAAATAATTTATAACCTGCTTAAACAAGTTCCAGTGTCCGCGGAAGTCAGTAGGAAGGTACCTGGGTAAGGGAGGGAAGAATTTGACTTGTATAAATTCATCATTCAAACAGAGCCATTTTTCTAAATACCAGCTGTGAACACTGAAGTTAAAGTTTATTTTTAAAAGTAACACCAAAATATCTGCAGCTCCTAGGTACTTTTACTTCCATGCTGTCCTGTTTCTTTCACAGGATCACAAGTAATTTAAGTTGGAAGGGACCCCTGGAAGCCATCTGGGCCGGATGAGAGGACTGGAAGTAAACAGGACCAGAAAAATATGTTTGCAAATGCTAAAGTCTTCAGATAGTACTGGAAATATACATTAGAAATGGACATTTTGTGTGTCACTGCACCATTTATATTCAATCGTATAATCCTTTTAGCATAAAACAACCATTTCATGTTAAAAGAGATTACTTCTTTTAAAAAGGCAAAAGCCCACTTTTTTTATCTAGTATACAGTTTCATAAATAGATCTGACTTTTTCCTAAGCATTTAAAAAGCACTGCATTGCTATGCAGTCCATGCACTAGTGTAAAGAGATGTAATCTAATTTTAAAGTTTAAGTTGAGCAGTTTGTGTGCTTGGGCAGTAAAACTCTTCTCATCAATGTCTTCTTGCATCTGAAGAGCTCTGCTGCCTGGTCAGAAATTTACAGGTTTTTCTGGCTCAACTGTGATTAGTTCTGGGGTATCTTAGAAGTCTGTGCTCATGGGTGGACTTTGTAGCTGTCTGTCTGACCCCACTACAGCAGCAACACGTACAGTACAGCACGTGTGATTGCAAGCAGTGCTCCAAACATGACTTTTTTTTTTCCTTAGTCTTTCCAATTACTTGAACAAAGTCTCAAGCAAAAATGTCCTTGTGCTTTTATTTTGCCTAGTATCAGAACAAGTCTCTCAAGAAAGGAATTAAGTTTTCCGTCAAGGTTTGTCCTAAAAAAACCCTACGATGTTTTCTCTTACAGTTCCCTAACAAGTCTGCATTAAAACTTTTTTGGTAACTCCTTCCAGCGCTTTGTCTTTCTGTGTCATCTTCAATTTGGGGAAAATCCCAAGCCTTTTCTTCAATATGACAAACAGATGAATGTATTCCTTCCTTCTGTACAAGCATAGGGAATGAACTGACTTACTTTGATTATGCAAAAATATGGCAGAAGTAGAAAAACTTCTGAGAAAAAAAATAGAAGACTTGTCAAAAGTGGTCCCTTCATTTGGGGCAGGATTTGTAGCAGGATTCCTCCTTGTTTTGTCAGGAAATAGGCTGGGTGTACTAATTAGGCACCACAAAGTAGCAGATTGCTGGGTCTGCACTTCCATCCTCATTTGCTTTTCCTTGACTGTCCACTACATGTCAAAAGTAACTGTGACTTTTAAATATTTAGTCTATTAAACTTCATTATTATTATTATTGTCACCCAAGCCAGCTAGTTTGTGCCAATCCTCCGCCTTCCCACTGGTTTTTCAGAACACTGAAAACACCCCATTTTGCAATGACATAAATTTTTTGGTTTGCCCTTGGTGCAACCAGAGTTCACCCTGGGCAAATGAAATCTCTGTGCTCACAAAGAACATGCCTGTGGGAAAGGAAAACAGGGAAGAGGAGGTGGCACTAGGATGGTAAAGGGGACACATAAATGAATATGGGACTTTGGGTAGAACTGCCATGACAAGGTTGAGCCTTCTGTGTTCAGCAAACCCTCAACGAACAGTCAGCATGCAATGGGATTTTATTTAAATGTCTGCTTTGCCTACTGCAGCGAGAATATCAGCAATTGAGATGATCCTAGTGTGTAGAGCATACTTATTAGGGATTGTCGACTCCCTTCCTTCCTCCTTTCCTCCCTCCCTTCCTTCCAGCTAGGTGTTATGTTTTGTCTTTTGTTTCTCACATTTTTGTATTTATTGGACAATCTGATAAAACAGTGATTTCACTAAGCTTTAGAAATGCTTTATTTAAAACAAACTGAAGATTTTATTAGGTATTAGAAAGGCAGCTGTCTTACTTTGAACCATCTCCATAGAAATGGGCTGCAAAAATAATATCTAGCTTTATTATGAGAACAACATTGTCAGGGAAATCACAGAAAGTACAGTGGAGCAAATAAACCTTATAAAGCATTCAGTTGATCTGATTTGACTAAGGGGACAGGTTTTTTGAATATCTGTGTAACTTTTCATACAGGAGCTGTAACATAATAGCGTGCAAAAGAGTGAAATACCAAAGAAGAATAATTTTATTCAGAAAAGAATAAATGGCAGCAAAGGCCATTAGTAAAAGAAAAGAAAATAAAACAACCCTGAGAGTTCAGTATCAGTGACATAAAGTATCATTGAGGTACAGTGTAAAACACTCTGGAGATAGCCAAAACTTTTTCATTTGGGACCTTTTAATCTAGTCTGGAAAAAATCTAGAAAATATAGGGAATATCCTTGTACTTGCAGAGATTTAATGGGAGATTAATAAAGATTTTCTCCAAGTCTAACGTCTATGAATCAATTTAATGCACGAAAGCCAGAAATGTTGATGTCAAATACAGAAGTTGATGTTAAATAAAAAATTAAAGTCATTCATGAAATGTCTTGCCGTTGTTAGGGAAAGTAAACAAATTACAGGGGTGTGTCAGCAAAGCACAAGAGCCAACCAGGAGTCACCAGTACACAGAGATCCCGTAAGGCAACCCTAAAACATTTGTTTGGCCAGTATCACTGTACTACACACAGAAATTAGGTTTGTAAAGATGAGCAAGCCTTTACCTGTGATGACATATCATTATACTGATGTTCCTTAGGGAAAAAACAACAACATAGGGTTTTCTGTTTTAAAGTTTTTATACTACAAATGTAAGCATGTTCAATTCCAGTTTGCAATATATTTCACTTATATGTCTTAATTTAAAAGTTTAGCCTCAACTTGGGACACTCATTTATGAGCCTCAAATGTCTGCTGTTTCAGCTTCCATGACTATCACCTTTTTAGAGTTACTACCGTGAAATTTAGGACAGAAAATGACTATATCTTGGATGTAGAAACACCCTGGATGCCAGACTTTCTCACTGCTAAACTTCTTTTCACATTTTCAGTTTATACAAAATCTTGAGAGACTGTTCCAAAAGTGATCTTACTTGTAACTCTCGCTCATATTTACTGTAATTGCTCTTTTTTTTCCCAGACCCCCTTTTTAATCCTTTTTTTTTAATATGATTTGTCTTGCTTATTTCAGATGTTAAAAGGGTAGTTGTTTTTTACTGTATTCTATCGTGTTATTAAAAACATTCAGAAACTCTAGATTTATCAGGGGAGTTGTCATTTGGCAGTTACATTATTTTTTTCATAAAGTGGATATTATCAGACTCTGAGAGGAAGCTTGAGACTGAAATAATGGGACAAAGATCAAAGCTAGCAGCTACACAGAGTTTCTTGAGTGGAATCACTAACTGGAAAAGAGAAGCTGGCTAATGGCATTTTTTTTTTCCCCAACAACTAATGAAAATTTCTCAAGAGGCTAAACCTTCTAATAGTTTGGAAGATGCAATAAAAACTCATTTCAGACTAATATAGAGCTCTTAGCAATATGTCATATGTATGCAATTTGCCCTCTATTGCTGGTAATTTTTCACCAACTTAAGCTTCTGTCCACAGAAGCAACCACACACAGGAGCTGTCCTGTTTATTTCAGTGCTTATTCCCAGAAAAACTCTAAAGTATGGTCCTACTTGCTGCTGATCTTTCTCTTTTTTTTTTCGGATGCTCTGATCTTTTTAGCATTATTTTTGTATTTTATCAGTACTGAAATTGAGACTCAAAGCCTTTGATTAACATGATAGAATAAGCGTCTGCGTGTCCATATTTCTTTACCAAAATGCTTCTAGATAAATGTAATAAATGAAATGCTAGGAAATCAGCAGAACTGCTAAAACATCAGTACATTTTCACCAAACTCCCTGATGTCTCATTAGGAACTTTCGTAACTTCTGACTTGTAATTAGGATCATGTTTCATTCAGTTATCTGGAATACACTCACTTTATGCAAACTTATTTAATTTAATTAAAATAAGCTTTTTAAAGGAGTTTTATGTGCAGATCAGATAATGCCAGATGCAGAAAATAAGTGTGGACAATAGGCAGGAAAAGAAGGAGAAATAACAGGAAAAAATATAATTAAAAAGTATGAGAATTATACAATTTAGGTAATTTATTGAATAAAGTGAAGTAAATTAGCCCAAATAAGCCAGGCAGCAAGATTTATCTGTTTTCTGGGAAACTATTTAAAGGTGGTTTTCCCCTTACAACTGCAAGTAGTTAGGTATCATCTTTATATAATATGGCCTATGGCTCTGGTACTACTTTATTATTTACTCACAAGGAAGAGCACCATTCATTAAACCATGAGAAGCATTTTGTGCAGTGTTATGGGCTTTCTTTACAGGACATCCATCACAATAAAGAGGACTGCAAATATTAAGATCTGACAACTGCACAGTCCAAGTGATAAATATAAAAGCTGTTTAACTATGAATCCAGTAGACTGTAACCTGCAATAATCTCTAAAATTATAAAGCACTTCAACATTTTCATCCTGTATGGTCAGTTCTAATCTATGTTATCAACCTTCGCTGTTGCTCTTACTGCTTAAGACCTGATTCAAAGTATTCCTTGCTGACAATATATTTTTCATTAAGATGGAATCTTATCCTAATGCTGTCATCTTTTTCTTTTATTTTGTTTCTTTTTTACTCAATACAATAGATACGCAACTGTAAATATTCTTGTACATCACTGAAATCCAAAAGGCTATTTTATTTGGTTACAGATTTGGGGCTTTTTTGCATGTTTAGAAACAGTCTTATCTAGAGAACTGTGTGAAGTCTGCCACTAGCCAGTACTGTAATACAGGTATCAAAGAATACTTTATATTTTTAAAACATCAGCAAAAGTTAATTTTTCATGTGAGAATTCTAACTCTAGAAATCAGGTATTATAGTTAGGTCTGAACATATCACTGGCAGAAGATAACCTATGTTTTCACCCAATGATATATATGACATTTCATTCCAATAATCAGCTGCTGCTAACATAGGGAAGAGAAAATTTAGAGATGTTGATTTATCCACTCTTGAATATGCAATATTGGATTACAAAAAATAATTACAGATAATGCAGCATTTTGTGTTTTTATAAAATGGTATACAAAAATAGTAAAGCTGAATTAATTTCTACAATATCCCAAGTGAGCAGTAACTTCTAAAGAAGAGCTAAAAGGAAAATAAGCAGTTTTGCAGGAACAAGTTATTTTCACCTTGATTGTCTACCAAAAACAGATTGAGCATCTTTACAGAGCCATTAGCATATTTTCCACTCTATTTTTATCCAGGAAGACTCTGTTCCTCTCTAGACTCACTTAAGTGTTTTGCTTTTGAATAATTTTATAGTTGTGGCAGGTTGTTTCAGTGGCATGGCCCACTTGCTTTAATCACTACTACGTTACAGACTGGTAAGGAGTCATTTTATTCTGTTCTGTAATTCCATCAGTCTTCATTTGCTGAGGTCTGTAGTGGTGTGCATGTGGAAAAAAATGCAAGGTATCATGAGAAAGAAAGATAAAAAATAGGTTCCAAATTTGAAAGTACTACAAATTATTACAAATTAATAATTTTTATTTCAACTCAATATATTTAAGATTGTCTTTTGTTAATTTAGCAGAAGAAAATATATTATTAAAATTAATTTAATAAAATTTGGTTTAGTGATTTGGCCTCTAAAATATGTCCATTATTTGATAGAACATGATGTTTTACTTGAGTAAGTATCTGTTGATAAATTCATGATTTAAATATTGCAAAAGGTTATACACATTATGTTTATTTATCAACAACAGATCTGCCTGTATCAATAGTAAACAGCTTGATTTCATGCGCCAGATTGGAAAACAACTTGAAAATGCTGATTATCCCAGAGCTACCTTTTCTGACACCCTGAAAGCTCTCATTTCATTATCACCACCTGCCACTGCTATTATAGATTCATAGGTGAAGATGAAAATTGTAACCAGTGAATCCTCCCATATACTAATGAAAAAATAACTATCGAAATTATGCACTACCGAAGGAAAACAAAAAAAATTAATCAGGGTTTCTTTCTGGCATGCCCAGGTTCTGCTGACTAAAAAAAAAAGTATACATTCAGAACAGGCTCAAGTTTTCTGGTATTTTGTCCCATTCTGCCTGAAACAACATGAAAGAAACCAAAGGGATGAGAAAAACTTGTACAAAAAGGAACTCAATCCCCTTTGACTGCTGTAGGTGAGGCTGTATTGAATCCCAAAGCTGTGGGTAGACGTCAAGCTGTTGGACCAAAATCTTCCAGGCTAAACATTCTAGAAAGATGGATTGCCAAAGAGTTACATTTTTCTGTGCTTATATTTGGAGTTTGCAGTCTGTTATGTATTTCTGTAATTAATATAGATACTTGTATCATTAAAAACTGGCGTGAAACAGGTGAATCAAGCTAAGTCATGCAGCCAGCTAAACTCTGATACTTCATCACCTGGCAGAACTTTAGTAACAAAAATCTGAATTGACCTGACTGGGCTGCCTTGCTTATGGCTCCTTACAGGCCAGCAATGGAATTTTCTCAAAACTCCACCCTCCAATATATCCGTTCTCTCCACCACAAATGAATGGATAGAGAATTATGGCACATCTGCATAAACTGACATTCTGTCATGGAGACCCTTTCTGCATTCCTACTGCCATATGCACCGTGGAGTGCTGATGTAATGCTGGATTTCATAAAAGCTATCAGACATTCAGATTAATTAACAGTCAATTAATAGCCCTTCTGGCCTTTGCCGTTAATACAATGCCAAATTTAAGAAATAATTTCAACAGGTAATTATGAATGCTATTTAAAAATAATGAATTGAAGCATCTACAAGATTTTTACCGTGACAAAAATGTGATTGCTAAAATTGCCACTGACTAATACATAGCTGGGAGGAACAAGCAGCATTTAAAAAAAGTGTATTCCCATTGTCCGCAAAAGTTCATTAGAAATAAGAAAGAAATTTGGAGCATCTCCAAAGAAAGGAATGTGAAATGGAAGAGAGAAAAAAGTAATTTCTTAGAAATCTTTTTTTAATCAATGAAAATATGCCACATCCAATGACAGTTGTCAGGAACCGGGCTTTGCAGCATGATGCGGGTGATTGTCTCACCACACTGCATATTACAAAAGTGGGGACTAAGGAGTCACTGTCATGCACAATTCAATGTTATAACACTGTAGATTTGATTTCTACAGCCTTGAAAAAGTTGTTATTTACAAACCCAAATTTATTCTTTCATAGTCTGGCTTTTCAGTCTGCTTTTCATTCACTCATGCCCATAAATCACCATTTTCTCTTTGTATTTTAAAAGGTTACACTAACATCCTTAATGTAACAGTATTTGAAGCAAACCGTTTATGAAAATTAATGGTTTGCATACGTAGTGGTAAATGTCTGAAGTACTTAGAGGGTGGTTAAAATACAGTGGAATTGCATACTATACAAAGGTATAAATCAGTTTCATGTTTTTCTTGCCTTTTAACAGAAGCCATTGGTTATTGCAACTGCAGAGTTGCTTGGTCTTGGGGTGACCTCTAGGAGTCACTTGACACTTTCTCTTAGAAAGCACTGGGTTTATTTAATTATTTCTAAACCACCCCAAAAAATTAAAGACTTCTTGAATAGTTTTTCACTTTAAGCTAGTGATGGCACACTCTGGTTTGTATATGAACTCTTATTTGTTCAAATCTTATACCGTCTTTCCTAATGCATAACGTAAATTTTCCTCTCTGCATATTAAATGAGTTCCTAGGTCTTCTTTGATTAATCCAGAAAAATGGCCTACTTTATGACATTCTTTTAATTATTTGTAGACATTTCGTGTTACGTCATTTTTCTCCGGATGGCAGGATTGCTTAACTCTGTAATCCCACTCTATATCAGACCTTGTTTTCCAAACACCTCTGTTCAGCTACAGTCTACCCAGCTCACTTGGCCAGAGCACATCCTTTTAAATACTGTGTCCCTAGACAATTGTCTGATCTTTAATCACTTTTGAGTACTGCAAAGCCATCTTGATCAGCATTTGGGCTGTGCTTTTCCAGAGTGAATGAAAAGTAACATCTAAGCCTAAAGGGAACCCTACAAACAAGGAGGAGGAAAAGGCCAATTTAAGGGGGAAATTAAGAGTGATGTTAAGAGGGGCACGAGTCATGAGAGTCCTGAAATTCTCTCCCCTGCATCAGTCAGGTGTGACTACAGAACAGCAAGAGCTGATGTTGTTCTAATGAGCCCAGAAGGAGTGTGTGTATTATTGCCCTTCTTTCATATGAGTGTTCCCATGATGGGAGGCAGGTTCCTTAGATTGTCCTTCTTGCCATAAATTGTCATGTGGTATGACATTCCAGTATCTTCATACAGAAAAATAACACATTTCTCTCTTCTGCATCAGTGTGAAATAGTAACATAGGATGAACTGATATTTGATCCTGGGGAGAGAATTAAAGGTCATTGTACCTTTGCTTTGCATTTGTTATGTAGCAATCCCTTCTGACCTTAAACATTAGGAATTTTCTGAATCCTTAATGCGATGTTGTATTTATACAATGTATGTTTTGTCTTTGATTGCTTCCTAAAATTTTATAGGTTTTTTCTTTAATTTATGATTATTTTTTCATTCAGTGAATATTGTATAACTTTCAAATATCTTTTAACTGATTCATGTCAAGAAACTGAAATCAGAAAATATTTAATGGAGAAAATACTCTGAAAAAGTCTTCAGAACAGTCTGGACGTATCCTATGTCCATATTTCTGGTCATAGACAGACATTTGTTTTGAATTTTCAGTCAAAACAAAATAGCAGCATTGCAGTTTAAATGCCTATTCCCTTCATTTTCATGTGGGATCAGTATTCATAGACGTATTTCATAAGAGTCTGTAGTCTGCTGATTCCTCTGATTCACCATGGTACTTGTTCAGAAGGAGTCTTGTACTGTAGTGAAAGACCTTGAGGGATTCTACCTTTATAGGAAAACACAGAAATCTTAATTATATATCCTGTGAGAAAGTCACTGATTTGGAAAGATAGTCAACAATAGTTTTTAGTTGGAATTAAAAAAGTTATTGATACAGAATATTCCATTTTGCTTTACTTATTCAAACACACCATTCTGGGAAGAAATACTTTGACTAGATTTCCAAATGAAAATTCAGTGGTTTTAATGCAACATGTTAATTATGAAGAACCTACATCTATCAAAAAAGTAAGCCACTTATTAAAGATACCGTGTATCTTTTGATTCTCTGCTGACTTTTTTCTGATCACTCTACATTATAATCTGTCAGTCTGCTTCTAATATAGTGAGAAATTTTACACTGAAGAGTCTTAGAATGTTTCTGTCTAATATTGGAATCACGCACATATATTGTGGCCACCATTACTATAGCAGCATGGCTTTTGACACCAACAGCAAAATTCAGATTTTTTTAGAAACATGTATATGCATCTGACAGAGATAATAAATGTGCATTTGAAGCCATATACTTAGTGTTCAATTACATTATGCATGCATATGCATCCATTTCTAAAGTCAAGGAAATTCTCCTGTCTGTTGGAAACTGATCATCTCACGGTATTTTTGGACTAACTATACCATCCAGCTCAAAATTAATTTTCTCAACTAGCCTTCTTTCTCTAGCTCTCTGGGAAGCATTTATAAGTTTTAAAAATAGTACATTGTCAAGAAAAGTAATAAAACAAAACAACTTCTATGATTTTTTGCTTTCCTTTTCAACATGAAGACCAAGCAGCTGAGCCAGGTATCTTCTTACTTCACTTCTTTATAATAATACTTCGTTGTTGCTTCCTTTCTCCCCATAAAAACAGGCACACTAACATTCACATACATTCCCTTCATTGGTCCATGGTTAATTTTCTGATTACTAGGAAACAAATATTCTCTTCTACAATTCTGGAGTCATATTCCAGTTTATACATTTCTTAGTCAGGATTAAGTGCAGATTTTCACTCCTTTTCATTGCTTTGCTTTCTGATCACACATTAGATTTTATCTGTTCACTCATCTCTTTATTTTCTTTTCTAGTAAGTCAAAGGTATAATAACCATTGTGGTCACAAGAATAAAATGGATCTATGCACTTTTCCTAAATTTGTTTCTTTTCATCAACCTACTTGAAAACAGATTATACTTTATATTCATATGAATATACGATACAGAAAATGAAAGATGCTTCAAACTATATTCTATAGTCTTCTAGAAACTATTTTTGTATCTCTTTTTTTTTTTTTTTCATCAACTGAGATTGCAATTTGGTCTTTAAAGAAAACTGAAAAAAAACCAAAAAAACCAAACCACAAAAAACCAAAAACCCAAAAGACTCAAATCTGTACTATCTCAAGGACTCCCTTGTTCTCTTTTGCTCTCAGAGAAACTGTCTTTACAAATATTCCATGTTTATTAGCACCACCACCATTAGTAATTGACTAGATCGTTTCTTGACGCCTTTTTCAAAGGCAGGTTAAAATGATTTGGAGTTACGTTATTCCTTTGGCACTCAAGAACTAGCTAGTTCCTAGCAAGCAAGACCTCTCTATTTGTTCGTTCAGTTGATCAGATATTAAATTTCTTCTTTAACTGATGCTTAATTTCTTTATAGACCCATGAGATTGTCCTGGAGAAAAAAGAAAGAAAAAAAAAAGCATAATCTGTGTTTTCCAGTCAAAATTCCTCACTAAACGCCAGCACACCACAGCAGAGACTCCAGTGGTTCCAGAGGATAGCTCCCATTATCTCTTTGGCTATAGGTCCTATAATAACTGCTTGCCCACACAACTTTATTTGGACTTGCTCTTTCCAAAGAGACTGTATAATCCGAATTTATCAGCTTCTTTGAACTTCTCTCCAGCACTGGACAATTTTAAGAATAAAAATCAAAATTAATTCTGAATTATTCTGAAACATGGACATTTCAGCTTTTAATTATGAGATTGGAATTAAAAGAAATGTATAAAGACATCTCTGTTTGTAGTATGATAGTTTGATTTCTTTCTAGTCCTTAACTTTTCTCCACTAGGATATTTAAGCTATTAGAAGTGTTTTTCCTATGCAGCAAGATCTCATCCTCTGAGTGCTGACCCAGAGCTGAAAATAAAGCCAGCTTGCAGGACTGGTGTAAATTCCCCTTGAGATTTCCCTGCTTAAAACAGTGTTCTGTTAGCTTTCTGTGTTCAAAAAAATGACAACTTTCTTTCTCTTCCTCACTTAAAACTTAACTCCCTGCTTCTTACCCAAAGCCAATGCAGCTTCTCCATCTATCTTCAGTTAGTGTATTCCCTTTGTCCTGATTTGCTACAGCACTGGTGGAGGTGTTACACTCTCTGTTGAGTTATATATTCTTTCACTATGTGCTTGACTTTAAGGATTATGCATAGTACATAATTCCAGTAACAGACTTCTGTGATTTCAGTTTGCAACTCTCCCCATGTTCTTTCTCACCTGTATATTCCCTCTTAACCAGCTATAGAGGCATTTTGGCAAGCATAATTTACTAGTAAAAATTTCTAGTATGTTTTTTGTTGGATTCACATTATGATTTTGCTTGCTCAGTAAACATATGAAACCAATTATTTTACCACAATATCTGAATATTATTATGTTTATGTGTACTTATAATAACCTATGGTGTAAAGTTGATCTGCTCAGTCCCTATTCAGGAAATTCAAAATCAGCATATTTGGCTCTGAGAAAAGATTGTAAAAGCAGTCTGGTTAAATATTTTTAAGTAATTTTATCTTGTTTTTTAATGAAGATCACTTCTTTACTTGAAAGTATGAATTAATTTTATCTCACTTTGACTTTCTAGATCTCTTGATAAGAGTATAAACCAGGATATCAGGAAATCAGTTCAAATTAGCAAATACTTATCTTTAACAAAAAAGAGTCTAGATATTATAACACAGACCTTTACAGCACTTTTGAAAGAAAAAAAATGACAGCATGCAGCTGCAGACTCTCACCACTGACGCAGCCATGACACCTACTCAGCTGTAGGTGGTCAGACCTTAGAAAAAGTGCTGGAAAGGAATCCAGGCAAGAAGGTCAGTGATTGAACAGGATATGTACCTTGTGCTGAAATCATGGAGATCTCCTCTGTCAAAATAATACAACAATCTGGGTTCATGTTTGTCTCCTCACTGAGAAAATTTCTAAATTTCTAAATTTCTAAAAATGCCCTTTCTTTCACCATCTTGCTAGAAACTTTCATTTTTCTTTCCTAGGACTTGCTAGTTGTTACACGCTTGTTTACTTCATGGAGAGCTGCTATAGTCTGCAATATGTTACAGTCAATGGAAGTAATGAAGTTTATTGCAGGTACAGAAAACGGCTGGCACATCTCTGATGCTCTGCCATTATCACATCAGCCTCACGCTGACAGTCTTAACTTCTTCCTCCTCTGGCTTAGCAATTCCATTAAATTATTGCTCCTAACTCAGAAAGTTGTTAATGGATCGCATCCCACCTATACTAAAGATCTGATTTCAATTTACGAATGCAGATCATGAAATCCAGGAGAAAGGGAACTGGAACTATGATCTCTTTCCTTGTTAGCTGCAAGGACAGAGATGTGGTGATCGAAGGTATTGGAAAAATTTAGATAAATCCATAAACATCATCCAACATTTAAGGAAATACTGTCAAAGCATCTGCTTTGAAAAGACCTGTTCATGTCAGAACAAAAGTGACACTGACAATTTAGATGTAATATCTTAAACTGCATTGACATGTTTTGAAAAGATGAAAAAGAAATGTTTTGAAATGGTCATTTTCATATTTACAGCCTCATGAAATGTTGCTAAATGTTTATATTTTCTTCAGATTCAGGATGAAACTAAACTTTTGTATTCTGTTCAGTCCTTCTCCATATGGGCTACATCAAATCTATATAAACACCAGACTGTGTCTATAAGATTTTATTGAAAAAATGGAGTGCATGCAGTAAAAATCAAAATAACTTTCCAAATCTCATCCTAAGATGTGCTTTAAAACTAATGCTTAGGGTTCCCCAATATTATTTTGGTAGGACTAATTAGCTAAAATCAGTTATGATATAGAAAACTGTTATCTCTAGGAGTTTGCATTACTACACTTTAGTAATTTCTTTCAACTCTCAACAGTTGATCTTAGTGATTCATAGGAAAACATTATTGCCTTTACTCACACATGTACTAGTGCATTCAAAGTCAGCACTGTTTTGTGGTTGAGTCAGTCCAGCTGACCTGTTACACATCGCTGAGCTCGGTGGCTTTGTGTACCTTATCAACATGTTTATAAGCACGAGAACTATTTATAAATATGGTCATTTACACCTTGAAAGGTTTGCTTTTGAAAAAATGCAGCTTAGCACTACTTTGAGACCTAATCAATGCTATGAGGAACGTCCACTGAGAGACTCAAATAGGATTTATTTTGGTGCTCAAAGCCATCTCTGCTTGAAGTTCTAGATAAGCACATGCAGTTGGACATGCCAAACAAAAGGGCTGGTGAATTAGGTTTCTACATTTAATCACGGTGAGGTCTCTCAGAAGCTTGACTATGAATTTGTATGTGTGCCTGGAAAGTTTGCCGTGCTGATGTTCTGGGTCTGCAGCTCCTACGTCATTCATCCGTGTTCTTCCTCTTGCAGAGGCTGAAAAGGACAGTGAATTTCAGCGCTGTGACTTTTCCGTGTAGAACTGTGCTCGGAGAAACACCAAGTTTCTCTTTCACTTGTTTTTAAGGATTTTATTTCACAGAAGACAGAAAGCCTTCATAAGGCAGGATCAGGGCCTGAGGCACCTGCCTGGCTGGTGTCTTGGATTGGGCTGCTGGAAGCGGGCAGGAGAAATGCAGCCGGCGTCGGTGAGCACATCCTCCCCATCGCTTCACCTGCCCTCACTGAGTACAATTTTTTGACTTGGTGAAATGTTCCTTCCAGCCTCCGCCGGCTGAGCTTGTCAGATAATGTGCTCAGCCATGGAGTGTGTGACTTCCTCAGGGAAGCTGAGTAAGAGATGAGAGCCGCCACGGGGGACCGAAAGTGCAACTCTGTCCTCTGACATTTTGTAAAGTTAAATTATAGGGGCGTCATCTTTTGCATTTTATTTCACTTACTAGACGGCGCGGGTGCTGCTTAATGGGATGCAGTTACCGAAGTAAATAATCCCGTGGGATGCTTATTCGTTCGTATTACCGCAGGAATTCGAGATCGGATGAGATTTATTTAGACACTCGTGTTAAGGGAAAGAAAAAAAAAATAAAAAATAAACGATGTGGTTCTGCCGAGGGAGCAAGGGAAGGCGTTCGCCAGCCGGCGGCGGGGACGGAGTTTCGCCGGCGGCTTCCACAGCCCCCGAGCCGCCCCGGCCCCGCACGGCGGCCCCCGCCAGCCCCGGGGCAGCGGCGCCCCGCGGAGCGCCCCGCCC
>VWZG01004959.1:717387-763237 GCA_013396735.1 Grallaria varia | reverse complement strand
CGGGGCGGCCGGAGTTTGGGCCGCCTCGGGGAGCCGCTGTGGGAGGCTGGTGAGTTCTGCCGGGCCGGGGGAGCGGGGCGCCCCGTGCAGCCCCGCCCGGCCCGGTGCGCTCCCTGCGAGCCGCTCGGAGCCGTGACTGATGCGGGGCCGGGGGGCGCCGGGCGCGCCCCTGCTGTGCCCACGGGAGGGCGGCGGCGGCTCCGGGGCCGTGCGCGCTGCACGCCTCTGTTCGCTGGGGGCCGGGAACTTGGCCGGGGGGTGCCCTGGGCCGAAACTTGCCGAGCGAGGTGTCGGCTGCGCGGCCCCGCGCGTTGTCCGCTCGCTTATTTCAGGAACACTAGTTGGACCAAGTGCTACGGTTGTTAAAATTTATATAAATAAATAAACAAAGGATGAAAAGCAGAGGTGTACAGAGATCAGAATGATTGTTTGTTGTGCTTCCGTAGCTCAGAAAAGGCTCGCGGTTGAAAAATACCTCATTACGAACAGTTACTGTACCTTATGGAGAGAAGGCGGCGTTGGTACTGGGAGAGAAGCAAACGGTAACTGAGAATTTAATCTGGAACTCGGTTTGCTGCACACGTGCAGTAACAGTTTTCCTGAGCATTTTTAGCATGTGGACTGATACATGTTGCCATGTGCCTCGCAAAATTCTTTTAGCTCTGTGAGCAGTGGCAGTGTATGCCCACACGCACAAAATCAAGGTGTGTGCTCCATACCGTTCTTAACAGCCGTGGTATTAGGGAGGAATGCTACAGTGTGTCCATCTGTGACAGGATTACCCATAGAACGCATCCTAATGGTTCCTTTAAAGAACGTTTTACTTGTCCCGTTAATGAGACACAAAATGGTATTAGAGTAAACCCTGGCATGATGGATAGTAACTTCTCGTTTGAATGCGCTTTAAGAACCACTTTGTGTCCCCTTTTGTATATGCCAAAATATAAAATATAATCGCCTCATAGAAAAAACCTCAGCAGAAGGTTGTCGTGTCACTTTTTTTTCCCCTGAATAAATATGATTATGAGTTGTAAGCACTCATGTAGAGTTGATACTTGTTTGCTGAGTACTAAACCTTGATCCTGTGGTGTGTAATTATGATAACAAATTAAAGCTCCATTCTGATGGCATCTTCAAAATTTCAGTGATGCTCTGAAAAAAATGGAGAGTGATTTTAGCAGATGAATTTTGGTCTGTTGACACTTGCTTACTAAGAGATCTGTTCTTTTTGATGTGTGTGTCTAACTCCTACAAGCTGCAGTTGTGCTGCTGCTCCCATACCCTCTTAACCTTACACACCTGAGAAGTTCCATTTCAGAATTGGTGCAAATGGTTGACAGATGAGAATTGGAAGAACTCACTGATGTTTTCAAAGTAAGCTCTGATTTCTGTACTATTGGTGAGCTCCTTCATATTTTTTTTTCCAGAGAAAGGAGATGTGATAGTCCGGAAGATATAAATTTATCCAGTAAGAAGGCAAATTAAAATGTACAGTCATTAAAATTACATATTCGTTCTACTTGGAAGACATTCATATGCAGTACCCCAAAATTAATTCAGAAAGCTGAGGGCCGGGTGCTTTTTCTCTTAGCGTTTTTCTTGGGCAGGGGGAGGGTAGAATGACACCTCTAATTGGAAGTAGGCACATGGAGTTAAAAAGGGAGGGTAGAGGATGTGAAAATTTGGAACAGAACTGTCAATGAAGCCACCATCAAAGGCAGATGCACTGAAGTAAGAACCTAAAGCAAATTTGCTCTGGGTAAGAGTTTTACTGCTGAGGAACTTAAGGAGGAAGCTGTGACCCAGGTCAGTTGTGATTTCATTTGCATTCCAAGAGCAAGACATTTTAGTGTCAGAAGAATCAGAATTCTGTATTGCAAATGCTCATTTTGATTTATTTCCATCAGCTGGGAGGGTGCAGGATTTGCTTTGTTTTAACTGATATTTTGGTAAGGATCTTTGTATTTATTTGTTACATGTTAGTAATAGGTGTAATGAGTAATATTCTTCACACATAGTAAACTCCTGCCTTGCTTTGGGCAGACTGAGAAACTGTTAAGCCTTGGACTTGTGCTGTTTTGGCACTTGATCCTGATACCTGCTCTGCATGCAGACTGCAAGTTAAAGCAGGGATGAGAGTGAATAGCATCATTCTGGGTCCAAGCTTATTCATTTGCCAAATACAAATCATGACTAGATTTTTTTCCTAATGATCCTATTATCACAATGCTTTGCTTATTAAATGTTGAAAATTTATATTAGTCTTCCACATCAACAGTCATTGTGATGAACTGACTGGTTTGTACTCTGAGAGATGTGATTTGGTATTGTTTTTACATTTGGGAACATGTTGGCTTATACTATTTCACGTTTTCAATGTTGTCTTCACAGTTATGTGAGCTGCAGGCTTATTTTTAAGAAATCAATCAGATGCTGGAGAATAGCACCTTCAGAAAATTATACCATCCTGGCACTCTTTACAGTCCAATGCAGTTTTTTCCTTTGTGTAGGCAACAACAGAGGGCTGCTTGTGTTTGATCTTTTAGTCCATGTGCCAACTATGCCAGCTTGTCTACAAGACAGTAGTCATGGTTCCAAGTATCAAAGGGTTATGCTTCAGATAAACCTGGCTTTGACAAGGTAATTAAGCTAGGGAAAGTGTTTCATTGTCATAGGTTGCTTGCTGTCTCTATCCGTAGTTTTGTTGTGGTTTTTTGCCTTTGAGGAGAAAAACCTCAAAATGTGATGTTTGGTTGAGTTTTTGAGCATGTTAAATTGAGTATTTTGGGCGCTGCAGTTCAAAGATGCAGGTCTTCACATACCTTATTCTCAACTGTTTAGCTCTGTACAGTATCACTCTGCTCCCATGTTTGAATTGCTTTTGGAGATTGTCTCGGTTTACAGATTACATGTAGAGATGATGGGGCATTTTTGGGACAGTTTCAGTGGTCATATTGCTTTTGACATGGACCTATATACTTCTCAGTAGTCTGGGAGAAGAGGAGATACCTAATCTTGGCTTGGGGTTCTTTTCCTGCTTTTCTGTTTACACATTCTAGAGTTGTAGAATTTTTCTGAAAGTCCTTCAGTCAACTAGGAAATGTTTCTTCCTCTCTTCAAAGAATCTTCATTTAAAAAACCCTGAAATTTGGGCTGGATTCCCTCTCACAAGCTTAAGCATAGTGTTAAAGAAAGGATCTTGGTGACATTGTCACCCCCCAATGAATTTCTCTGAAGTATTGTGCAACATTTCCAATAGTATATATGCCCAACTTCATGTTAGCTGCAGATAGCAATCGTTGTGTCTGGCATAAGGGAGTGATGTTTCTTGTGTTGAACAGACCTTAGCCAGAGGAGAATCACCAGGACGATAGCCTTTCTTCCTGGTTCAAAGAATGGTGATTCTGGATTGTGAAGTGCTGGCACATCGCCTGGAGACTGTCTCTATCCTTGGTTTGCAGTGTCAAAGAGCTTCTTATTGTCATGGAGATGCTCAAGCGCCAAGCAGAAAATCCAGAACCATCTCTAGTTTTCCTCCATTATTGCCTTCAGCCTCCTACTAGTAGATTATTTCTAACTTAGTTGACTGAGGAACATCTTAGAGAGTTTTGCAATGCTTTTTCTAAAGGCAAATGATACTTGATCCCTGCTTGGCCCATCCTGTGGGTTTGACTAGTATCTTTGTGATATCTCTAGAGGAATAACAAGAACATACAGGCTGCAGTGTTACCAACATTAACAGTAGTACCCAGCATTTGTCTCTTTTTCATTAGGACTCAAATCGCAATATATCCATGCCCTGAGAACTGATTTGTGTTAAAGTCAAATACTTGAAACACAGCATGAGCAAGGGAAGAGATGATGAGCAAGGACAGTGTGTCTGAAGACCTTCTAAAACCTCTGGCTGTTCTGTCACTTGAGAGCACTTGCTCAACGTTAGAAAGCAGTCTTCAGCACTGGAATATATTCACTCTGTGGATGATTAAGATTGTACTTTTTTCCCCCTTGTGGATATTCATATCTTGGCTTTATTTCAAGACTTGCATGACCCCTTGCTAAACAACCCAAAAGAAGAGAGCACTTTTCCTTTGGGAAAACCAACTGGAAATTCCAGCTGGTCCAGAACTAAGTAATTGTAGCCATCCTGTTTTCTCTAAATGTACCACACATGCTGTATGCTTACATGCAGTGCCTGAAATAAGTGCCTAGTGTGGTAAAAAGGTCTTAGGAAGCTTGAGATGGAAGTTCTTCCAGGCCTTTGGAGTTTGCTCTTTCTAGAAACACAAAACTGGGACTGGTTAAGGAAAGATATGTCTCTTTTCTTATGTTTTCCCAGATTTTTTATGCAGGAAATCCAAGGTTTGTTGCATGTAATTGGTTTGTTCTTCTTCCTTCTGTTCTTGTTTCCTGAAGTCGGCAAACATCGAGTGGTTTTTCTATTGTTTAGAATGTTTTAAGTTTTGATGTTGTAAAAAGGGTAAATTTAATGGTAGCTGCAATAATAGCAGGTGAAGTCAGCAGGGAATTTTGCCTCTTTGACAGCAGATTTTAGACCATTATTTCATTTTTGAAGTACTTTTTTCCAGAAAGTGCATCTCTACAGTGGAGAATAAACGTTTAGCCTTGCAGTATGTTTAAACATGGCGAAACATGAAGGTGATAAACATTTGTTTTACTTGTCTGACTGTGGATGATCATCTAAACTCTTCACTTCGTTGGCTGATCCTTCCAGTTGCAGAGTGGATTCCGGCCTTCCACGCTTCAGGGTGTTTCCGTGTTTGCTGCCTTTGCTGGTTCTGTATACTCTGATGTAAAGCTTTTGCAGTGATACCAGTGAGAATATATGCCTCTGTGCCAATGGTATACTGAAGATAATTTCTTTCTTTGTGAATCTGTTGAGTGAAGAACACTATTACATGCAATATCTTTATTTCCAATGATGGTAAAAGCCACTGGTAAATTGGTAAGCTACAGAAATGGTTGGATGTAATTATTCCTAACACAGGAAGATGGAAAGTCAGTTACAGTATTCATCAAGATTTATTATATAATACTGAAATGTGTGTGTGCACGTATTATAGGAATAACTTTAGTTTACTCCTGTATTGCGTGGTCACCCCACTATTTTTAGACTTCATCTTACCCTCTGAAACTGATATTCAGGCTCTCATAATTTTAAATAGATTCATAAAAAGGGCTTGTAAAAATAATCTAGTAACTTCTTAGTGTTTATGTAATCTTAGATGATGTCACATTGAATAAATAAATATGCTGGGTAAATTTCAGTTTGCAAATAGTTAAATCTCTTAAAAATTAAGATAACTGAAAACTGTCTAATTATCTCCTTCAGAATCCCATAATCAAGAGCTGTTATAGCATTGTCGTTCTTTGTTAATGCTTTTATTTTCCAGGAATGTTTTCAGAGGTAATTCTGGAATCCTGGGAAAGTATTAGTTTCATAATAATGCAGTCACCTGGTCATTATTAATGAGTACCCAATGGGTTTGTAAAGCACCTGCATTGTTATCATTGTATGATCAAAATACATAGAACTTCAGTGTTTTGTACTAATATTTATAAACCACCACAGAGGTAAGTGGATACTGGAGTGAATTGTCCCACAGAAAAATACTTTAGTAAAACCTAAGGGAAGTATTGTATGATTCATTGTATTTTTACTGAAGCCATTACAAATGATGCAAGTTATTATTTTTCTTTAAAATATGAAAGTGGTAGTGTTCCTGCTCTTAGCACTAGCAAGAAATAAGAATTCAAGGATTTTCATAGGCTTTTGTGAGTATTTTTCAAATCTAATCCATATTATGCCTGGCTTGGGTATTTTGGAAGCAAAGATTGGTTCTATTGGCATATTATGAAAAGGGTTCCAAATATCATCTTCATTTAAAAACTCACAGAGAAGTGTGAAGTTTAACAGGTGCTCACAGATTCAAAAACCACTTTCACTAACCTTTTCCTAGGGATTTCCCCACTGCTTGTTAATTTAATTGGCTGTCCGTGTGATTTTTACATAGCTGTACACATGGCAATAAATCTTTAATACTGAGTGCTGCAAAGTTGCACTTCTATAAGAATGGAAGTATGGAAAGAACATTAGATATTATGACTAATTTTCTGCTTGGATTCTATTGATGCTAATTTTTGTTGTTTGCAAGAGTATCTTCATGACCTGTGTGAGATTCAGACCCTTTGCCTTAGTACTGATTTTGGAGTCACCATGTGGTGCTGTGATTTGAGTGCTTCCAAATGGTTCATAGAACCATCTCAGCACACCGCCAAACAGCTCCATACTTGTCCTTTAAATACTTTGTGTATGTGTTAGTCACGATCACAGCACAGGATCAACAAGTCTGATTGTTCGATGCTGTCCACATTATGGTCCTTTCATAAGCATCCCCCAACCAGTGCAGGATAATCTTTGGGCTTGACCTGGATGAAATAGACCCTCTAGTGCTTGACTGTGCCCACTCTTGCTTCCTTTCCAAGGCTCGCTGTTACCATTTTTGTCCTTTGCAGAGCTGCCTGGGACTAAGCAGTAGCTCTGCAGCGATGATACGCACAGGGAAGCATAGGGCAGGGGAAGAAAGCATTATATACCCTGAGGGTTTCCGCTCACAGACTTCTGAACATGGTTCTCAGCTGGTGAAAATTGTCACAGCACTGTTGATTTCATTGACTGCCCAGGCTGAAGAGTGTCTCACGTACCTTGTCAGGAGTAATCTTGCTGGATACTAGGAAGAAGGACAAGCAATAGAATATGTTCAGTTATAACTGCAGTGAAGCAGCATTTGGGCTGCTCCTGACATACCTTTCTAAAAGTAGTAAGGATCTCCCTATTGCTATCACAGTCACGAGAGCTCCAACTCTGATAGAAACCCCATGGATGCCATCTTTTAATGTGATTTTACTTACTTTTGATTCATTTGCATTGGCCAATTAATTGACTAAAACTTCAAAGAAAATGAGATGTTGAAGAGGAAAGCTTGGTATGTGGTTTTCAAAGGGAAAGGTGCCTTTAGAGGAAGTGTTAGTATATTGATATTCTCTGTAAATGCTCAGTTGTGGAAATAGGAAACTAATCTTAGGTGGTCCTGACCTGGAAATCTTGGTTGTAAAGAGTTAAATTTCCCTTTGAACTATATTTCATGAAAAATGCTGTGTTCTACTATATATACAAGCAAGTGACATTCCTAGGTTGAAAATTTTATTGGAATCCTTTGGTCTTGATGCTTAAGTGTGGTAGTGAAGGACTATATGTCTGTAATAAAAGTATTGGTAATGTACATTAAAAAATAAAGGTTATTTAAAAGATGAGATAGAGAGCAAGTCATAACCCCCAAAATAGCCGTTCTTTTCCTGCTTAAATAGTTGACTGCATTGAGGTTGTATTTTTCTGTTATTATGTGTATCACAAACTACTCTGGTCAACAGAAAGTTGGGAAGCTTCTTTCTTTTTGAACAAACCTTTTCCTAAATATTTTCACGAGTAAAGAAAAGCTACTATTTGCTTCTGCTGACGCTTGGTGTGGTGCAGAAGCATACAAACATGGTACCCAAGGACTTGGTAGTGCCCTGTAGCAGTCAGACCACCCCAGTGGGGGACAGTAGCTTGGCCAGACTGAGAAGTGGTTACCCAGCTTCCCACTCTTTGGTTTCTAAGGTTGATAATCTGTGCTGGGATCTTTGCAAGACAAGGATCCCTTTTTATCTGCAGAGCATGGCATAGAATTTGATTTAAAAAATGTCTTTCTTGACTTATGGTACAAAAATTTAGACTTTGTGTGAGAAAATTTCTTTTGCAAAAGCAGTTTAGAAGTAGTGTAAAAGAAACATTCTGAGTTAGAAGCAGTGAATAAATATAAAACAGTCATCTTTCCGAGTTGTTTTTACATTGACATGCACCCTATTTTGAGTTATGTAACTTAAGTAATAGGATTGTTCTTTGACCTTCATAATCTCTTTCTATCACTGGAGGTACAAATATTCATGTAAAATAAAATTTTTTCTTTTCTAACCAATCTTCACTTTTAGTTATCCGTATGTGATGATGATTTTATACTTTAATGCAAAACTGTTGATTCATGGAAGTAATCCTGTGTTCATGCATTATACAAAAGCTATATCTGGTATTGCTGCTATTGCTAGGGGCTGATGTGTCACATTTTTATAAATCTTATTTTTAGAATATCTTATTTCAGCCACCACAGACTGTTCTGGTTAAAACCTGGTTGTGTTGATCCTAATGCAGTGATGACATAAGTAAGAGGGTGAGGGGACTAGTTAAAAACTAGTAATATCCCTGAAGTATTACTTTAATTTATTAGAAATGTAGGAAATCCTTTCAAGTCAGGTGCTCCTAAATAGGTCACTTTTGGTTTATCTTGCATTTTTGTGCCACCTCCCCCCTTATTTTTTACTCTGAAGTTTATACATTTATATGCATCTTTTACTTCATTATTCACATCTGCCATTTCCAGAAAAAAACAAATCCTAACCTTTTGCCCTTGTGCCTTTGTGCTTCTCTGTGGGTGAAGGAGAGGTGGAGCTGCCCTCTTAGAGTGTGTGGAGAATCCCCTTGACTGATTGTCTCCAAGAAGGATCTTGCCACTGAGCTTCCCACTGTTCCTCCTGTTCCTGATTTGCCATCTCAGCACAGGCCCCCACTGATGAGTGAGGCGATGCTCTGGATCTCCCTGTCCATGGGAGGGAGCAGATAGTTGAAGCTTAGCTCAGTCTTGAGGCATCCCTGTATCCTGCAGGTTCAAAGTGAGGGTTAGGGGATCATAGTGTAACTTCAGGTCACTCTTTGTCACACATTGCTGTGGTGAGCAGAGGGTCTAATCCAGCAATATGAAAACTGACATAACCAAGTTTGGTTTAAATGTTTTCATGTTGCTGAATTCATGCAGTGTGAGTTTGGCTCAAACTTTAATGGTGTGTGTGTCTGTATAGTCAAATTTGAAGGTATTTACATAATTACTGATATATCAGAAGTATTAAAAGCCCTGTCATGCATTATTATGCTATAAAACCTGGTACCCTTTGTAGACTGTGACACATGGGGTGTTTTTGTTTATATTTTCGACATACTACAAAAGATTGTATGATACATTCAGAAATTATATTGGCATTATAGCAGTCTCTGTCTCCTTTTTCTAGATGGCAGTTCCTCAGAAACAAAAATGTCAGTCTTGGTTTTCTATAATCTGAAAAGGGCTAAAAGTTGAGGTAGTTCATCATAAATAAAAAAAATTTTGATACTTTTTTTTTTCCTCTTTCTTGATGCTCTGACAAAGTGGACTTCTTCCTAACTCTACAGCACATTTTCCTGAAACTTGAAAGTTAGGGAAAGTAAACTTGTTGAATTGCAGACAGGATTAGTTGAAAACAGCAATTTTAGTGTTTTCTGTTTGTATTCTGGAAAAGATAGTGATGGCAGAAGGGAATAGAAACTTCAGGTCTGCAGGAGAGATTCTAATTGGACCATAATAAGGTTTAAATTATTACAGATTCTATTTGTATTCTGTTATCTTCTTCCACAGACAAGAATCCAATAGACGTGTCCTTGTTTAGGTTTTGGTAGGACTGCTTTGAAAGATTGCATTATTGCCTGTTAATGTACTGTTATTTTACTTTTTGGGATACAAGACTTACTGAGCTACATTTGTGAGGATTCTGTAAAGATATTGTTTTCTATTATATGCATGGTGTGGGCTAGGGAACTTGTTGTGTTGACTCTGAATGAAACTTCACGCTCCCTCAAGTATCTGGGAGATATTTTGATACCTATGTATGTTTATCTTAGGCATGTACATTACAGGGACTTTGAGAGTTTTTACAGAGTACATCCTTTCTGTGTCCTGACATCAACTTGAAAATGCAATATTCCTATTGTTTAATTGAATGTCTGTGAATTTCTGCAACTGGTGTATTTTGAATTGCATATGTGCTCATAGCATTGCTGTGCTTGGTCAGTGAGAACATTCTGGGAGATGATGCTTGGTAGAAAGCTCTTGAGCCAACTAGCACAAAGTGTGAGTGGCTGAAGGCAGCTAACAGCAACAAAGGGAGCTCATAAGAAGGCTGGAGAGGGACTCTTCACAAGGGCATGTAGTGATAGGACAATGGGGAATAACCTTAAGCTGAAGGAGGGTGAGTTTACCTATTAGGAAGAAATTCTTTACTCTGAGGTGGTGAGACACAGAGAGAGGTTGCAGAGTTCTCATCACTGGCGGTGTTCAAGACCAGGCTGGATGGGGCTCTGATTAACCTAGTTTAGTGGAAGGTGTCCTTGCCCATGGCAGGAGGGGCTGGAACTAAATTATGATCTTCAAGGTCTTTTCCAACCCAAACCGTTCTATGATTCTGTTGTAGCCAATATGGCCCACCACTAGCCTTGTGTTGCCGCAAAAGACATTGCAAAATCATACCTGTTTTTTCAGCAGTAAGGGGTGAGAGAGCAGGTTCTCTGAGGCATGTGCTCAACTAAAGCAAATGTTCCTTTATAAAGTTGCTCCAGTTGCTCTTATTTCAAGCCTTCTATAGAAGATTAGAAAAGGTTATGCTAGTCTTCTACGAATAGCCCAGTATTGGTCCACGAGTTTTGATTTTGTTAGAGTAGTAGATTCGAATACTTCTGCTCGCTGTAGTAAATCATCTCTCTGAGGCAAGGATGTTTTCTAGCAACCAAACCAAGGCTTTGTTCAGTGATAGGGTTGATTGCTCCTCTAAAGTATAACGAATCCCACTGGTAAGCAAGAATACTTTCACCAGGAGTGCTTGGTCCATGATGAAAGTGGAAATGTTTTTCTGGATGAGGTAGATAAGAAATTGAGTGATGCTCATTTCAAACACTTTTATCCTAAACTACTGACCTCCTCTTAAGTAGCCCTGAATTTCTTTCAGCTCCGTAAGAGCCCTGGACTTTCATCTGTCTCTTTAGGGTAATACTATGTGCGTGATTATTCTACAGTTGAGAAATGTTTGAGGGATTTATTCCCTGTGTTTGCTCTGCTGCCTGAACCATACCTATCCTAGGAGTTGATTGCAGTATTTATCAAAGCTATGGAGCCCCTATTTGAGCCATCTGTAGGTAGTGGTTGTGCCATCTGTCACGAAAGACTGTGTTCCAGAGGGAGAGACAATATGCACAGACTTCATCATGCAAAGCCTGTAGGGTATGGTCTCTGGTGTTTGCTTCATCCTTCTAAGATGTATAAGTTCTTGTGTTTCACTGACTTCTAAAATCCTTATTGCAAGAGGCTTCTGAATGCCACAGTAGCTTATACTTCATCCTTGCCCATCTGTATGCCTTACGCATTTTACTGAACTCCACACATTCCACTGGGAGGTGAACTATGGTCCCCAGTTGTTAAAGACTGTAAGAATATTAAAAAATGGGCAAAACCAAGCTGCAGTAAATTTCCAACTAGTATATAAAGCTCAGAGTTAATGGCAAGAGTCACACAAACTGAAGTGCCTTTGGGTGCAAGCATATAGTTTTCTGAATATTTTTACTGTGAATTGTCAAGGATTACAGCAGCAGCAGATGTTTGAGGCAGCATGATATAGATTGTGTATACCTTTGTGCTATGATTAACTGAGCCAATATCCTTGCATGCTAAGAGATAGGTGAGTCCAAAAACTTTCAAGAGAACATTTAACAGCATATTTCAAAAATAGTTTCGGTACAGATGTTGCTACCAGGAGTGACATTTCAAAACTTTTGTGCGGTGGTTAGTGATCATCTCATTTGTGATTAGTGGTAGTGTAATGTGATTAGCCACTAAATTTGAAGCGAAATTTGAGTTGTCTTCGGATGTATTTTGTGTTGTATCTGAGGGCAGTGTGATGACCTAGACAATACTGAATCTGAGAACTTACTAATGAAACTCTGGGCCTTCAGGACAGCAATTTTCTTGACTTCATGTTCTCTCTTATTGCACAGGCTTATTTGCAGTCCTTGTTGCAGGGAAGAATATGTCTTCATACTGTGTGGTCATGGGGCCATGAATCCTTCTCCTGCCCCTTTCAACTCTGAGTAAAGTGTGGACTGGTAATTAAAGAGTTCAAAGGCTGCTGCCCAATTTACGTGTTGCCCAAGTCTGTTGCTCATCTGTGCAAGTAGGACTCCTTAGCTACCCTTGTTCATTTTTGACCCACACAGTGTTGGCGGTCTGTCAGAAACAGACATGAAATACAAAGCAGTGAAGTGGTGGGGGGTTTAGTACATATTTTCTTTAAAAAAACCAAACCAGAACAAACAAAAAAAACCAAAAAACACAACACGAGGAACAATTTGTACAAATGACAGCACCCTAAAAAGAGACATTGCATCAGTAAGAGGTGATACTATGCATTGCTATGTTAAACGGGAAAGGAACTGATTTAGCATACACAAATGAACTTTAAAGAAGCCCTATGATAGCTATTCCTATTCTAATACATGTAATCAGATGTAACATTAAGAGCCTGTCATGACTTATATGTGTAATGTCTGTGTACTTATATATGCATTAAAATTTTCCAAGAAATACATAGCAAGAACATTATATTGTCAGCAAGGGGTTATGCATGTTTGATCTAGACCAAGCTTCTGAAAATACTCATGAAATGTGGATGATCAGACATTTTATTTAAATATTGAATTTGAAGGCATTTGAGTGGATTATTCTTTGTTCCTTGTGGATGTTCTCTCAACATGAAATGAGGGGGATATATAAATATATATATCTTTCCTTTTTTTTTTTGCAGCATAGCAGGGACTTGCTTCGTTGCTAGGTAACAAGGTATTGCTTTATTTGCAGGAGCAGTAGCTGGGTTGATAGTAGAGGTAATGATCTATCTGAAATGTATTAATATATACTGGAGCAGTAATAATGATTATTGAAATTGCTTACTTTTATATGCACCATGCCATGGAAAGATATATAATCAGTTAATTAGAATATTTCTTTCTCCTGTGTGTAGAAAAACTGCTTAATTACTAAGAATGGCCAGGTATTTAGTAAGCATCAGAGTCTGTATTGTTTATTTAATGTTTTAAAATGAGCTATTTCAAATACAAAACAAGTAAAGTGTTAAAAAAATAAGGGGATTTAAAAGGTGTAGCTATAATTGCCCGTTCATAGGGGGTTTTTTTTGGCCTTTCACAGGCGGGCTTGCTTTTTCAACAGTAATACACTTTTGTCCAGGAACCAAGACCAAACCTGCCAGTCTCCAGGGCAGAAGTTGGCTTCTTTCCAGTGGCAGGCTGCCATCTCGGTTCTGCCTCCAAGAAGACTGGCAGGTGGTCTGCAGGCCACGCCACTGCCTCATTCCTCACACAAGTCTGGAAATTCAGAATGGTCAGATTTGTCTTCAGGGCAAATGCTAATGCCACCTGCTTCCACTGCTGACACAGTGACTGACTAGGTGGTGCTGGATGCTCTATCTGTGACCAAAATTTCACTGCTGTACATCTTGTTCCGTTTTGCTGTTATTTGTGAGAGGGAAGCTTATACAGTCCTAGTGGATTCCCCATTGACTTGATGCTCCTCTTATGTCAGGTTACTCTTAGCCTGGTGACATCTTCACTCCTGTGTGTTCTGTGAGATGTATTAATCGGGTTTCACTGCTGTTTATGGATACAGAAAGGCTATGTTTGAGTGCATGGGGTAGGATTTCCTTGGTCACACTGAAGAGCAGTTGTTCTTTCAGGGTGATGGAAGCTGTATTGACTCTCAAGAAAGTTCTATTCAACATTAGTCAAATTAGTGAATGTATGAATTAGTATGACTGGCTGAACCTTCCCAGCTGAGAGAGACCCACAAGGATCATTATGTCCAACTCCTGGCCCTGCACTGGACAATCCCAAGAATCACATCATATGCCTGAGAGCATTGTCCAAACACTTCCTGCATTCTGTCAGGCTTAGTGCCGTGAACACTTCCCCGAGGAGCCTGTTCTAGTGCCCAGCCACCCTTTGGGTGAGGAGCCTTTTTCTATCATGTAACTGGAACCTCTCCTGACTCAGCTTCTTGCCATTCCCTTGTGTCCTGTCACTGGTCACTGGAGAGAAGAGATCAGTGCCTGGCCCTCCAACTTGGATCACTCTTGCCTAAATTTTTGACACCTTTCCTTCTTGCACGGGCTGAAGTTTAATAATAAATCACATGTATAATTCTGCTACTTTTAGAGCAAACATTGGCCTTTTTCTTGTGTCAATCAGTTTTTAGCAGCTGCAAATCTTTTTAGCCCACAAGCTTACCTGTTAGACTTCCAACTTTGGTTCCAGACATTCACATATGGCTCCAGAAAGCTGCAGCTCACCTTCACTCCACTCATATGGGTTTTCTCATCCTGATGGTTTTACCCTTAAAAAGACTATTATCTGTACTCTTGATGATTCAGTTTCATTTATTTGTGTTGGTTTAGTGTTTTTGTTTTGGCTTTGCTTTTTTTTGTTTGGTTTTTTTATTTGTTTGGTTGGTTTGGGTTTTTTTGTAATTTGCAAAGCAAGATCCTGCTTTCTTTAAATAGAATTAAAGGAGTGTTTATCAGTCTGTGATGCAGAGCAAGATTAGTCCACAAGGACAGTTAATGGGCAGGCAAAACCAGGACAGTAGAGTTGGCAAAGTTGATCCAATATACCTCAGCTGTGCTTTAAAGTATTTGCAGCTGTGGGTAACGTTGCTCCTTGTTGTAGTTTTTATGTTGTATCATATGTGACATTTTCCCTTAGACTTCTAATGACTTCTAACATAGTCTTTCACACAATCACAATCATTTCGTAAGTAAATAGCTGCAGGCTTGGACAGTGTCTTAAGTATTCCCGATCATTTGGCTTTCATTTCAGAAAAGACAATGAGTAAATAAAAAGAGGCAAAATGGCACTCTTGCAGAATCTGGCTTTCCTGAAAAGTTACAAAGAAGGGAAAAAAAAAAGCCAAAGCACAAGAGAGTTAAAAAGAGTAAAATTTAGAAAGCTTTATCTATAGATGTAGAAGATCAAAGGAAATAAAAGGAAAACAGAAAGGATAAATGTGAGAAAATGGGTGCAGCAGTAAAAAAAGAGCAGCAATTATGGTTCGGCATGAGTCAGGAGGACAAACAAGGATGGCACTCTTCCGTGAGTCATCAAAAGGAAGGTATTTGAAGCTGTTGCTGGATAAGGCCTTCAGTATATACATTTCTATTACCTTCAAGTCAGAAGAAATTTATTTCTTTTTTATATTTTCATGTATTATCAAGTGGAAGTTGTGCATTAAGGAAATCTAGGCATCCAAGGTTAGTCACTCCCTGTGTGATGATCCTCGGCTCACTTTCGGAAGTTTCCCCTCTTCTGGCAGCACCTGGCTGCTGTGTGTTGGGGCTCAGTGTGCAGCTGCCGCGGTGATTCGTCTTGGCACTGGGAGCCCCTGGAGAATCCTTGGATCATTGTCATCACACAGAGGCATATTAACATGGACTACAGGGCTTCCTTAACTCCCCAGATTTAGTGAGCTTTATGTTTCATTTCACTACTGTTTAAAATTCCCCAGTCATAATAATTAGACTGACAGTGGACAACATCTGCCTGCTTGATGTTTTCGTTATTTGAACAGCCAGGTTGAGGACTTGTTTCTTCACATTCAGTGAAGATTATCTGTATGGCTCTTTCGATAAAAATGCTTTCCTTAGTGGATAAATCTTCAAGGAACTGGATTTTTTCCTAATTTCAAAATACTTCAGTATGTTTATGTGGATGTGTTGTAAGCTCAGAAATCAATCTGATCCTTGCTTGTCCTAAGCATCAGATCTCTCATTCCAATCTGAGTCAAAAGAATCCTGCATATAAATTCTGGTTGTGCATGCTCAGGTGAGAGGACTCACTGAAGACAGTTGCTTAATTGATCACTGTTCTGACACGAGCATGGAATGACATTCACTCTACAGGAACGTCATGTCATTGAGAAACAAGTGGACAGCTTAGGTTTGTTTCACTGAGTTTTATTTATCAGTTCTGAAGGAAGGAATTGAATTTAAATTTGGAGTGCTTCAACTTTCCTGTTTGTAGCAAAAGAGTATTTTAACAGTAGCATGATCCTTTTATTTGATGAAGTGAACAGTGATTAAATAACTGCAGTTATGTGAAGTTACGTAAGAAACAAATTTGAAGTTCTTCCTCTGAGGTGCAATTATTATTAAAAAGATGTGTATTTTAGGATTTTTTCGTCATTGACTTACTCCATTAAAGTTTTCTTTTGGAGAATACTTTTTAACCTAGAGAAGTATGGTTTTGCAATTTTTCTGTCAGTGTTTCAAAATTATTGGGCATTTGTGCTGCAAGAATGGTTTCTTTCAGAGGTATTAAGTTCCCATAACTTTCACGAAAGTGAGTAGATGGATCCCTTTTAATATCATCAGTGTGGTAGGGATATTGTGGCTTGCACTGCTGAGGGGGGAAAAAGGTGCAGGTAAGAAGTTAGTGGAGCCGAGGTGGGAAGCTGAAATTGCTGTGAGGATTGAAGATGCTGGAAATAATACAGAGGAGAAGGAGGTACAGAGAAAGGAGGAGTTTTGGTATGGGTCAAGGGAAGGATTGTGGAGACAAAAGTGAAAATCCACAGGAAAATGTACTGTTGTTTATGCTCCTGGTGGCACATGTCAGTCACCTCTAAAATAAGTTGCTGTGTGGTGAATGACATATTGGCTTAAGTGAAAGCACTTGCTTGGTTTCAGGTAGCTTCTCATACTGCTCCCTCACTGTGCCAAGTGCCCTCTGGTATTGCAGCCTGATGGATAAGAGCCACCAGCACCTGGCACTCTTGTCTTTTACCTGTGGGGAAAGTGTATGCCACCAGAAACCTGGATTGAGCATGGTATTACGGTTTATGAGAAAGAGTTCCTCAGTGTACATGTTGCTAGGTAGCAGGTAGGAAAGGTGAAGGCAGATAAATATGCCTTCTACCTGGGATGGAAGGTGGTGGAGTGAGGTGATAGACGGCTATGTTAAAAATGCACTTTTGCTTTCTCACATCCTTTTAATCAGATATTTTACTTCAAGGATTCATGTTTGCTAATCCTTGATTGGAATTTTCTTTATGTTTGTGATTAGTAAATGCAATATCACTTATGTAACCATAATAATTTTTCACTTTAACTGGCAGTCCATGAGAAAGAATTTTGTTGTTTTCATAAATATCATCATTAGTTTATGAGAACAAAGATCAGTATAAGAAAACAGTGTGGGACATCTGATTTTAGGCTTGCAGAGAGTGAGGATTGTGAACCACTTCTTACAGTGCCTGTCCAGACTGCATACAGGGTAGATGTTTTTTAATGGCTCTTATTTCACCCATTCTGATTGTGTGGATACAGCCAGTAAAGCCTGAATGATTTTATGAATAAAGCATGGTGTTAGGATTTAGAACATACATTTTTCATTCCTATTAGTATGCCAGGTTTTTCTTAGCCTTAAATTTATCAGTTAATCCACATGTGCTTCAGGTTTGCATTTGTGAAAAAGAAAATAGGAAAGAGAAGTCAAGTTAGTATTTTTTTCCCCTCTGCACTGATAGAAACATACACTTGCATTATTCAGTGACTCAAGAGCCACACTCTATCAGCAATACAGAACGATGTGACCACATTGCAACAGGAAGGGTTGACACTATATAAAATTAAAGTCAATGCATTAAAAAATAGGCTTACAACCTGATGTTTGTACTGTGATAAGACTCACTAGAGTACAATAAGCTTGATCATAGGCAATGTAGGATGGTGGATTAAATTTCTTAATTGCTAATAGTAAGTAATCCTTGTGTCTCCAGGGTATATAGAAGGTTGAAAAGCAGCCAAACCACTGCATTTTCATTGTGTCAGTCTCCGTGGCAGTTCTCTGTGGAAGCATGCTGATGGGCAGGAGAGAGGTTAGGAAGAGCCTGTGGGTATGTATGGCATTGCTGTCAGGTTAATAAATTACATGGGTCCACTGAAAAGTGGATGCACAGAAGCACATGTTGTATATCCTTCTGTGACACTCCGGTGTGGCATTCTCCTGGCTCAGGGGATTCAGTTTTTCATTACTCTCTCCCTCTCTTAATTTAATTTGTGAACTCATTTCACATGAGTCTATTCTACTCCTAATACTTCTACATAACTTTCTGGAATACTAGAAGTGTATAAAAGCAGTGAGAAGAGAATAGACCCCTGAGCTTGAACTGTGTTTTCACTGTGCTAAATTCATGTTTTACCATTCATAAGCTCTGACTCTACAAAACCTGTGCTGCTGTTATAAGATAAAATGTGTAGGTTTGGATTTGATTTTTCTAAGAAGCTGGATAATAGGCATAGAAGCGATGCATACAGTCACATATCAGAATGGTTCTGTGTTATATTGCTGTATTTGAAAGTAAAGCTAAAAGAGCAAGTCTTTCATTCTTCTTCACATTTCTTTAATCATTTTTTAGCATGCTGTGAAGTAAAACATACTGTGTTATATATTTTTCTTAAATCACGTTGCTGTACCCTATTCTTATTTATCTAGTGAAGCGGGAGGCCATGTCTGAGCACGTGTACTTTGCTCCCTGCTCTCCAGTTCCAAACTATTTGATGTTCAGTTTACTGCCCTTTTTCATTTCATCTTGCTGGTCTGTGTCTTCTCTTCTACTTTGCCGTGGAGTGGTAGAAGTCCTGGATGCCTGAGCTGCAAGGACAAATCTTACCAAATGGGATACATCCAGTTCTCTTCATTCCACCATGAATATCATTCTCCTTGGGACCTGAGATGCTTTAGCTCCTTGTAGGCTTCTGCTGTAGTAAAACATGGATGTTAACAAAGCAGTCTGGAAAGGCTGAGAGTTGACAATGTAGGATCAAGAGCAGCTATTAGTAACAGTTGCTATCGTCTGCATCTTGTACTAGCATATCACCAATACTGTGACTGGGATAAGATGATATGCGGCTCTTTCTTACCGCTGACAATCTGGATGACGTTCCTGGAGGGCAAGGAGAGACACGTCAAAACTGCAAGTTGTCCCCTGCTTGTCTCTAATCTGGCTCAGTTTTACAAACTGAATCAGTGGGTTGGGAGGAGAGGATTAGCACTAACAGCAGTGTCCTTTACTCCTTAGTCTCAACAGAACCCTTTACAGAGCAGAATCAGAGAGAAATACCGCCATACAACGTGCCTGTGTTCTTGGGTCCGTGTAGTTTGATTACATTTGGGTTGTGTCCACACTTTTCTTTGCATTCCTGAGAGATCATAAATTCCTTTTACCTAAATAAAAGTTAGAACCTTTCACAACACAGTGTTGAAGATTTACTGAAGGGTAACAAAGTGCCCTGTTTGTTTTGTCTTAAAAAAAACACAAGGAGAAAATTGTCAAGTTTGGAAATAAAAGGTTTCTCCTAAGCACAGTATGCATGTTGCCTGCAAGCCTGATTGGTGTCTGAAAGGCTTTTTTCTTGCCCTTGTATAGTAATAAGGATTCCACAGGTGATATTTACAATAGGGCTGCTCCAGTTTGGGCAGACTGTTCCTATGTGCAGAATTTGATTATCTGCAGGATGAGAAGCTAGTCAACCTTACGGCTTCAAATATCATAGGAAAATTAAGATGTGGATTTTTTGTTCCCCCTCCTATATGATAAATCAAAACTGTCTGTGCAGTCATGGGACTTGTGCATTTGTATTTCTAACAAAAGCTGAGATTCAAGAGTTTGTGGGTTTGGAAGGAAGACAGACTTTATTGAGGCTCATGGTGAAATCACCAGAGTGAGAGATCTTGCCATAACTGTGCCATCTCTGAAATGGAAATAAAAAATAATCCTTGGGGATTTCTTTCTGGCTGTGTGTATAAGCAGCTATGAGATTGAATACTTTTTTAGGGTAGGTCTGCTGAATAAGAAAATACTATTTTTACACAGTCAGCTTTCATTCTAGCATTTCATTTTAACTGTACCCATCCTTTTCAGTTCTGCAATGCAGTGTAATCCCTGTTTTACTGGAGTACAGCATGTCCAACTGAGACATTGGCTTCATTGCAGTCAATGGTATTTTGACACTGACATCCAAAAAATTGGGCTCCCATCCTTGTTACCAATAAGTGGTGTTTGAAACAGACACTTTCACTGGCATTAGATCGTTGCAAGCAGGTAATTTATAAACTTGTGGGAAATATTTTAGATTCTATCTAAGTTCTAATGTATGTATGCTTAGTTATTAAACAGTGTTGATATTCAGTGTATGTTCAGAAATTCTTGAAAAGCAAAGGTTCATTTGGGAGCAGGGTGCCTTGGACCAAGAGCTTAAGTGTAAATCTAGACAAAAGATAAAGAGTGTGTTAGCTAGGAACTAAACATAAGCAGTTTCTGCCGGGAATGTAAGTTGTGCAGCCCCAGATGTCTGGCACCCTGGTACTTCTGGCAAGCTGGAGAGGCTTCTCAGTATGTTCTCTTGCCCTTGGAAAAGTACNAAAGAAAAAAAAAGAAAAAGGAGGCATTTTGATTCTGCTTAGAGGATTTTGTTGTTAAGATTTAAGTTAATGAAATGCCTGACCTATTGAATTATTTTCCTAACCACTTATCCAACTTTAAAATACGTGACAAATTCAATGCCACTAACATAGCAAAAATGATTTAAATGTGTGTTCACTGAGTGCATAATAATCTGCAGTGTACAGATAACTTTTCAGTTTGCTGCACAGAGATTTAACTGTGCAACTTTGAGCTAAGCTAAAATAATGATGTACGTTTTCCCATTTAATTTTAGATCCTATTTTTCAGTATATGGGTCAGCTCCTCAACTCAGCCCTGCATTAGTCTTGTTGCTCAAAGCACGTTTAGAACTATGATCAGGTCTTCCACATTTTCGTTTCTTTAAAATGACCTGTAAATGAGATGATTGTATCTAGAAAATATAGATGTGTCCAACGACAGTTCTTGTCTTCTTGCAATTTGCACAACAAAAGTTAGGTTTACCCTCTGAAACAAATTATTTTTACTAGTGACTCTTCTGCTGATAAATCTCTGCAGTTTTTTTTAACCTTTCAGGAATTTGACAGGAAAGGTTGTTTCCTTCTCTCATCTTAATCTCAGTTGTAAAGTTTAACAGGGTTTGCTATCTCACTTTTCCATGTACCTTCTTTGCTGTTCTGGAGAAAATTTTAGCGCAGTAGCTTGTGTCTGCATTTTTGCTTAAGGCGGGGGGAAGCCGCCTTGATTTTGAACCTAAAATAGACTGTGTGAGCCACTGTGACCACATCTGAATGAATAATTCTTCAGTTGCATACCCCAGAAATATGAGGCTTAGCTCCCTGTTTACTATGACCTGGAGCAGATTGGTGGTACTCAAATCCAGGCTTTGGTGGTCTCTGTTTCTCAGGCGTGTTGTGGCTAGCTCTGCTGCAGTAGTATCTGGGGTCCCTTGCACATTTTTTTTTTCCTGCTTTCTAGTCACGTGTGTCTGCAAAGGTCGTAATACACATCACCCATTTTTACATAAAGGTGGGTGTATTTATTTAAACCCCACATACACAGTTCCACATACTTGCTCGCCAAGTATTTGGAAACAACATAATTAATCATGCCAATGCAAGATTCATTATACTCTCCATTTGACGCCTTAAAACTGCGCCTTTATGAGAAGGGTGGTCTGAGAGATTTGTCAGTGCAGGTTACTGGAAGGTACCACTGAGGGATACCAGCCCAGGTCTTGTCCATAGAGTGCTCGGTATTTAGAGTTTTTGTATTCTTCATATATGGAAATTCCTGCTGCCCTTGATTTATTTTTTAATGCAGGCTTTGTTAATGCACATTTTCTTATTGCACATAGAGAATAAAAATATGGTTGAAGTTAGAAGAATAAGTGACTGCCCTTGCAGACAGCAAAACCTATATAAATTATTTAATTCATCCATTCATTCATTAAATGGGTGTACATCACCTGGTCTTTAATCTTAACAGGTGGTATGAAGTGCTGAGCTGCCAGGTAAATACTGCCCTTTTCCCTTCTGATTTTAAGAGACGTGTAGAAAAAAAAGACTGCTAGTGTAAGCTTTTGAATTTTTACTGCCTATTGAAAAATAATTCCATGCAGATCTTACAGTAGACACTCTTCATTGTACTTGTCAATTGTTTCACAGCTTTACACATATTTTAAATGAGATAACTGGACTGTGCTGCTTTAGCATTTAAATGAAGCCAAATTAGTATTCTGTCAGCAAGCAGAAGGGGTTTTTATACTAGAAAGGTGTAGGAGGGAGATGGATAATGATGGATGAAACTTGCTGATACAAACACATGCCATATTTTCTTAAAAAAAAAGTGAAATTCTGAACCACTGAAGCTTGTAAATTGCTAAAGCTAACCCTAGATGATTTTAACATATATGCCAGTTCCTGAGGGCTTATGAAATTTATTAGTGAAATGATACAACAGTAGCATACCGGAGTAAATTTTTATATTTTTGAAGTATTTCTTGTATCATGGTACAGTAATATTTTTCATTTAGACAGTAAGAAAATGTCTCCTAGTGAAGAGATTTCACGAGATTTTAAATAGTGGAAAATTGGATGCACAATTTAAAAAAAAGAATTAATAATCCATAGCAGAAGCTCATGTTCACAAAACCAGTTCTTTCTTCAAAATGTTATTGAATAGCCAGCCATTCTGCAAAATGCTTCCTATTGGTAAAACACTGTGTTGTGTTTGTGTTTTATCTCAACAAAGAATTAAACAACCATACTATGTGTGGTGGTACACTACATTGTGCTAGGTCACAGCTGATGAGGGGAGCTGGTTGCAGTGCTCCTAGCAGCACCACTTGTACAGAAGACTGCACAGACTATGAAAGAATAGAAACATGTGTGGGTGTTTGTTCTCTTCATTTCAACGGTATCCTAGAGGTGCAAAATAAGGACAGAGATTGCTGAAGAACAAGGCCGTCTTTTTCTGCAACCTTGAGTGGTTATCCCATAAGTAACATACATAATAGACATTAAACATACATTAAAAATGTTTACTATGTGGTTATTTCACTGCTTATGGAGGAGAGCAGATGCCATTAAGTCAAATCTGATTTTATTATTAATCCAACCTCTTCCTTTCTGTTTTTCCCTGGGCTTTTTGCCTTCTTCATTGGTCAGTACCTTTTGCTCATTCTTTTGCTGTCATTTCTCCCTGTTACCTCTGCAGTGGTTGGCTGGATGAGGGTGAAATGTGGTTGCAAGTGCAGATTAAATTGCTGAACTGGGTGGTGGGAGGTAGAGAAAGAAAGGTGGCCTAGAGCAAAGCTGGAAGGGAAGAGGGATTTGTGGTCTGTTGAGCTGAAAATAAGATGTGAAGAGGGAGAGGGACAAGGTTGACAGAAGAGAGAGAAGGAAGTTGAATTTGCAAAGAAGAAGGCAGGAAAGTTATCCGAACAGCCAGAAGAGACAGATAAAATTATCTACTCTGGTTATCACGAACGCCTTGTGATGTCACCTACTGATATCCTTCAAATAGTTGCCTTTTAATTTTATTGTAAAATGTTAGTCCTTCCATTAGCTATTTCTCATCTGATTACTATAATGACCCATTTTCTGGTCTTCCTATTCTTCTCCTGTGTTATTCATCCTCTTAAAATTTCTGGCACTCATTTTATCTCTCATAGGTTCCAAATTCCCATTTTGCCTTATTATTTCAGGAGTTTGCGTTGGTTGTATCTGCAGTTAAGAATCGGATTAACAAAATTTTACATTTGCATTTTAAGTTCTCAACAGATATAATTCCTTGTACAGTTTGCACTTAGTTGGGGCTCATAGTGTCTCTCACCATCTTTTAATTTATGATTTGCACATGGTGTTTTGTCATTTATTTGCTTTCCCTGAGCATGAATGGAGGGGCATCCCTGGCCTGTACAAGCTCATACTTCCCGTTGGTCTGTAAAACAAATGTAGCTTGTAATGTTCTGTAGTTCTAGTTATATTTGAAGGTCTTACTTGATGCCTTTGTGTGCCAGAGATGAAGCATGGAGCAAGTCCTTCAGCGTGACCCTGAGCAGCACTTGTTTGCAGCAGTGGAGCAGCGGGATGGCTGGGAAGCAGCTCCAAGCAGGAAGGACACACTGGGGTGGTGGTTGTAAAATCTGTGTATTGGAGCATTCCAGTGTGCCTCAGACTCCTCCATCCCACCGCCTACCAACATCTTGGCTTTGAACTGGAGCTTCTGTGTCGGTCCCCAGATAGCTCTGCCTGTGGAGAACTGCTCTCTGGGAAGACATTTAGAAATTTCAAGGTGCTAGTGGTGCACTGTGCTCTGCTCCCTCTGTTTTCCAAACTGAAGTACAGATTTTCATATCTGGAGCAGTTCTGAAGAGCCAGTACATTCAGTACGTTCACCCAGAGGGTGGTGAGCACTGGAACAGGCTCCCCAGGCATGTAGTTACAGCACCATGCCAGTCTGAGTTCAAGAAGCATTTGGACAATGCGCTCAGACAAATGGTGTAGTTCTTGGGGTGTCCTGCACTGAACTCAGTGACCTCCCTTCCAAGTCAGCAGATTCTCTGATTTTAAAATGTTTTGTTAGCTTTATGTATAATTCTAAATCTTCCAAGAGTGAAAAATCTGAAGAATTTTTCCCAGTCCATCTATGCCATTCTTTGTTGGGAAAAGCCTGGCTGCACCACTCTTGAGCTGGTTCCGTCCTCTGGGCATCCAGCTCCTGGGGCTCAGTGGGAACACCAGCACGTGGTAAATTCCATGCAATCAGTGTTCATTCATAAAGGATCACTGGACCCAGTTTAGGGTGAAACACAGAATGAATTCCTGAAAATTAAGAAATTTTGCTTGTGATACAGAAACATAGCATTCCAAAGGCATATTTTAAATTTAATACAGTCATTTGCTTACAATTCTATTTAGAAATTTGGTTTACTTATGTGATTGAGTATGTGTGAGAAATCGGTTTGAGAAGAAAATACGGGCACAAAACATGAATAAAAAATATTTTATGATTAAAAGGTTCGTATTACAACAGAAACAAGTTTAAATGTCAGAATTCTTAAAATGAGAAAGGCTTACATTTTTCTGGATCTTGCTCTGGATCACAAACACAGGAAGAATTAAAAAACCTGCATAAATGAGATGTATACTTGAGTAGTAGAGTTTCTAAAACTATGCTCAATTAGCAGTGACTAAATTTAGCCTTACTTACTAATTTGAAAACCTAAAAATATTGTTCTCCAGTACAACTCAGAAATACATTTCAAGTCTCAGTAAGGCATGTGAAGATACCCCATATTAGAAAACATAGGAAATATGTAGGTAACATTGTCATCTAGTTGTCCATAACAAGAGGGTTTTTCCTCTTTGCTTGGTATTCATATTAATCTACTCTTCTGATTCATTATTAATCATAGTTGATGTGGTGGTTTGGTGTAAAATGTTCATGACGGGATTTCTTACATTATAGGGAGTTAATGTGATCTGTACTGTAATGCACGTTGGTGACAAGACTATAGAAACTTATTTGCCTTCAGAATAATGCCTCTGGCATTATTCTAGTACTATACCTAGTACTATAAATTAAGAGATATAAATGTACATATAAACTAATGTCTTTTTTGCTCTAGCAAAACTTGTAATCCCAAACAAATGTGCATTTTTATGGCATTATTTCTGATCTGAAGGGTGATTATTTAGCGTTATAGTAACTTTTGTAAAATAGGATTAAAATAGAGTATGATCTTTGTAATGCATAAATGAGCTGAATCAGTTATATAAGATTTAATTGAAGAAATGTGAAAGTGATTTATTTTGAAAGTACAGATCACATGAGAGTATATAATGAGCTCTGAGTACATCACTGAACAGCAGTACAGGAGGAATAATCTGAGCAGGAGGAGTAGAGCTACTGGATCTTTGATTGAACATCAGTCAGCAATAGAACACTAATAAAGGACGGTGACACATGAATGTTGTGCATAGTAGCAAAAGGAGTGTGCATAAAAACTTCCAGATTTCTGTCCCCTAGTGTGGATCCCTTTATGTTTTAGCTGGGATAATGTGTGTATACATTGGATTCTTTATACTTTAGGAGTAGAAAACAAATTTCTGCTCTTGGTAGAAGAGTTTTGCTAAATTGCATGTATGTTAAGATAAATGTCTTGCAAAAGATAGTAAAACTTCATAATGATGAATTATTTTCATAAATCAAGGAGGACAGAATAAGAGATAGACAAGTGGCAATTTAGGTTAAATATTAACAGAAAACATAATTGAAAAGTTAGAGTGGTTAGTCATTGGGTTAAGGATATTTATAATCACAGAAATATTTAGGTAGGAAAAGACCTCTAAAATGGTTGAGTCCAACCATTAAACTAGAACTGCTAAGGTAAGCTACCACTGCTGAGATATTTGCTAAATTACAATATTTGGAATTGTAAAGAGGCACAACTAGAGATTGGGGAGATTAATGACAGCATTGAGTGGTTTGGGAATCATTATAGATGTGATTTAGGGCCTCTGACTTCTTGCAACATGGGACTGCTGTTCTGCAGTTAGCTGAACCCACAGGTCTGCTAAGTCATTTTGGTTTCCTGCAGGTCCAAAAATCCCCTCATGAAACACTCTGCAAAACAAGGACTTCCTGGGGTTGCTGCTCCTGATGGGAAAAGTGGGGAATGGAATCCTTGGAGCTGCTTTTCCTTCTTTTGCCTTTATTGCATGGGTTGGATGGGTTTACAGTAAAGAACAAGAAAATCAAATTCTGAGCCATGGAGTTGAGGTTTATCCTCCCTTTGAGGAGAGCTTTCCTTTTTCAGGAACTTTTGATCAGGCTGAACGAAAAAGGGAGAAAGAGTGGAGGTAAAGAAAACATGCTAGACTATCCTGTATGAGGAATCGGGTCTGTGCAGCCCTTCTCGCTGAGAAAATTCAAATAGAATTCATAGCAAGAAAGCCTTTCCCCTGACAACCCATTCACTGCTGGGTTTTGCCAGAGTGCTCCATTAATAATGGATCTGCCCAAACTGTGGAATTCTAAAAGATACATACATCTGTATTCTTTTTAATTTATAAAATAGCTTTATGAACAAGAAGACTGAGATGACCAAAGCTTTTCTGGTTTATACTGTTAATACAAAGTTCAGGTTCTTTTTTTTTTTTAACTGTAGTATAATATCAGCCTCCTGTTTGGAGAGCTCTTCCATACACCTTGCTTTGTTCTAATTTGGTTATGTACAAAAATGTTTCTTCCTTAAACCAGACCAATGTTGAATGTTTAATGAAGGAAGGTGCATAAGAAGATACATATGATCTGAACGGCATTGTGGTTTCAATTTATCTCAAATCGTGCAGACAATAATCTTTTCTGTTGGAATTTGTCACATCTCTCAGAACCACATGGAAGAACTTACTTGAGCTATTGACAGATGAATATTTTTGCCTCTTTATTTGTATCCTTTTGTAACCCCACTTTTTGATGGTGTTCCTTCCTGCTCTTACCTCAAGGCATAAAAGAAAAAGATATTTTGAGAAATGCTTTTGCCGTCCCCTTGCTGCCCCTGGCAGAGTTAATCCAGCCATCCTGCTGTGCTTATAGAGCCTGTTCTTTCCCCCCCACGGTGCTTCCTCCTCACAGATTAAGAGTCAAAGTACAGGATGATGGTGACTCTGCCTATGATGTATGATTCTGCTCTGCTGTGGTGGTCATTGCCTTTTTCTAAGATAGTAGTAGTATTGATACCATTGTGACAGCATTAGGGATTATTCTAAGAGAAGCAAGGATATAAAGGAGAACTAATAGTTGTCTCATATATTTGGAAAATAGACAAGATTTGGGGTTCAGAATCTGACAAGCAACATCACAATCCAAAGTGATTGTAGATTCGTCAAAATTGATTTTAATTTATTTAAAGTATGCTTGTCAATCAGACTGCCTCAAAGAAAACCGTAGATTACTTTAGCTGGAGTTGAGATTAATTGGTAGCTTTTATCTATATATATATCACAAATAATTTGATGGAGGATTTTTTTTACTTGTTATTTTTTATGTCACACCATAACCTATACTGAGGTTATTTGTCATTCAGAGTTTATTCTTTTAGGAAGTGTCCTTGCTGAAAGAAAAGTGATAAAATCAATCAGCTGGCTGTCACTGCATTGCAGGTAGAGCGATAATTGAGGACACTCTTTGCATCATGTCATATGTGTAGGTGCATATTTCCTGTAAATTAATGAAATTAAGATCTTGGTAGTGGTGACATCCCTGGACAGCATAACACATGGTACCCAAAAATAGAGTCAGTGCTGCCTATTACCAGCACATCACAAAGTGATTTTCCTCCAGTGTACCAAATGCCATCAAGGACAGTGGACTGGCCAAGACTAAGCAGCCACTTTGCAGTAGGGTGAATCCACACTGATTACTGGTAAGACAGGAGCAGTTATAAGAAAACATATTTCATTGCATGATTACCCCACCTCTGATGAGTTTATTCCAGTCCTCAAGCAGAAAATAGCAGACACCTGACAGACAAACCAGAAAACCAAATTTAGTAACTGCTGAGTATTGAAAAACATAGAAGGATAGACTATGGTTTCTTTAAAAGTGTTTCTTTTAGGGTACTTTACAGATTTATTTTTGTACGCTAGCTGCCCCCTTCTTTTGGGTACTCCAGTGGGAAGGAAGCTGCAGATTCACTGTGATGGATGTATCCATGTTTGGCTTGCACCACTGTAAGCACAAGTAGCTGCTAAAATGAAATTTCCACCCCTTCCTCTTTCCTCTATCCTTGGTCGTACTTTCCTACCCATTTACTTGTGCCAGTATCAACACTTCTGTGGTCAAGGAAGGAAGGAGGCAAGGAGCTGGCCACACAGAGAGCTGCTCCGTGCCCACCTCCCAGGTCCATTTTTAAGGTGAATGGGATCCCTGGAGTGAGATCCTTGTGGGGGGTTGCTTTGCTGCAGCTGCTCCCGCACTGCAGCCCAGCATCCCTCCTGTTGGACAACACCCTGGTATTCATTTCTGCAGATTTTTCTTCTAAGGAAGCAGTTCTGTGCAGTTTTCATGAGACTTATAGGACAATTCACCTGTATTTCGACAGTGAATTGGGATCGCTTGTGGCCTTAACATCATGCTGTCTATTCATACTTGTAGATTATTCACATTACCAGTTGTGGCTCTTGTATCAAAGCCTACAAAGAGTTTTCAGATTTTTATCATTACGATGCTTTTACAACTCTTTCCCTTAGTTCTTGGGTAAATATTAATGTTTGCAGTAGAACAGTGATGCATTATCAAGTTTGTAACTCTGGGATATATATATATATACTGCTATTGGGGATAGCGAACTTGGACAGTGGCAGCGAAGTCCTCAGGATGTAGGTTTAGTTGGCGTATCCTTCTCTTAGATGTATGGCCTTGCAGGGCTAAGCGAGCTCCATCTGCCCAGGTTTGGAGTTAGAGTTGTCCTTCTCCTAGGATGGTTGCCGGGAGGCTGGTGAGCCCATCCTGCCCGTGGACACACTTTGTCTGACCCTTCAACTGAGACCTGACTAGCATGNCAAATCCTCGTTTGTGAAGCCTAGCCATGATTGATGATTGGGGATAAGTGGGTTTTGGATTGCTGTATGTGATGTCCTGTATGAACTGCTCCATAGCATGCTGGAGTGTGTCCAGAGAAGGACGCAAAGATGGTGAAGGGTCTGGAGCACAAGTCTGATGAGGAGAAGCTGGTGGAGTTGGATTTTTTTAACCTGCAGTAAAGGAGGCTTAGGGAAGACCTCCTCACTCTCTTTGACTACGTGAAAGGAGGTTGTAGCCAGGTGAGGGAGGATTTCTTCTCCCAAGTTACAAGCAACAGGATGAGAGGAAATAGCCTCAAGTTGTGCCAGGGGAGGTTTAGTTTGGATATTAGGAAAAATTTCTTCACCAAAAGTGTTGTCAAGCATTGGAACAGGCTGCCCAGGGAAGTGGTGGAGTCACCATTCCTGGAGGTATTTAAAAGATGTGTAGTTGTAGCATTTAGGGACATGGTCTAGTTTTAGTTTTACTGTTGGACACAGTGATCTTAAGGGTCATTTCCAAATTAAATGATTTTTATGATTCTGTGATTCCATGATAGCACAGCCTGAATGAAGCCGTAAACAGCCTCTGTGCATAGATCTGGCTTGATCTAGATATTCAGGAGTGGAATCAATGCCTTTAATGTGAATGTTTTACAACACAGAAAAATAATTTTACTGAACTGAAATAACTGTAATGCAAAAGTAATTAGGTTTTCAGGCATACGTCTGGTAACTTGCAAATATACTAGAAAAGTAAATGTGATCTGAATAGCATTCCTAAACAACATTCGTTCTGATCATCGATCCAGGTAATTCTGTTCAGTGTTTTGCTTTTCTTTTTGTATGTTGAAGACAGTCTTTCTGCAGTTGTTGTGTATCTGAAAGATGTTGATTATTTTTAAAAAACAAAACCAGAGGGATTTTCATTAAATTCTAGTGTTAGAAAGAATTAACACCATCTGAAGTTCACTAATTTTACTGCAATTTTTTTCAGACTATATAATTGTATGATACAGAAGTAAACAATTCCAATATATTAATATCTTTATAATTAACTGATACTAATCATGTGTTGCAGAGCTCACCTTTTTCCGACAGCACTGGTTTTGACTGTGAGCTAGAGTAATTCACATTTTTACTCCAAGCAGTGAATGGCTTTTCGCCTCTTATGATATTATGAAAACACTCCTTATTGTATGTTATTAGAAGGCTGTAAAATAAAATAAAATTAAAAAAAAGCTGTTTATATAGTAGGCAAATGCTCCATTCTTTAAATGGTCTTAAATATTTGGGGCTTTTTGCTTTTGTTTGGAATTGAGTCTGTGATGAAATTGAATCAGAATCAGCAAAAAAGGATCAATTTTAGAAGTGTTAAAATTTTCTATGGAGATTGGTATTTTATCTCTTATTTCTCGTTACACGAAGTATATTTCATGCTTGTGTACAGACTAATGTGCTTTGCTGATAATTGCCTATTAAAAATAGATAAATAAATTATTAGCTCATTACAAAATGTGTTGCGGTACCAGTAGCTTTAATTATAATTTATCTGCTGTGTAAGTAATCCTGCAAAATATTGTGGGATACATACTGGTGTTGCAATTGCTTTCTTGTAGTGCTGTATGATTAACACTGAAGACCTCAAGGACTAATACTCCTGGTCTCTGTGACCACAACTTCTCCAAATCTGATATGAACTGGACCTGTCATTAACACAACCCACAAATGGAAATGCAAGTCCCCAGTGGAGGGAACAGTCTATCCTCTAGGACTCAGTTTGGGAATGTATTCCACCTTTCAAACTGTCTGGTATTTTTTCTACTTACTGCCTGTGAAAACAGAAGGAATGTTTTCACTTTATGTACAGTGCTGCTTAGTGCTTGCCATTTTTTATATAGGCTTGTCTCTGAGCAGGGTAATCATTATTGTAACAGTCTTGGTGTTTGTATGTAAAATAGATGTTTAGGATTTCTGATTTATGGGGGTTTGAGACTAATGTGATAAAAATGAACATGTGTAATATTTGTCATTACATCTGAGGCTTGTAAAATGATTGAACTGTGATATATTTTTCAATAGACCATGGATTTAACTTCTTAATTACAAAATTGTTTTTAAAAAATTGTTTGTAAAGAACAGTTCAATATGTAGGCTCAGACACATCCTCAGGAGGCACAGTGACCACTCTCAGCTTTGGCCAGGTCTTGTTTCACTGCATTTTCCTGATTTTTATTAATGAAATATTAAATTGATATTTTCCACTGAAATATTAATAGTTATTGATTGCGAGCACAAAATTACATTTGCTTTTTTATCTTTAGTGGAGCTAAAAGTACTAGCACCTGATAGTTTCAGTCAGCCAGTTCTTAAACTAATGAAAATTTAGAAAACACTTTAATGACAAAAATGGCTTGGTAGTGCCAAAGTCTGTCCTGAGAACTTCTGCAAAAAGTAATGAATTCTACTGGCCCTCAGGCTGACCTGGGGAGAGGGGATGCAGTGGCGGAGCAACATTGTAACACTACTTTACTTGGAGAAGACTCTTGGCTTTTGCTTTCTCTGTATCCTAAAATGGAAATCTGCATCTGAATTGTTTGAGTGGTGAGTGACCGAACAAACATCGGTTCCTCCTGGTAACATATAGAAATGGGAATTTTGAGATAGCCATGCTGAAATGCTGTCACCAAGACAACTGACATTTTTTCCAGTTGGGTAATTAATTCCAAGGGATTATTATGCATATTTCATATCCTTATGATAGGAAATAATTTATATATATATAAGTCTCTTATAAGTCTCTTCATAGGCATAATAAACAGTTACTTTCCCTGAAGTTGTGGACACCAGGGAAGCTGCAGCAAGACTTTGACCTTGATGCTTCTCTGTTCCCATGTGATGAGAGAGTATGAAATATGTGAAAAATGCAATAGAAGTTGAATATGGTTTCACTGGATTTGGCTGTGTCTGGTATCGGTAAGCCACCGGACATTCAGTGTCATATAATCATAGAGTGGTTTGTGTTGGAAGGGACCTTAAAGATTATGTAGTTCCAACTCCCTTGCTTTGGGCAGGGACACACTCCACTAGATCAGGTTGCTCAGAGGCCCATCCAACCTGACCTTGAACACTTCCAGGAATGGGATATTCACAGCTTCTCTGGGCAACCTGTTCTGGTGCCTCACCAGCCTCACAGTAAAGAATTTCTTCTTAATATAATCTAAACCTACCCTCTTTCAGTGTAAACATCACAGCTGACTGAGGTATATTTAATTTTCAAAGTATGCCAATCATTACACCATGTAATCTTGGTCAGTATGTGGGATATACGTCTATTTTGCCTTTTTCGATTGTTTCACGGGTTGTTTGCATGTTTGTTTTAACTGTTAAAACTATATTAGTATGGTAGCAGTTCTGTGGATAGGATTTGTAAAGTTTGAAACAGTTGTTGATGCTGAGATTTTATACAGCAAATGTGTTTAGTCCTTTTTCAGTTTTCTGGTTAAACTAGTCATAATGATCAGGTGAGCTCTACTGGCTGGTCTGGGCTCACTTCCTGGGTGTTCTGGGCACTGCCATGTTTTAGGATTATCCCTGTGGGGCAACACTGTGGCAGGAAAGGGGTAATAGTCAACTGTACCCTTCACCTGCAATTCCAGATACCTTGGAGTTTATTCCAATATGACCAGCAGTAAAATGGTTAATAAAAATTACTATAGCTAGTATTTTGGGCGATTTACCTGCAGAAATAGGAAGATCCCACTATGCTGGCCTGCATTTACTGTTTTTCTCTCAAATTCTGAAGTGTCTGATGCTGCTACCAGAGAATCAGTAGTATTGTTCTTATCACTCTCTGGTTTTGTCCATTGTAGCTGGTTCCTAGTGTTTGATTGCTGTTACACATTTAGTCCAGACCTACAGTACTAATTTTAGCCCATGCAGTAACTTTTCAGATTCTTCCAAAGAAAAGGAATTGATGTCTTGAATTTCTGTAATCTTTATAATACTATATTTTTAAAAAGGTAGAACAATTATAAGAATACAGTGTTGGATATTATTATTCAATTAGAAGAAAAGATCAGGCAGAAGAATGTTGCAGAAACAGTACTCATTTTTAGATGGAATAACTTGTTAATTCCAGCATCTGCATGTACACAGTCATCAGGGACTTATTGGGCTACATGTGTTTTTTGAAACATCTGTCAACTAAGCCAGAAGTCTAAATGCTAGGTGTTACTTTGGTTATATTTGTGGATTTCTTACATTTCCTGGTGGAATTTCGCTTTGTATACTAGTCATTGCAGAGTAGGGAGGTAAAAATAAGATTACATTTCTATGCATGTATTAATTCTTTGGACAAATGACTTGGTTTATTCTCCTTTAATTGTATTACAACATCAAATATAATCAGATATATGAGATGGAGTTGTATCATTTTTGTCTGAGGCATCCCACTGTTGTTGTGGAAAGAAACATTTAAAGTACATGCTTTTTGTTTTCTTTTGTCCCAGTAGTGAAATAACAGGCTGTGGAGCGCCTTAAGCTACTGTGAACAGTTTCATGACATGTTGTTGCTGATTCCTACAGCAACACAGCAAAACTAATTTCTTTGTTGTATGCTAAGTAGGCTACAATCCATTTGACAAAATACTTCACTGCATGGCATTTAGGTGCATTATATTGACTGTCCCTATTCAGTGTTAGTTCAGTGTTGCTGTGTTCACTGTTATCTGGTATATAGGAATTATTCATGGGAAGCTAACTTGTGGGCTGTGTAAGTGCAAGACTTTTAATGGTTACCCGATACACAACATTAACATATTTCTAAGACACTGCTTTAGGCAGCTGTACCATTCCATGCTGTTGACCTAAATTTGTGATATTGGACATTTTTGATAAATACTGTCAAGGATAATCCATCACAGGACAAGTTTCCAGAGTTTCAGGATGTTTGTTAAACTCTCATAACTCAAATATAGAAGTGTTTCACAAAACAGTATTTTACATTTGTAAGTTGAATAATAGGTTTTCCAAGTAAGAAAGTTGCTATGGAGTCATTTCCAGAAGAATACAGCTGTCTTCAGTTAGCGGAGTACATGCTCCAGATGAGACTGGAATGCAGCTGCCTGTTGACTGAGGACCATATGTTTCTCTAGGTTGAACCATTAAATCCCTCCCACTTCAGATTTGGGGTGACCACCATGTTACAATCCGTGTGGAAATTGTAACAGTCTCTTACACACCATTATAATGGAAAAACGAAAGGTGGAATAAGCTTAGCAATGCTATGGTGTTTATTATTACTTTCAAGCTGAGCATATTTGAAATAATTTAGCCATTTAGACCCGTCTGCTAATCTTTTACATGTGTAGTCTCAAGACTCATGTCCTTTTCTCTCCTGTTGTTCAACAGCTCTGTCAAGTCAAGGAGAATTGCTTTGCGTGGTTTGATATAGCTAATAAGGGAGTCAGAGTGCTTAGCATCCTGAAACAACCCGAGAACTATAGCTTGGCTTAAAAATCTCTGGATAAATGATCTTGTTGATAGGGAAGCATTATGAAAGAAGCAAGTTCACTGAAGTGCTTTACTTGAGTAATGCTTAAAGCAGCTGTAGTTCATTCACGTGTTTCGTATAGTTAAATACAGAGATAAACTGTGCACCCTTCTGTTTAACACAGTGTAAACTGAATACATAACTGAGTCTCTTGCATGCCTCGGGCATTTCTGTGTGTGCTGCATTATCTCAGCTTCACTCGTGCTTCCCTAGATTTAGACTGGAAGGGTAGCACATGGCAGGGTGATTTGTGGGACTCTGCAGCTTGGGTCTGCTGCTGAGCTGCAGGGCCTGCAACACCCCTGTAAGCTGCCCCTCGGACAAAGGCCTCCATCTGCTTCATGTCATAGCCCATCACTTTGTAGATGCGGGCAAACAAGACGTTATTGATGTTCAACAGTATCAAATAGCACGGAGACATCTAAAAGAGGAAGCATGGACAAATTCATGTACCCATGGATAAGCAAGATGATGGATAGGGACGGATATCAGAATAATGACAGCATGTTGCTGTACCATATTTTGTGATACTGCATCTAGGAGATTTAGTAGGGGATTTGCTGGGATTTCAGTTTTGTTTGCTTTTATGGATGGTGGCTCTTAATGTTACTGTTTATGCTGAGGTGGTTGTTCACTTAAGATGTAGCATTTTCAGGGGTTTTTGGGGACTATTCCTTTTTCTAGGTTGAGCGAGAGCTTCCTCTTGACTGAAGAATGTTAACACACAGTGGTCCTAAATATAGTGGGAAGTACTGTTTTCTGCGAGGGAATGGTGGCAGCTCTGGTGTATGAAACCATATATGCAGTCTGGAAGAGTTACGTAAGGACACTGCTGTTTGCAGAGCAGAGGCTTGATGCTACAATTAGGGCTGCTTTACACTCCTTACACTACAGCCATTGTAGACATTAAAGAAGAGCATTGAAATATGATTTTTTTTTCCCCCAATAATAGTTACAGTTTTCAGCTCGCTGCTTCTCTTCTCCCTCTTTCCTGAGAGTAGTGGTGGTTTTGTATGAGGCAGGGACACGGAGAAACACAAAAGGGGAGTAGTCACAGTAAATTTGGAACAACTGATTTGGCAGCATGCTTGGAGTTTGGACAAGCATGAGGTATTTGAACATACCCACTGATGTGCAACAGAGATATTTTTCATTGGGTCTGGTAAAAGTAATAGGGCTTCAGGACAAACTTTGTCTATCCTGTGTTTCTCACACAAGGATGATTCTACACAACAATGCAAACTGTATGTGATGTTTGGAGATTACCTGTGAAAGGCATAGTGAATAGATTTAAAAGTGATAACATTTATCCATTGTATGATTTCTTCGTTCCCTTCTTGCCCCCTCTAAGCATTCCTCACTCTCTTCCTCATCCATTCGATGTATCACTTTAATCCTCATCACTCACTGTTTGTCTGCACCTCTACATTTCTTTCTCCAGTCTCCTCGTCCCCTTCCCTTTTTTGTCTCCCTCCTCTACTGCCTTTTCTTCTTTTCATTTTTGTTTCCTCTCTACTCATTTTTGAGTCTCTTTTTTTCAGTTTTCCCCGTCTGTACCTGCTCTAGTTTCTTCCTTCATTTTACAGAGTTTTTTCTCTGTTTGATCTCGTCTCTCATTTTCTCTGCTGATTGTTTGCCTCACACTGCTCTCTGTCTGCTCAGCCTGTCTAGAGGACTAACTTGGTAAAAGGTTTAAAGAAAAAACGGCTTCAGTCTGAATGGATTTTCATTTAATGATTGCCATGTGTTCTTTTAATGAGGTATTTTTGATATTATTTCAGGTCTTAAAAATTAGCTTGATTGGCCACCGGAAGCGTGTTCTGGCATCTTTGGGAGACAGACTTCACGAAGATCCCCCTCAGAAACCACCTCGGTCAATAACCCTCAGGGTAAGTCCTCCTGAAAATTTGTTCGCATTTCTTGGCAAGTCAGCAAAGTATTTCATAACATTCACATGAAAACAGTGGCTGCTTTTATTGGGGTTCAACTTACCTCACTTCAGAGGTGTACAGTGTGGACGTCTGAGGCTGACCTGAGCAGTCACACCTCCCTGTACAGCCAGCAGAGATAAACTGATGTTTTCACAGGGTGATTCATCTGACCTGTTTCAGATGTCTGCCTTAGGATGAGATAAGTAGTATCTTAGAAGTACCAGCTTATCTTTGCTCAAGAGACTAGCTCAGAACCAGGTGTGTACAAGCTGCACGTCTACATTTGCCCACAGGAATGCCAGCCCAGCCGATCGATCATGCAGGGGAGTTGCCATTTTCCTTTCATATTTTTGAATTCTTGCACTTACTTTTCAGACATATGCTTTAGGCTTTCTTTAAGGAGAACCTCTTGAAATTGTTGAGATATAATTGCCATTAAGTTGTTTCTGTGAATCAGAAGTTTCATCATGTTTTCAATTTTCATTTATATTCCCTCTTTTGGAAACCTTTTTGCAGTGTCCCTGGGGTTTTTCCACACTTGACCACATTTAATCTCCTCTCATTACACCACCTTCACTCAGTTTCTCCAATCCAATCCTTTGCTTACTTGCTGTCTGCTACTCTTATCAAGTTGTGGTCTGATGACCAGTTCCTACTGTGTTCTCTCCGAGGGAGTTCATAGCAATACTTTTTATTTTGATATTTTATGTCACACCTTTTGCATTTGATTGGATCTGATTATTTTCATGGGGCTGCATTTCTGACTGGAATCTCATTTAGGATTACATCTTAAAATGTCAGAGAGTGTCCGTGCTCCCAAGTTAAATTTCCCTGTGTAAAGAGAAATGCGGAAAGACAGAATGAGGGCTTATTTTCAATTGCACTTAGAATTTCTGTGACCAGCCTATTTTCGCCCTGCTTATTCACAGATCCCTTGTATGGACATTTTAGATCCCGCCTTTTAGTTCAACCTATTCCTAATGCCATATTGAAAAAGTTCTGACAAGTCTATAATGTGCTTTGAGGCACATTGCACAAACGTGTGAATGTTTTGCTTGTATTTTTTGTTTTATATGAATGATTCCTGGTGCATGACAGGTGTTAAAATACTCCAAGGAAAGAGAAATGTATCAAAAGGCATACTTTTTTGCTCAATGCCTTCAGTACTCTGGACTGGAGAATTAATTCCTCTTCAGCAGGTGGGAAAGTTTCCACAGCCCACGTTCTTGGTCAGGACTGTATATTCTCAGTCAATATGGAGAAGCACACTGGATGTCCTCCATCTGTAGTCAAAATGATGAAAAGTGGTCTGCTGCTCCACAGCTAGAGCTACTGATGCGGGCCAGCACTAAATGTCATTTATCACCTCTTGGTATTGGAATCTTCACAGAGAATCCTAAAGAGGAGGACATGCATTTGGAATAAAGTTTTGTTTGTCTTTTTTTCCATTAACTGCTTCTATGCCATTTTTCATGAAACAAAGACATAGTGGTTAGTTTGTAGTCTGCAATAATTTGTAGCTTGAAAATTGGTTTAAATAAACTGTCTGCTGCTGCTAGGAGATTGATTGATTGATTTAGAATCATAGAATGGTTTGGATTGGAAGGGACCTTAAAGATCATGTAGTTGCAACCCTCTCTGCCATGGGCAAGGACACTTTCCACAGATCAGGGGGCTCTAGATCAGTAAAAAAGGTAACTTGTTACTAAAAGAGTCTGCTCCCAGACTCAACCTAAGCAATGCTAATGCTTCTTTTTTGACTGTTTTTGTATTAGCTTTTAAAATATTTCAAAGGAAAAAGTTAAATATTGAGGAAAAGCAAAAAACATAAAAATATGTTACTCCCACAAAAACTGTGCTAAGAAAAAGTTCTTTTGATTTCAAAAGTCATATACTCAAAAGTATAGAAATTGCTGGATCTCAGTTTACCTATGTAATCTTGCTTTCCTTCCTTTAGTGCATGATGGTCTGTAATCACAGGACCAGTTTCCATGTTATTCATGGAAGTCTGTCCTCACCCAGTTGGCACTGGAGGCTGGAATTTAAACAGAAGGACCAACAATTTAGGTGGAAAATTTGGAGAAGTGTTAAAATAGTAATGATAGTTTAACACAAGAATTAATTTGGTAGAGAGAATGCCTGTTTTAAGGAACTGATTAGACAAACATTTGTGGGACATGAGGTATGCCAGACAGTTTGAGGAAGGATCTCTTAAGGTCCCTTCCAGCCCTGATGTTTGTGGTTCCAGGTTTACATGACTGGCAGCACTGGGAGGTGGGGACGAAGCAGACTTTGGCAGTGAAATATGTGATCAGACATCCCTGCATTTACAACAAGGTAGAAACTGGTACTGAGGCCATGGTAGTGCCTACAAGGGTGTCCATGCCTTGTCTGCAGGTTTATTAAGGAGATGAGAAGGTGGGTATGGAGTGAGGGCAAGGAATGAAGGAAGAATGGGAGAGAGGCTCATGATTAAGGGAATAGCTGTACCTGTGAAAGTACAGATTTACACGTGCTTTTGCCACAGTAAGCCTTGGATAATGCTTGGTAAGTTATTTGGTTAATTGCCTCATAAACAGTCACTAAATGTATGTTGCCGACATTCTGCCTATTTGTCTGGAGTCTGATTTATGCTCGTGCTGAGCACACAGTGCTACAAATTAGATCAACAGAGCAGCGGAGTTTAGAATACAAGCCCTTAGAAAATTGGGCAAGGTGTTCTAGTTGGTTATCCAAGGTGACTGATACTTTTTAAACTTTGTCTGTGTGTCTCAGGTCACCCACATTAAAGTGGGGATTATAAAATGCCAGAAGTCACAGGATATAGCTAAAATTAATTGATTGACATTTGTAAAGCATTTACGAGCATAATGAATATGACAATACTAATCATCCTATCTTAAGAGCAGGATTTAAATAGTTTAGGAAAGGGGTTTGGGGCCACAAAATGAGGTGAAAGTAAAATACTGAGTACACGATAACTAATGATAACACAGTGCTGAGTATATGACAACATGCTGCACAGTTGAGGATCCATCTGTGCTGTGAAGAACGACTTTGAGAAAATAGCATAAAATCATACAATTACATACTGTTCCATAATGCAGAGGCATCTTAGTTCTTTTATTTCTTGACTTGGTATTTCTTGTCTGCATTGCCTTGCCAGCAATCTTCCAATAAAAATTTCTGAGTGAATTTCTTCTTTATATGCAATTTGATAAAATATGAAAATGTCTCTTGATGAGAACTGGAATCTCTATGTTCATTGCATGGTCATCTGTCTCTTTGATGCACTGATGGCCTTATCAGTCTAATAACAATGGGTGAATCGTGATTTGGAGCAGAGAGGGGTTACGTACGTGGCTGAAGCAGCAGGTAGGAGTCATTAGAGAGGATCTTGTGTGCTGACCCTGTGCTCAGGGCAGAGGTGTGTGCATCATCTTGTCAGGCCCAGGGAGAGTATGTTTTAGAGATTATGCCTCACCAATCCTCCTGAACATGTGCAGATTGCAGCTTTTCAGAAGCTTTTAACTGGGCCAAATGTAGGTGGATTTTTGTGAAGGAGAGAAAAGACTATTCCTAAGAGGAAACACTATTTTCTTTGCCCTGGGAAATGTCAGTTGCTTGTCTCAGATCATAGGAAAGCTAGATAATTAAAAAAATAAAAATTAAATTTTATAAAAAGATTCCAGGTAATTAAAAATTGCTAAACAACTATATTTCCTGAAAATTTCTCTTGTTGGTTGACTAAAGACAACCATCATGAAAAGTACTAATCCATTACTGTGATTGCAATGAATAATGTCACATAGACTCCTACACTTCAAGTATTAATATCAGGTGTTACTATGCCTTGAATCTTGTTCCATTTGGAAAAGATTACTAATCTGATTTCTTACACCAGATCTTGCTTGTTAACAGCATAAAGTACCTTGATGCTTTTCAGAACTAGACTTTATTCAACCTAATCATGCACGAATCATCCAATTTAATTCTCTCTTTAAATAAAAAGGCAGATATTTTTACTCTCCATGCACATTGGAGCAGGTCTTTGCTTCCTCTAATATCTTCCCGTCCCTTCTTGTCGCTCAGTATTGAAATAGAGTATTACAGCAAGTGGTGATTTAAAGAAGGTCTGCACTGAGCAAACATGCTCCTGGGTACATTCTGCCTCCTAAGAACTTACTATCAGAGAAATCTCTCGTGTCAGATAAATTGAGCCCAGTAACCTGCATCATGAGAGGGGAGCATTTTCCCATTCAGTTGCTATGACAGTGTTTTACTGCCCACACCAGGGTGGTGCAGGCGCAGACTGTCTGGCTGGTACACCGCAGCTCTCTGCTCCTTCTGATGGGTCTCCAAGAGGGTGTGGAACAGTGGAGCTGGGCACCGATGTTTGCAGTTGGTGTTTGAACAAGTGGTGTGAGGTGCATGACAATAGGTGTTTCCAAACATACACCTGGTGCCTGGCTGGGAGCAGTGCGGTGACTGATACAAGGTTACAGTTCAGCACAGATAGTAAGAAAAGCCCAGTAAAATATTTGTACTCTGATGCCTTCATGCATTCTAGGAATTGCTGTTTAGCTTGTGCCTGAAATCTGGTGCTTCAAGTTAAAATGGATGTTCTACAAAACCTATAAGAATTGCAACAAAGTGTCTATACTGTGTAAATGGACAAGCATTTCTTTTTTCCAGCAAGAGATGTTGCTAGAGTTCAAATCACTTTCAAATCACTTTCACTGCTCAGAGCAGCTGCTCAGAAGCGGTGAGAATGTATTACATCTTACAAATAGCTAGTCTTAAATCACAGCCTTATTTGGGCTTTGACAAGAAGTAACTCACTGTTTTATCTCTCCAGAGGTCCTAGAAGGGACTATAAATTACACAAGATTTTGGAGAGGAAATTTTCCACTAGTTCATGTAAATAGTGAATTATTTTTCCTTCCGCATGGGCTCAGCACCTTAGCTAGAAAATCTCAAAAGTTCATCCACAGTAACCTCTACTGCAGGAATTGTTCCTTGGGTTTTTTTGATGTGAACCAATCAAATACACTTTTAAATGTGTGGTTTGAAGTCAGCAATATGCTGTTCTTATGCTGCGTTTTCCTCCTCTGTCCAGGAACCCAGCGGTAACCACACTCCTCCTCAGTTGTCTCCATCACTTAGCCAAAGCACTTTCACTACTGGTGGGTCCCTGGACGTTCCCCACATTATCATGCAGGGCGATGCAAGGAGAAGAAGAAATGAAAACTATTTTGATGATATTCCCCGGTCAAAGCTGGAGAGGCAGATGGCACAGGTAGGACTAAAACGGTGCTGTTAAAAAGCTACACCTTGCTGCATTTGATTACAGAACTAATCCTGGCCAGAGAAGTGGATCCTATATGAAGGCTGACTTGTAAAGTACAAAGATAGGTAATTTTTCCAAGCTCTCTGTTCCAGCTCTCTGATTTCAAATAGTGTAAGTTGGTATGTTGGTGTGTAATTTCTTCTGAGAGGCAGAGTTTTGGGGGTGTTTAGGTTCCTGGAGGCTAAGACGAAGGTGGCTTCTGTGCAGTCTTCCCCCAGCATTGACTCTGTCTCTCATTTCTGTGAGGAGGTGCAGATTCCTCAACTTCTGAGCAGCCGAGATAAAAATGAGCTGACATCAGTTCACTGCCCAAAACTCACAGGACTTGGAGGGTGGTGATTGCTGCATTTATTAATGGAGAGGGTCAGCATTCTGCAAGGCTCTGTGATGTGGAGATATATCCTGAGTGTTTTAAAGAAGATATAACTGTGCAAAAACTCACTTGAGCATCACAACAGCATTAGACTCAACTGGATGTTAAACTGTTCATGAAAGAAAGACTAAAATAGCCTCAATTTCTAAATTTTTTTCACTCAAACACTGAAAGAGTGCTGATAATTTTAAATTAAGTATATATTGGCCAGAGTGATGCCTTAGAATCATAAAACCGTTTAGAATGAAAAAGACCCTTAAGGTCATCAACTCCAACCATTAAGTGAGCAGTGCCATGTTTACCACTAAACCGCATACCCAAGGGTCACACCTACACACTTTTTGAACACTTCCAGGGATGATGACTCCACCACTTCCCTGCACAGATCATTCCAATACCTGACCACCCTCTCAGTGAAGAAATTTTTCTTAATATCCAATCTAAAGGGCAGCAAATTATGCATGGACAGCATGTTGGTGAAAATTCTTTAGAATGAACTCAGCTGTTTTGTGGTGGTACCTATGATGAAAGACAGACAGGTCTTAATTTGCATGGTGGAAATAGGGCTTTGATTTGCCATCAGAAGCAGATGGGCAGCCAGGGCAGCTCCTGGAGCGACTCTGCTCCACGAAGGAGCAGGTTGCTGCATGCTGCCCTGCATGAGGCTTCTCACAACCCAAAACAGAGCCTCTGTCCAAAATTCAACCTCAAAATGGAAACAGCTATGCAAATAATTGTGTTATAATGAACAAAAGGCTTCAGTCTGCCAGCTAATTGCATGAACAAGAAGTAATTAAATAAACAAAGAAAACAAGGTGCTGCCATTACCTGAGAACACAGAATCAAATTGAATTCCATTTGTTCAGAGGACATTTCTAGAGAAGTGAAATTGCATTTGTTTGGGTGGGCCTGTTGCCTTGTCTTTTTTTAATCTCCTAATTTTCTGCTATATAATCTTATTGTACAGAATTAAGGAGAAAGTTGCTGAGTGAATGAGCTTGTTTCCAAACCAAAGTCTGCTGGGCTTCTGTGTTGAGAACAAGATTGAGCTGAAGTCCAGCAAAGAAAAGCCAAATTCTTAACATGAAAATATTGCTTTGAAGGTCATGAAATTTAGGTGTTTGAGCATAAAATGCATGTTTGCACCTGGTTGAGTAGACTGGTTTGACTACTTAGTTAATTTTATTACCTCATTCACAAGTCCCTATTCTTACTTCCTCTTTTAGTCGCTAACACTGAAGACAAAAAAATCAAACAAACCCAAACTACACAACCCCCCCATGCTACCAATTATTTCTATCTCCATTTCACTCTTTTCTTTTACTGTTTGAAGTCCTGATATTCCCAAGTGGAATGATATACTCTCATGTATGATACCTGGAAATTTTTTCTGTGCTGTTAAATACTGCATTTTCAGAATGACTGGTATTTTGCATGTCCAAAGAGAAAATTGAGAATTTCCATTTACACCATTCCAAACTGCTTTTAAACCAAGTAAGTGCTAGGATGTTTTTTGGGGGGTTTTCGGGTTTTGTTTTTTTTTTTTTTGGTTTGTTTGTTGTGGGTTTTTTGTTTTGGTTTGGTTTTTTGTTCGGTTTTTTTTGGTGGGAGTGTGTACCCTCTGAATGAATGACTTCAGTGCTTTCTGTCTAACCATGGAATATAGCAGTCATCCTATGGGACTACAAAAGGGAAAATGGATTCAGATTAAATCCATAAAACAGTGGCTTGTGTTACTTCTTGGACTCCAGTCCCTTTGAAGTCTTTCTCAGCTCTGCCCCCAAATTCTGCATTCCTGATGTAGGTAAAATTCCCTTTCACTTTAATGGGAAAGTCAATGACTCCCTCTGGTGATCATTCTCGATAAATTGGACTCACCCCATTAAGAGGCTAATCAGGGATTTCTTCAACCATTCAAGCCCAAAAATAGATTCTTAAATTTATTTTTTGCAATATGTGCTTTGCTAAAATGAACTATATTTCCTTCCATCTTTTCCCCTAAATCCCATTTGAAATTAAAGGTAAAATAATTGTTTCTGGAAAATAAAGGAGATCCAACTGATTCTTAACAAGAACCTTCTGCTCCATTTGTTTGTTTTTTTGTTTCATTTTTCTGTTTTTTTGTTTGGTTGGGTTTTTTTCTTTATTGAGCAACTTTCTCCTTGCAGTTTGCCAGTTCCTTTGGCTTGTGTCAGATCAACAGCCACTTCTGAACTGATACCAGACCAGCTTTCTGGCTAGAATACTTCTCACAAACAGAGTGATCTAGAGGGATTATTGGAATTGCTTTGAGGATATTCTTTGTCTTAACTCTTTCTTTGCTAGGCTGTTTGCATGCTGCTATATGTATCTGCATGTTTACTGGATGCTATAGTACACAAATGAGCATAAGACATCTTGGATGCTGTGATGTTTTGAAAGTGTTTTTGGTGTATTTTTGATGATGAGATTACTGGGCATTATTATGGCCTTGAAGAGAGTGTCCAACACAGTGTTGCATTGTATAGCTTTCATGAACTTGATTTTATTTTTAAAATGTTAGAATAAAACTATTTTTAGCCTCAATTTAAAGTCTACAATCTGAAGATATTTTGATGAAATGGTGAGATTGGATGTTTCCATCTTTACTATGGCCTGTGTTTTCACTAAACTTTCACTGGGAGTCATCAAGCATCTTGATCTTTGCATCCATCAAGCAGCGCTTGTTAAACGATGAGCACATCAGTTTAAATCTGTTTTCTTTTGATCTGCTAGATTGGTTTAAACAGTTCTCTAAACCAAAATCAGATCTGCTTGTAAATAATACAACTCTTTGATTCCTGGAGGAAGCACTGATTTAAATTTACTTCATGTGGGTGGTTTTGTCTCAAGGCCAGCATGCACCTTCATTCGCAGTTCCCTAGCAGACTGTGACCTAAGAGGGGAAAATCCGAATATAAACAATGAGTCTAACCAATTTAGATTCTCTACTGGAATAGCTTTGGGCATCCAACCCTCCAGTTGGTTGTCCAACTTTGAAAATCTTTGATGTCTGGTTGTATAAATCACAACTGCCAAAATAGTAATACAGAAGGTTGTGAGATGGTTTATTTAAAAAAAAAAAAAAAAAAGGGAG
>VWZG01004959.1:667072-717357 GCA_013396735.1 Grallaria varia | reverse complement strand
AAAAAAAAAAAAAAAAAGTTGTGAAAAGGGTTTATTAAAAAAAAAAAAAAAAAAGAGAGAGAGAGAGAGAGAAAAATACAGAAAGGAATGAGTAGCCTGAGTCATCACTGACTGTGAATGTTGAATTCTGAGCCTGCAAACTGTAGGTTAGTATGATCAAATTAACATAGTTTAAAATAGCTGAGGTTGTTCTTAAGATTGCCTAAACCTTTGAAATAGAAATTAAATCATACAGACAGCGCCTGAGTACTTTGCAACAAAAATCAACTGGAGGAATCCCATTGGAGGGATTGGGCTCTTCAATCACCCCGAAATATTTGCAGGGAAGAGCTTTAGAGGTTGAAAGCAATCATTTCTAAGTTCATTAAAATACACTATTTAAAATGTCATTTCTTTAGCATCTGTGATTCTCCAAGCAGCAGAGAAACTTTAGGTACTAGCTGCAGGCTAGTTCCAGACTGCCAGCCTTGAGGCTGCGGCTATTTATTGCACCAGCCTGTGACATATGGTGCTTTTCACCACCATGGTCCACAAGGCCTCTTGCCTTGGTGTTCAGAGCACTGCACCCTGCCCCTTGGCAGGAGCAAGGGCCAAAAACACCTCTCCTGTGGCAGGCAGGCAGGGAGGAGTGGGAAGCACCCCTGCCCACGCCACTGCTTGCAGAAGCAGAGCAGGGCCAGGCATCCCCCTGATGCTGACACACACACTGTCCCTGTGGTGCCGAACCTCTGGTGCGCCCCAGGATGGAAGAGTTCTGTCATTTTGGGAGGCAGTGGGCAGGTGCCCCTTGTAGGGCTTTGGGGGAAGCTCCAGCCTGTGTCTGCCTCTGGGAGGACAGACTGGTAATGAGTCAGCCTGGTAGGGCAAACCTAGTCGTAGCTGAAATGTAATGTAAGTGTAATGACTGCGTAGTAAGTTTGAAGTAAAGCTATCCTGATTGTTGGGATTCTGCCTTTTAACATTCTTTTGTAAGATATAGTAAGTCATTACTGGGTTAGGATTGATATACAGGGGGCAATAATTTAAATGGATTTAGTACAATAGATCCTCTACAGTGGAGGAAAAGTGTAATAAAAATAAAAGAATTAGTAAAGGCAGGTTTATATTAAAATGGTGAAATAATTTTGCTTCTTTCTGAAATAATACCTTCAACTCAATAGTATCTTCCAAATACTTCACAGATACTAATGCATTTGTATTTCCAGTACACTGTGGGGCTCTGTGGTTTAAAGTCCTGCTTTCCATTTTACAGCTAAGAAAACTGAAGTATAGGAATGCTGTAGGTTGAGTAAGATGACATAGAAAGTTTGAAGGAACCTAAAATAAAGAACGCACCTTTAATTTTGTCACTTTTAACCACAGTATGACATTTTTTTTCATTTTCTTTTTTTTCTGTTAGTTTTCTTATCTCCTTCTCTGCTTTGGAAGGATTTGATGATTACTTTGAATGCCTAAGAGAATAGTGGTGTGTAAAATGAGATTATCTAAGAAGCAATGAAGAATAGTTTTTATCAATGGTTGAAATTACTCATCAAAGAAAAGAATTCTTTACTAGTTGATTTATGAAGTGATAAATGCAAAAATATGGTTGTCTAGATTCGTTCTCTTTTTACTTCTAAGGCTTCTTATTTCCATTTTTTATAAGCATAAAATAGTGGATGTTGTGAGGATAAATAGACAGCTATTTTAGAAACAAATATGTAAAATCCAAACAAAATGCTCTATGGTTCACATTTTAGGTGCTTTTTTTCCAGTGTGGAACTGAACTGTGACGACCTTCAATTTAACTTCAAAAGAAAAATGCTTAACTGAATCAATTGCATGATATAGATGTTGCTAGCCCTTGTCTTTGTAATTCGCATAGATTTTAATGCCATTGACAGCTGTGTCTTGAGCTGTAAATTTCAGCAAATTTTCATCCTTAGATTCCTTGAGTATTGCATATTTCACAGAATCATAGAACCACCATTGGATTGGAAGGGACCTTAAAAATCATCTAATTCCAATCCCCCTCTTCCACTAGACCAGGTTGCTCAAAGTGCCATCCAACCTGGCCTTGAACTCTTCCAGGGATGGGGCACCCACCACTTCTGTGGGAAGTGGAGAAGTAAACTGTTGAAAACATTATAAAAAAATTTATTTAATTTCTGTCTGAATAGAAGATAGAATGTTTTGAGAATGTTACAGAAGCTAACATTTAAGAACTGAAGTCATGTCATGTGGATCATACCTACATGCTGCTTCAGCGTATGGGATTAAGGAAGCTGCTTCTGTATTTAGTATTGATCCAAACTAGAGCCATAAATACTACACCAAGAAGAGGACAGATGTTCTTTATTAATTTACTGTTTTTCACACTCAGTCTTGTGAACTAGAGGCTCTACATTGAAAACCTTGTACGGAAGCTGAAACATTTACATTTTTGAGCTTCTGGAAAAAAGCTGCACTTAGGGTTTGGGGTGCTCTTCTGTTCTTGTTGTTTGGAGGGGGTTTTTTGGCAAAAATATAGGTACATTTACCTAATGTTCAGGGATTACAATCCCATAGTTTTCATTGGTGTTTGTCCAGAAGTTTCTATCCTCTATGCAAGGCTGGGGCACATTGGCAGCACCAGCAGAAGGGCTGTTGTCAATGAGAAGAAGCTTGGCTGCCCAGTGGGAGTCTCAAGTCCAGAACTGCGTCTGTAGAGCTGCACCTCCACGTGGCAGTCAGGGCAGCTATAACCTTGGCAAACCCCTGGGAAGACCTGTGGTCTGTCCTCCCCAGCAGGAACTCAAAATTGGGTGAGAACAGCTGTCTATGGAGAAGATGGCCATCGCATGAAGAAGGGTATTGGTGGGATGAGAGAAACATACCTCTGCTACTAAGCTTGGACAGGAGAGGACAGTCTTTGCAGGCTCAATATGGTCCTGGGCCAGTCATCTCCTTCCCTGCATGGGCTGGCCATGGCACACACCTTCTTGTGAAACCTCGCTGGGGCACTGACTTGGAGCACAGTGTTGCTGCTCATGCCTGTCACCCACTGCCTGCCTGCAAGGGAGCCAGTCCAAAGGGGCTGGTGGTTTTCTGGAAATTTTCATGTAATATTTTCAGGAGAAGCATAAGAAATATACCAGGTCAAAACATGTAATTCCTCTAATAAGAAGTGATATTTTGAGTTTATGCTTCTCTGAAAGAAGTATGAATTTAAAATTTCACTCTCCATCTCTGAAGATCTTTTTTTCAAAGGAATATTTGTGGTTATTCCTGCTGGTAAGGCAAGCTCTCCCCAGAGCCTTGGGAACATTCATGGAAGAAGCATCTATTGAGATGGCACAAATGCTCTCCTATGGTCCTAAAAGATTTGGAGTTAAAATTACAAATGAGGCCAGACAGCCCCATTCATCCAATTTTCATTTGTTTCTTTCAGCTGTTGTACCTTCAAAGTTTGTTTTCCATGCCAAGAGTGATTTTTCTGGGATTTAATCCAAAATTATCCTCATTGTTGAGGCTAGACAGAATTATAGTTAGCGAGTTAGATAATGCGCATCGGAGGGAGTGGGGTTTGCTGCTGTTTCTCTCTGTCCCTCCTGCGCCTCACTGGAGCTGCAGCGCTGGGAGATGGGAGCAATTTTCCGAGACTGAGCCCTGCGCTGAGACACAGAGGAAGAGGCAGCAGGGGAATAAGCCCGGAGGGTATGTTTGGCAGCTCCTCTTCTCCCTGTGCACCATCTCTGTGGTGTGGAAGTGTGAGAGGGCAGCTTTGCTGAGGAGAGGTGGAAAAGGCAGCAGAAGATCAGGAGTCACTAACAACCTCTACTCAGACCAGCTCAGGGCTGGACAAACCACTGGGGCCTACATTTCCCTAACCAGAGCCATGCCCTGGTGTTTTCTAGACTTCTATTTGTTGATGTCACTCCTTCTCTATTTGTTGTTGTCACTCTTTCCTGGATTCCCTCCTTGCGCTGCAGTGGCTAAAACTGGACACCACCCCATATGGGACATCACTGGTAGCTGCCCCATATGGCACAAAAGTTCCTTCCCATGCTACTTTTATTGAATACCTGGGAATTTTTTATTTAGGAGAGAGAAATTCAGCAAAGGGCCACTAAGATGTTTGGGAGCTGAAGAAGTTGCCCTCCAAGGAGAGGCTGGACAACCAGGGCTGGCTGGAGAAGAGGTGGTTGTGGGTACTAAAACTGAAAATGGAGAAACACTAACTGGATGCCAAGAGGAACTTCCTCCCAGTGTGGACAGGCAAGCAGAGGAACAGGTTGCTCACAGAGTCTGTCCAGTTTCTGTCCTTGATGGTTTTCAACACCTGACTGGATGAAACCCCAAGGAATCTGCTCCCACTTCACAGCTGCTCCTGCTTTGAGCTGAAGTTGGAATGGAGATTTCCCGAGGTCCCTTGCAGCATGAATTATCCTGTGATTTATTTCTTTTTTCTTTTGAAAGACTGCTCTTATCTAATTTGAAATATACTGAAACTTTCAGATCTTTTTTGTCCCCTTGCAACCTAAATCACTCTACTAATTTATTTGCTATTTTATTTCTGTGTGTAATCCTATTGAATTTCATCTAACTTTCTTTAGTTCATCAGATCCATTTTCAGTTCTTACAACATACTCAAAAGTCCCTCACTTCTGGATCCTCCTTAGAGAACCTTGGCACTCCTCCAAGCCACAGCATGCAGGTCCTTGCAGATTGCCTTGGCATGTTCCAGTCCACGTGTGCTTAAATACCAGTAATTATTCTCAAAATGTGAGTTTTAACTTCTTGTGCAACCACTGCATTTTGATTCAGGCCAAGTTTGTGTATGACACATGTCATGTTTTTGCATCAGGAGTCACACAGTGTCCAAGTCTTGCAGTACTTCTCCTTGCTGCTGCTGACATAATTGGCTAGTTTTCCAGAAAAGGAAGGAAATTTTGTCTGAGATGATTCATACTGAAGAACCTCATTATAAACATCTTGAATTTTTCTTGGCCCGTAGAAGCTGTCTTGGTAACACATGGCAGGCAATATTACACTTTTTCTTTGTTATTCTCAATAACAAATGCATAGATATGAATAAACACACATGCAGACATATATTCTTGAGTGTTTATTTCAGATGGCCAGGAGCAATGTCAGAAGGTCATGAGAACCAGGGGATGGTGGCTGAATTTTTGAAGACTTCTAGTCACTTGCTGGTCCCGGCATTTAGGTTGGCTATGAGTTCCTGAGTCTTCCTTTTCTCACATCTTTAAATATTCTTTTAGCCTTTCTTTGGTCCTTTCTGTATCTCCTATGACTTTTCAAGGATAATTGTGCCCAATTTAGGTAAATCTTTAACATCTCCTAAAGTGCCATCAAGTGAAATTCATTGCACTGTAATGAATACTTCTGGACTCCTTCCACCCAGCTCCTGCTCCTCCTCTCCTTGGAAAGCATATAATTTCTATGAACAATCTTACAGTTACTTTCTTTCTTGAGAGTATCAAGCAAGTTTTCCATGTCTGTAGGGAGGAAGCCTAAAGTTCTCCTTAGATAATTCTGTTCACTCTATGAAGCTTTCTCCCTTCCTTTACCCCTCCTGCCTGTCAGAGTTGTGTCCCACCATGACTAGACAGGGAAATCTTTTATGAATGGAACACCATGACAACAGTATGATGGCAGAGTCTGGTTGAGACAGTTGTAAGCATTTATCTTTTAGGAAGTATTAAGGTAATGGCATGTTTGATACTAATCAGACAATGGCTGATGCTGGTTTTTTGCTCTTCTTTACCACATGACTTAGGAAAATGTTCTTTGTTAACCTCTTTTTCACAGAACCTCTGTGTCAGTGGTATTAGGTGCCCAAGTGTATTTGTGTTTATTATGGGGGCAGTGTATGCACAGACGGAATTCTTCACCTTTTTTTTGAGAGCATATGTTATGGGAGCTGAAAATCGTGCGTGTTTGAAGTCTAGTCCCTATTCTTCCTCCTGCTGCCTATTTTCTGGCCTCAGATACTCACTTAACCTTTTTCCTTTCCTTAGTTCCTTCCTCTTCAGCACAGGGATATGCTACTTCAAGTACTTCTCCAGGGGATTTCATCATTCATTAAAAATTTTAAGCACTTTGAAGATATAAAATATGTATATAGTAAATGCTAAATATTTTTACAATGGTGCAAGGAAAAGGTTGGTTTCTGAATTTGAATTCATTACCATGCATAAAATTAATGTTCCTTCTGTACTGCATTTCTGTACCTTAGTAATTCAAACATTAATGAGTACAAAGCTGAGTAATGAGTTTTGCACTGCTGCCCTTCCAACGGGGCATTCCTACAATTGTGGGAAATTCTCAGTCTCTGCTGGTCCTCTTGATTTTTTGTTGATTTAAAAAATGAGCTCACCTGTATTTAAATATGCTTTTAAGCCTAGATCCTACAAGCCTTTAATTCTGGTTAATGTCTGGTGGGGGTGGTTCATCTGAACCGTTCATGAGGCAGAGACCTAGACCTAAAACTTGTCTCTCATTTGTGAATGCTCTGATCTTCTTAGGCACTTTTCTTTCCCAAAAAAATTAATTAGAAGGGCATCACGCCATTTATAAAAGAGGTTGAAGGCATCCTGTCTTCTGCTGCTGCTTTAACCTGTGAAAGAGAAAGGTGAAATCCATAGGTGTGAATTCTCTCAGTCAGAGAGATCATCAAATCAAGAATTCCCCATTCCTGAGGATAGTGCCCTAACCCCTGAATTTTCATCTGGGAGATGAGCTGGGGAGGGAGGGGCAGGATGGGTACCACTGGCATGTGTGAGGAAGGATTTATTCCCGGTGCCCTTTTTGAATGGAGCGAGTTCAAGCCTGTGCACATGCTGAGTGCAGAGCCGTGTTACCTGTTCCTGTGCTGGCCCCCAGGCAGCCGCCAGGTGTGCCCCATGTATTTATAGTGGCAGGTGCTGCAGCACAGCGGGGCCACGGGGCAGCTCTGCCGGGAGAGCCCCGCGCACCTCTGCTGCTCCAGCTCATGGCTGATCCAGCTGAGGCCCCACACCAACCCCTACGGGCAAGTCTTCAAGAGGATTTAAGGACACACTTTTGTCTTAGGAATGTCAAGATGGTGAAAAGCTGCTGCACAATGTGATGGCATCATGGCAACCAGTCAGTGCTGGGGAGAAATAAAGTATCTGTCAGCATGCAGTCCCCTGCTGCCTTACCTCGCTGCTTCCAGGACCTCAGTGAGTGTGTCCAAAAAGCACTGCAGTAGGTTCTCTTGATTACCAGAAGCTTGGCTACGCTGCACCTGGCATGGAAATGCCTTCTCTTTACACTTCTCTTGAAAAGCAAAGGCACAACCTTCTGCCTATTCAGGAATCTTCCTGTCCCCACACAGACAAATGTAGGCATCACAGCAATGGGCATATCCAGAGCATCCAGAAGTCAGTTTGCTTGACACACACGAGTAAAGGTTGTTAGTACTAACCAGTGCACTGCCCTAATGATGGCACAGCAGCAGTAGCTGCAGCAGTGTTTGCTGCTGGCCTTACACTGAGACTATGTGCTCATCACATGGAGGAGCACTGTTTTGTAGCAAGTTGCAGAGGATGAGGGAGAAGACTGAACAAAAATGAAAGTTTTTATTATCTAAAGCTATCAAAATGTAGAGCCCTGCACATCACCAAGGAGAAGCAAATAACTTCAAAAACAAGATGAGGGAGATGAAATTAACCAGATGCGTGAAAGTTTAAGAATTATTAAAGCTGGAGGAAGGGATGTGTGCTCATGCATTTCAGATCATGAAGGAAATAAGGGACAATTAACAACATTAGGCAGCCACCAGGCTGTCTGGCAACACTTTGTAGTCAGTCTAGAGGATGCCAGGTTTCCCTGACATTAACCAGAAGTGATAACTTAGTCTGTCACCAGCCAGGCAGCCAGGTTGCAGGCTACAAAAGGTAAGAGCAAGAGCCATATTTTAAGAAGAGTTGCACTTCTCTGGGTTGTTTTGAGCATTGGTGCTAAATTCCTGCTGCTTACAAGAACCAGCAATGCACATGCCTGCTGCTGTTAAATTACTGGTTTATTAATTGCTATCCATTCTGGATGCTGAAGTTGCATTTTTTGTCTGTTTATTGCTTTTTGTTGCTGCCTGCTGAAGATAGCGTGGGCAGATCCTACGTCTGATGCTTTGTTTTAGTTGCCTGGCTACTGTAAAATGTTATCTTAGCTTTTGCTGAGGTGCCACAGATGCTTTCTTGACGAGTGTCCAAACAAGGAAATATATAAAAGATGCATGTTGAACGCCGTGCTTGCCTGGTTCTGTTGCTTTTGCTAGAGATGCTACAGTATGTTGACTTTGCTTTGCTGTTACAGAATCTCTGTACAATAATGTAAAAGGTAGACTGAACCTTTCATTTACACATTGGAGTCATGGTCAATACCGAAGGTAATATTATCTGTGTCTTTGTATGCAAAGGAACTGTTGTTCGAAGGAGTCAATGGGCAGCTGCTTCACTTAGTTGCAATGCATTCTCTTCTGGTAATTGTTACAGAGAAAATGTATTTTTCCTGTTGATTGTGTTGCCAGATTTTTCCATTCCTCTCTACCTGTGAAAGTCTCCAACAGAGAAAGATTTAAGTCTCAAAACTTAACTAGGATGTTGACTTCAAACTTCTTCCCTGCCAAGACCTGAAAGTAACCAATATTTCTTCTGCTCTCTGCATTTTCTGTTTATGCCTGCATAACTTTATCTCACAAGCACTTCTGACTAAATTGTTTTCTTGTGCTCACAGTCTGAAACCTCTTCTAAAGTCTCTGAATAAGCTGTGTTTCTTTCCAGTCAATCCAAGAATATTTTGTCAGCAAATAAATAAAAAAAGATTACTTTTAACAGCTATTTTACTTCCTTCTTTAATATTATTGCAAGCTTTTTCTTAATTATTCTTGCCTTTTGGCAGTTGCAGTGCATTCATATTTACAAGATGAGATACAGTTTTCTGTTTATATTAGCAGTCTTCTGTCTGTGAGATTTGGACCAACCAGAATGCAGGATATCCTTTCTCATCGATCCATCAGGTTCATAATGTAAGATACAGTGATAAATGGCTATGTTGTCACTCTATGGATGTACAGTCTGTTGCCTTGGTGTTATCTACGGATGTCATGTCGCTGAAATGATAACAAAAGTTCGTAACTTGTCCGCCCTCTTTGGGGATTATGTGTGCGCACATCCGTGTGTCGTATGTTGGCTGTATGGTGTACATACATACAGGACGTGGGGGCATTGCCAGCAGCATCTCGCTCCGGGGGAGCTTTGACTTCTGTTCCTGATGTTTCTGTTCGCTCCCTTTTCCGAAGAGGGAAACCGTGTAAACAGCTCGCTTTGCACAGTTTCACCCCCCCAGTGTGTTGTGCTGCCCTTTCTGTGTTAGCCCACAGGCTTTGCCCAGCTCAGGTACTCGCTGTGTTTGCAGAGGCACTTTTAGGGGAGTTGCAGGTAACGCTGACGGTGCCCTGAGCTTTCATCACTTACGTGACAGTCACACCCACTGTGCTCCTGAGAGCAAACCCGGTGATCCATATTGCAATGTGGTGAGGATGACAGCCAGTTGTTCAGCAGAGCATTTCAGAGGAGCTGCAGTTTTCTCCTGATTTTTGTCATGCCTCCTTGGAACAGTTCTGCCAGAGAGGGGCCGTTTTGGCTACCAAGCTTTAGAAGTTTTTAAAATCTAAGTACACCGCAAACCCGCTCCCATTATTTCAAAAGCCAAAAATATAAGCAGCATAAAAAATTCCTCTTGGTCTAGGAATTAAAACATAAGCAAATAATGAGGATTTGACAGGTCTGCAGAACATTTAAATTTTTTACAAGGAGGAGATTAATTAATTTTTCAGCCAGAAGTGTTGTATCCATGTGTGCTCCAATTTATTGTTGTCATGGTGACTAATGCATCTTACCAAAAACAGGTGAAAAGTTATAAGATGTGGTCCTCGTTAAAAATAACTACACTCAAACCACTCAAAAACAGGAATTTTTGGGGTTTTCTTCCTTGTAGCATGGAGTGTTTTTAACTTGACATTTTTATAAAAAGACAATGGAGATGTTAGATTTTAATAGAAGTTGTATTGAGATTACTTATCTGTGACTACCTCTGCATGCAGGTGTCTTCAATATGAGTCAAATACACTTCTCAGGAAACAGAATGAGATAGGAAAATGTGCAACAATTTAAAAAAAAAACGCACCTAATAGCTGTAATCTGCCTCTGTAGCTCATTTGAAATCAAGCATCTGACCCTTTCTAAACCACTGAGAAGTACACATCAGCCAATTTTCAGGGTTAGAAAGCACAGCAAGAGCACAAGATACTGGTCTTTATTAAAAGTTGTCCCTGTAAAAGGATTGAATCCTTACCACTCTGGCACCTGTCTTGAGAAGTTGGCAGAGGCTAAAGAGAAGAAAGGTGCTTGTTAAAGGCACTGGTAGATTAGAATACTAAAACACAGGCAATACAGCAAAAACCATGTGATAAATTGCACAGCTGTCTGATGAGCTGTAAAGTTAAATGAGGAATAAATTATCTCTTGCCTTTTTACTTCATCAGAGAGATAAAAATCTCCATCTGTATATTGTGTCATAAAAAATACATAAGCTTAAATGTTTGATTATTTCTTATAATTGCAAATTAAATATTCAAACCAGAAAATCCTTATCCTATCATATCTATTTTTAAAACTTAAGTCCAACATTATAGTTGGTCTTATACGGCAATTTATTAACATCTCTGTACTGCTTGAAAGTGTATTAGGTGCTTATGAAGGACCTTAATCTCAATACATCACCCNGGGGGGAAAGAAAGAAAGAAAAATAAAAAAGAAAGGAAAGGAAATTCCATAGGAAATGTGTAATAGAAATTACACTTCTAAACATCTTCATGGATCTGGACTTTGGAGACTGTTCTGTTATAACTCAGACTAAATAGGTTATGAATACTAACAATAGTACTGTTTAAAAGTCCAAGGAGTTTGGTAAGAAACAAAAGGAAAGGAAACTAGAAGCCTATCTACTGCATATTAAAAAAAATGTACTATATATACCATGTCTTCTTCATCCATCATAATACTCTATACCTGTGGTGTTTCATTTTATGCAACTTTTCTTAGTAGCTGCTCCCTTTACCAGACACACTGAAACACATGAAAGGTCTCCAGGTGCAGTGGTCTGTCAGGAACTGCAGAAATCCTCTATCTCTGCATTCCTCTAACCTCAGCTTTATTGCATGTTTAGAACATCCTAGAGAAACGTATATGCAACGTATATAAGCAATCTTGGCAATTCTGTTTTGTCTAATTTAAAAGGAGTAGGTGCTAGGATGATTATATGTATAGAGCAATTAATGGATACAAACAAATGCTCTCTAAGCGGTTCCTTTCCAAGTGTCTCATACACTAGTTTTATTAGCCTCATTGAAGATTATTTCTCATTTCCTTGTGATTATTTTTTCCATTATAAAATTGCACGAAAACAAGGGGTAATCACTGTTCCTCTTTTTTCTACCCTTTATTTACAGACAGAAACAATGCAGTTCTCCATGCTTTTCATGCTGTCTGTGCAAAAGAGAGACAAACTCTAAAATTATGTGCTCATTTTACTCCTTACATACCCTGCTTAATTTAGCAGTACTGTCCCTTTTCTGCATGTGAGGAAAGTCACTTACTGAGCAGTGTGACAGGGTTTGGAGCGCTACCCATGGTCTCTTGTTCAAGAGAACTTGGCATGGTCATCCTTGTGCTTCCCTGGGGATGAGACCAGTGGTCAAAAGATGTACTTTTATAGCTTTTCTGTCCTGAATTTACTTGTGTTCCATCATAGTAGCCTTTTGCTAAATGAATAGGATATACCCCCTGACTTCTGCTTCTTTACACAGAATATGCAAGAGTGTGTCCTTATTAGGGAAAAAAACCTGTACAGTTTCAAATGGTCTGTTAGCTGTGGCCTTGTACAGTTTGTAAGAGGCAGCTGACCACACTGTGAGAATTTGTGATGGATGCAATCCGTCTTCTCTTGTTGTCAAAGGTAGACTCCACTAATAAGGATGCAGATCCTTGCCCCTTGTAATATGATGGAAACCTTATTTTATAAGGAGAACTTCTTAAAGAAATCAAATTCCCACTTCAGATTAAATATGATAGAAGGGTTTTGTATATTAGTGGCCAGAAGGATTAATTTTTGTAGATACAAAATGCGAAAAATTGGAGCAATTGTTCCTGCTACTTTCCTTGTGCAATCTAAAGTTGAAGTCATCATATCCATGGCATATAGGCAACTTAACTAGGCAAGACAGAAATTACACTACTGTGTAATTGGTAGATGTGCTAATGGTGCCAACAGTAACTAGGTTCGACTTGTTTTATGATGTTCACTTGCTTGAAGTTACCATATTGGCAGGGTAATGTTGATGTTTCCAGATTTATCTCTTGCTTTTCATTGCAGAGCTGTGCAAATGCGTGTCATTTCATTATTTTGTGACACATGAAAATGATGTACTTGTTTTGTTTACTCTGTCCTGATTTAATTAGTAAGATGTGATAGTTTGCCAGACTTTGAATGTCTTCAATAAAGTTTTTTCATGTGTTTTTGATGCTTAACTTCTTTTTGTTATAAAAGTCTAAACTTCTAGCCATATTCTGTGTGAAATGCTGATGAAGATTCCTTGCCAGCTTTGACACATGTTTTTTAACAATATAACATGCATAGAAAATACACAGAGATAAGTGCAGGTAAAGAAAGAAGTAGTGTAATCCAAATTGAAATAATCATATAGGAAAGGATATAATAGTTTAAGAGAAAATAAGCAGAGGGAGGAGGAGGATCAGGAAGGAGTAAATATGATTGCAAAAAGACAGTGGGAAGAAGAGGGGAATTCAGAGGCAGTCCAGACGAGATAGAGTAGGAGAGAAGTGGGGCTGGTGGCAGAGAGAAGAGGGCTAGGGAATAGGAGAAGGAGTCAATCCATGGGTCAGTTTAAATTAAGGTGAGCTGATGCTGGTTTGGCAGCATCCCTAGTGTTGAGGATGTGGGCACATGTGAACCAAAAGCAGGAGAGATCACAGCTGAAAACGAAGTAGTNTATGGACCTGCAATGTGGAAAGAGCCCCTAAGGGCCCAGAGGTCAGTCCAGAGCATAAAAAAATAAAGCCATGACCAAAAATACACAATGGCAGGTGAGACCCAGACCAGTACTGCCAGGCTGGGGACGTTCCTGTACTGATGTCTGCACTGGCTCTGTTGGAAGGGAGAAGAGTGTGGTGCAAAGGGATTTGGCAGCAAACTGCAGAACTGTGTTCTCTGAAAGCTTTGAGGAAAGAGAGGAGATGACAGCTCAGGAAGGCAATCACCTGTATCAGTGAGAATGATGAATGTGGAAGGGCAATGTTAGTATCTCCACAATGAGGCATCAAGAGAAGGTGATCAAAGTAAATATTCATAAAGAGATTAAAGAATGCCTCATATGTTTGAAGAATGTATAAGTCTTCAGATGAAAGCAAATTCTCAGTTATTTAGCCATTTAGGAAAGTTAGTTATTGGTTATTTGTGCCAGATAATGGAAGACTTATTAACTGTGCAGAAAAGCTTGTAAAACACATAGCAGAATTTGTGAAAGCCATTTTTGTGCATCTCGTGATTTTTTTCAAGTGCTCTCATCCTCATATATGTATTGTAAACACTTATTTTTAAGGAACATTTCCGATTCCTAATGATTTTATTCTCAAAGCAAATAGATTTAATTAAAGCCTCATTATACACTACAGGAGCTGATTTTGGATTATAAATTAAATCATGAAAAATGTTGTAGGAGTTGTGTTCCCTTATTTTAATAACATGGCTCTATGCATAGAAAATAAATTTTTGCTAATTGAGCACAACAGTGGAATTCTACTTCATAGCTAATTTGCCTGCACATACTCTAATATCTTCAACAACTGTGATTTTCAGACAGGAGACTGGGGAGAGCCTTCAATTACCTTGCGACCTCCAAATGAAGCCACAGCATCAACGCCCGTACAATACTGGCAGCATCATCCTGAGAAACTCATCTTCCAGTCATGTGATTATAAAGCATTTGTAAGTTGTTATATTTAGTGGTTTGATTTGGGGTAGAAGTATTAATTTTGGATTTTGATAAGCTGTTGTGTTTTACTTTCATTTATAATATTTTTTCAGTCACTTTTAGTGAGACAGGTCACTTCTGAAAAACTGTAATTGTAATGAATGAATGAGAAACAAGGCTGCACAGTACTTTTTGCTATGAATTTTGTGATATACTGCAGTCCCTGTAGCAATAGTGATAGAGAAAGGATGCTATGAAGAAGTGTGGAAGTGTTGTAGAAGAGACAGTGAGGGCAAACACCCCTACTTCTCATCTGTCAGAAATCCCTGTCTAGTATGTATGGAAGAATAATAAAACATAATATGGGATCCTCATGCCTACCTTAATGCTGTGTTTGCAGTAGTTAAAGGGTTGCCTTGCCTGAACTTTATACATCTGTTTTTGGGAAAGGGAGATAGAGAAGATGGAGATCAGGATCCTGAAGCAGTGGTTTCCATCCATGGGACAAGGACACACTCAGACCTCTCCCAAACTCCTGGCTACTTGAAGTACCAGTAACTGTCAGGGCAGAGCACGTTTTTTTCACCTCCCTATGCCGCAGCTGATCACCACTTCCCATCCCTGGAGAAACGGAGCTTCCATATACAGCTGAAGACAGTTAGTGTTCTCTGGCTATTATAAATGATTGTGGAGGACAGAAAGGTCTCCTGCAGTACAGAAAGTTGGTTTTGTTTTTTATTTAGTTAAAAGCTGAAATCTTGAGTTCCTTGACCAGAGAGTAGGGGGACTGGAGCTTCCCGGGAGCTGAAGAGGCGCCTCAGCTCACCTATTTAAATGCTTACATTTTCCCCTTCTGACTTTGCTGAAAAGCATTGTCAGAGTTGCTGAAGGGGCTTGCCAGACCCCTGTGTGTCCTCTTTGGAGGTGGCCACCTAATGATGTAGGGCTGACTTACTGCACAAAGGAAAGGGGCTCAGTAGTTGGAGTGCTTTTAGCATAATAGCTGAGGTTTAACCCCTGGTCCTGGACATGGGGTTGAAATCCACTGCATTTGAATGGACTTGGATCTTCAGTGTTTTTAAGGTGATGCTCTGTTACTGCTGCATTTTGGGGGAGAGTTGAAAGCTACTGCACCTGATTTCAAGGTAAAGGTAGGAATTAGAGACTAAATGCAGGTGAGACAGAGCCTGGCTCTCACTGAGGAACGGCAGAAGGGGTGTTACAGGCCTGTCTCACTGAGTACATCTGTATCTTCCACCAGGCCTTCATGGTGCAGAAATTGCTGTGAATGCAGTGATTGTCCCTGGACAGTGACTGGAACTACTGCCTTCCTCAGCAAGTCACAGTCAAGGGCCAGGTCACCTGCTCTCAGTCTTGTTCTCCTACTATTCAAAACCTCCTTGCTCACCTCAGATTGAAAAGGAAGCTTAGCAAATTCTAGTTCGTTAAAAATTTTTCATAGTTTTCAGTAAAGTGAGGATGTTTATCTTGAGCGCCTTTTATCTTATCGGGTGATCCAGCAGTAAATTCATAATCAGATGAAACCTTTGTATTAGATTGGAAGGCATGTGGATCATAAAAGAAATGAAGTTGGGATGACCAGAAATATCTAAGTTATTGGTGATTAAGGGAACACCTTTCTTTCCTAAGGATCATGCGTCACTGCTTTGTTTCAGCTCCCTCAGCTGTTGTTGACCTCAGCCTTATAGAGTAAAACCTGTCTTGTAAGTTATAATGGGGGCAGCTTTCACTGTACGCCCCAGTATCACTCAGTTAAACTCTTGGATGTTTGCTGCATTGCTCCCATGTGCTTTGGGTATTTGAGAAGGAACTTTTCCAAAAGTACAGCAAGTCAAAGGGAAGCAAAATTCCTTCCTAGAGTTTTAGATTTTTTTGACAACTAAATTGGACAGTACCTCTGTGATTTGTTTGCCTATTACACAGTCCTCCCTGGGAAGCATTTCTGAATGCCTTCAGATGAGGCTTTTTGCTGCTGTTCAGATGGGACAGGAGCTACCTGTCTCTTCTCTTTCTTCCTCTTGTTCTGCCAGGAGCACAAAGCATTGCTTTTGTACCCTGGTGCCTGACCAACTGGTATCTTTCAAGGAAAAAGTAATTTGTTGTACTGTAATCCATAAACCAATAAGAACATTTAAAAAACAAATCAAAGAAATTAATTGCAACCTGCCCATAGGAAGCTAAGGATGCCAAAGTTATCAGACAGCAGGATCCAGAGAAAAATACAGTTTAACTCAATATGCTTTTGTTTCGTTTTATAATTTCAGATCTTGCTTTAAATTTGTTGGTTTTTTTTCAAGGGCAATATCAAGCTGTCCTGTCAAATTAATGCCCAAAGCCCTATTCACGTCAGCATTGAGCCCCCAGCTGGACTCACAGCTGCTCGATTTATGAATCTTTCACATCTGCAGTCCTCCAGGAATGCCCTTCATTCATTCCTTTATGCATGTGCTTGTCTGGTAGCATTGGTGGTGCTCACTGTTCCATCTATAATGCCCTATAAAGTGTTTCTCACTAATTGCCATGTTGGCTACTGTCTACATTGAAATATTTATGCCTTTTTCCTGTGGGTCAGAGCCTCTTGCAGTATACAGTGTGAACTGAAGGCTTTAAAGGAAATATCTCAGTTTAGGCCAGGAGTCTGGAGAAGAGACTGGACAATTGAACCAGTACATTCTCTGTTCAATTCCAGCTTGCATTCAGCTGTAACTGAAGATCTTTTTGATAGGTTCTCATCTAAGCTGAAGCTGTTTCGCTCTCTGGTTGGGTCAGTTTAGACAGTTTTCAAAAGGAGTCAGTGTGGTAGAATAAAAAGTCAGGCAGTGGTGGTGGGCTGCTCCTCTGGGAAGAGGTTCCTCTCCATCTTCTATGTTGCTCACTTAGGACTGGAGGTTTAGGGGAAGCCATGGCATTGTGCTGCAGTGAGGATACAGGGAGCGACATCTCTCTGCCTGGAGAGGAGCAGGCGAGGGGTGGCTTGCTGTCCTCTCTCCCCAGTTAAGCCAGACTTGCATGTGACATCCTACAGCAATACAGAAACATCCTGTTTGCACAGAGCTGTATGAACATGGGCGCACCTGTAGCCTCTGTAGAAGAAATGCAGAGCGTGGTGTGGCTCTTGTACAGCATGGTTAGCAATAACAAGACCGCTCTCTGCCAGGCAAGAATGGATGGGATGGCAGGGAGGATGCAGCCAGCTCCATCCCTGGAGGAGCAGCACCATTCAGATGTGGCTTGGAGGGGTACTAAGCAACCAGAGGAGCAGAGCCTGCTGTCAGGGTGCAAGAGGGCTCAAACAGCAAGTGACAGAGTGAGGGTGAGGCGCTCAGTGCCTTGGGCACCCTCAGGGATGAGCAGGCTTCCCTGAGGGCATGGTGGCTTTCAGTGAGCTGCGCCAGGACACAGCAACCCTCTGCTTCCTCTCCCCCAGCCCTCCTCCAGATCAGTAAAGGCTTCAGAATAATAGTTCAGGGACAGCCTTTCCTTCAGAAGAAATAATGGTCTAAACTATAGTTTAGTATAGTTTTATTTTCTCTGTTTACTTACATTGGGCTCTGCTATTTGCACGTAAATTAGTTACAGATTGAGTACAGTGAGGTTAAGATTGCTGCTGCCCTTCACATCCACATGACTGCACATATAACAATAGGAGTTCAGCAGATGGCAGCTAAAAAAAGCAGATTTTCTGGTTTTAATCAAATGGCTTTTTTTAAGATGGACTTTGTAGTATTTCCTTGTTTGAGTGACTAAAATGATAAGCTAGAAGACTTTCAGGTGTTGTTTCAAAAGATAGCAGCTGATTCAATACATTTGTTGCTGTGCATTCTTGTTTCATAGGTTGATTATTGCATTGGTTTAAATGATTTATCAAAGAACTGCAGAGTAAAAAACTCTAAAGCAATATATTAAGAAATTGACTGTTACAACTAGGGTTTTTTAAAGCATTTTTAGTGCATGTCTGCAGATGTTAGTTCTGGAATTTGAGTTAAATTAAGTTCAATGGATTTTTGTTTCAGTATTTAGGTTCTATGCTGGTAAAAGAATTAAGAGGCACAGAGTCAACACAGGATGCATGTGCAAAGATGAGGGTAAGTTTGTAAACTTACTTCTTTCTCTATCATAACAGTATTAAATAACATCAATCTGTGATTGGTTGTACTGTGCCCTTTTTGCTTTTATAATGTGCTGTTACCCATTTTTCCCCCTTGCATTTACATTGGTATTTAATAAGAAATCTGTTCTGCCTTACATCTTAATTTCAAGTAATACCAAAATTCAAATTTTTCTTTTGCGTGTTGTATCTAACAATGTATACATTTTGTTTTCTCATGAATCTTTGCATATATTTCAAAGTACTGTCCACACACTTTAAACATGCCCATATCAAATTGCCTTTATAAACACAATTTATAGCTTCTATATGATAATCAACATTGAATTTTCAATGTGAAAATATGTACTAGTAAATATAGTAACATGTTACCAAAGCTCTTTTTTTTTTTTTTTTAAATGCATGGTAAATCCAACAGTCGCATAATCCTATGGATGCTTTTACTCACATGAGTGTTTCCATTAAATATAAGTTACTTACATGCTTTTTGACTGAACAATGAAATGGGATCTAAGTCAGTTTCACCTGATGGTGGAAAAGCAGTTTGGTTTCCTTCAGACTGTTAAGAATATGTTTTCCTGTTGCTCTTTGGCCTGATACTGGTTTGTAGAAAATTGCAACAAGGCTCTGTCTATCTCCAAGAGACATACCACTGCCGGAAACTCAGAACGAGCCACAGCCTGATTTACTCCCAGGTGTAGTTGCAATAAGAATGTGCCTGTTCATAGCCATGGTGAACTCATCATGGTCTGGCATGTTTAATTAATGAAGAATATAATTGTTTGGTAATCTACCAAACATGTACAATTACACAGATGAATGAGCGAAATCTTTTCTTCGGAGTATCATAAGTCTTGTATGCAAGATGCCTCTGAGCCTGGGACATAGCATTTGGATCTTAGAAAGCAGCAAGATGTGTAAAATTCATGCGATCAGACAGCCATTTGCTCCTGCTTACCTATCTGCAGCACACAGACTTTTGTACGAGCCATTTTAGCTAGGGGCTGGCAGAAATTCACGCTTCTAAGACTGCCTGAAGATCTGAGGCTTTTCAGCTAATTACATGCTAATCATTCCTTACCTGGGCTTAAACTCCTCTTTAAAAAAACCCAACAATTTGACACAGGGGGATCTACAATCACATACACTTGTTCCGGAGAATTAATCGAGGCTACAAGCATACCATCTTCCAATCCAGTTTTCAAACTGTCAGGCTTAGCAGTTCAATTTTTTGGGCATATGCCTGTGCAGATCTTAGGGCAAAATTTGACACCATAGTAGCTTATGACATCTTCAGTAAGTTTTCTGACTGAACTAGGAAGCTTAACATCAAAAAAGGCACTCTAAATAATTTATAGATCTTTTAAAATATATTTTTATAAGTAATAAGTTTGACCAGTTTAAATTATATAACTGAATGAACCAAGTGTTTGAAAGCCAATTTAGTTTAAAAAGAAATTTTCTATAAAAATAGTGAACTTGCACTAGTTGTCTGTAGTGCCGTAGAGGACACTTACATAGCACGGTGATGGGGTTTATATACATTTGTTTTTTACATTCTCTTTTGAAACCGTTGTGCTGTGAGAATGTTTATTTTCTGGTCTGAGTTTTGTTGGGTTTTTTTGCAAAGGTATTTTAATAACACAGTTTTTAATCAAGATTTCATCTGTGTTTCTATGTAGTCCTTTTAATCATGTTCCTATTCAAGTCAAAAGCAAAAAACTTTGACTTAATGGGAACAGATTATTATTTTAGTCTGTTTCTCAGTGAAAAAAATGTATCTTTTTCCAAAACTTTCTCCCTCTGGTTGTGTTCTGAGAGTTGGTCTGTGAATTTGGAGTCCAGATTGTACAAAGTCATTCTGAAATTTTGCAATTCGCTGTAGTGTTAATTTAAATATCTCTAGGTTGTCATTGAAAATGTGGCTTCTGTTATAGTTACATTTTACTTTAAATATATTGAAAGGGACATTTCACTTACAAAAAAAGAAAGGAAAAGCTAGATATATTATTTGCTGCTCTCAGGTACTGAATTCTGTACGCTTGTCCAGTGTCTCTAAGGTCCGTAAGATTTTTACACAGGACTGTGCTGTCATGACAGAGCAGTATTTTTAATTTTAGTGTTTTATTTCTTTTTCCATATGTGTATTTCAAATCTATAGCATGCTGCAATCTGAAACATATTGAGGGGAGGGGAGTATGTCACGTATAACCTCGTACCATGTTGAGGTCACTCCCTGCTATTCTTTAATCTTTCTGGACTCTGCCACATCATGGTTTTATGGAAAATATATGAAAATTAGGTAGCTAATTTTTCTGTCGATGTGGCTTTAGCTTCTCCATCTTCAACCTAATGCCGCTCAAAAAAGTGTTGATATTCACCAAATGTCTGCCAGTTAGCAGGTGCACAAGAAGGAAAGTGTATCAGTGAAAAAAAAAAATCTTGATCTTCCTTAATCATTCATAAATACAGAGAAACAACAAAAATGACATGTTTCTTGACTGCACATCCTTCACTGTTAGTTGCAGATGTTCCCAGGGCTTTCAATTATTGCAATTGATGGCTTTGGTTCTCAAGGGAAGTGTCATGTGGATATCCCTTGTGTCTCTCTGCAAGATAGGCTTACAGCAGGCTCCTTCTCCTAGAGCTCAAGATCCTAAATCTCCTGTAATATAAAACCCCACCAATAATAAAAAATAAAAACAAAAAACCCAAAACAACAAAAACCCCAAATGAACAAACAAAAAAAACCCCAGAAACCTGGAAGCCTTTGTCTTAATAACTCTTCTTGGCCTTCCACTGTGCTTCTCAGCATTGTGCAGCAGTGTGCTCCAACAGGGCAGATGATGGATTTGTTTGGGGAAAGTCATGCTGATGCAATAACTTGAGCTCAGCACTGGGGTCAGGGTTATACATGCTTTTCCATCCTAAATTGCAGAGCCTTGCAGCCATTCAAAATTAAGAATATTTGGTGAGAACTTTATTTTTCCATTCATATATTTGCACTCCTTTATATTTTATGGTTTCTCATTTGTTTCCAGCTATTTCTCTCACAAACTGCCTTTGCAGTCAACAGTGCTGTCATCTTACCACCAGTCCTCAGCTGTTCTATACTGACCTTTGCTGCTTGGACATTAAATCTTACTGTCCTGGCTAGAACAGATTTATTAACTGTATTTGAGAGATACCTTCAAGAAGTTAAGAGCTTTCATCTTTCCCAGTGTGGAATAGGAAATACTGCAAGATATGTTTTGTTTCTTTAAATCGTCATAGGAACATGAAGGGACAATACAATGCATTTGCATCAATATAAAGACAAGGAATAAAGTTAAATTTCAGCTAGGAAGGGATTAGTTCTCTACAGAAGACTCCACCTGGTGTTCACACATCTGAATTCCTCGACCAGGTTGGAAGGGGACGGTTTTATACTTACTGGCATGAGCACAGCACCAAGGTAGACTCTTCCTTGCAGCAATGTTAAATCACTGATGTTGCATACACCAACTGCACAGTCTGAACCAATCAGATATTTACTGCAGCGGAAGGGAACTTGGATTTTGTTCTTGGATCTTGCCACCTGCCTGAGTATTATGAATCTTTCTTACTTGTTAGAAAAGAGGTTCAGAAATTCAAGTCATAGCTCTGAGGAACCAGCAATGTAATTCTGTTCACAAAGCAGGTATTTAAATGTCTCTCTGACTTAAGACCAAAATGTCAAAGTTGGAATTCTTACAAAATCTGCTTCTCTTTATCTCTGGAGAAGATGTAGCAGAGTTGACTCACTGAAAATAGGCAGCATCTGGGGCATTTCTTCATAATTTCATTTCTTCTTACATAAATAAGAAGGACCTGAATTTAAATGGCAGTATCCTTGTTTCTACCAAACCTTTTTTACTTTTCAAACTCCATTTCGTCTCCTGCCATCACCCCCCTGCCCCCCCCCCTGCTCCACCCTGCTAAAAGTAGAAGTGTAGAAGCGTCCATATGCCTTCTAGTGAACTAGCCAGGCAAACACCATGTCAGATCAAACACTGTATTTGAGAATTTGGATTCCTTGGTCTCTGGTCTCCTGGGACTTGTAGCTCTATCTCTCTCTTGTGTGGCCGCTGCTTTGGGAGGGCCTGCAGTCGAAAAGGCACGTGGATATTATTCAAAAGGAAAAAATAAGTGATAGAAGGTCTTCAGTCCCTATGCACATCCACATCACATTGTACTATGTTCTTCAGAGGATTGTACATCTTTGACACTGTGGCTGAAAGCAATCTAAGGTAAAGGAGGGATGCAGAGGAGTATTTAGAGATGCTGCAATAGCAGAAAAGCATACCACTTTCAAGGAGGTGATTTGCAGGTGCACTGCCAGTGCAATATTCGTCTTAATGATGTAGCTTGGAGGCATCCACTAATTGTAGAGAAGTCTTGTACCTAGAGTCTTGTACCACAAGGATTGCAGCTGTGGTCTTATTCCAAGAAGTGTTAAATTATGTCAGTAATGCAGATTTAAGTCTTTTGGACTGAGAGAAGTGACTAAATATTTGTTACAAGGCAGACTGTAGTTTCAAAATTGGCTTCAAAACTAAATGGTCAAATGTGAACTTTGACTTTTTATTTCAGTTTCATCGCATGCATGATCTTGTCAAAGAAATTCACTCTAGTTCCTCTTCCACAGCCAGTCAGGTGAGGGGATTGTCCCATTCTGCTGGTGCGGCCTCATCTTGAATATTGTGTGCAGTTTTGGGTACTGCAATATAAGAAGGATATTAAGCTCTTAGAGAATGTCCAAAGGAGGGCAACAAAGATGGTGACGGGCCTTGAGGGGAAGCCGTATGAGGAGTGGGTGAGGGCACTTGGTCTATTCAGCCTGGAGAAGAGGAGTCTGAGGGGAGACCTCATTGCAGTCTTCAACTTTCTCATGAGAGGAAGAGGAGGGGCAGGCATTGATCTCTTCTCTGGTGGTCAGTGACAGGACCTGAGGGAATGGCCTGAAGTTGTGTCAGGGAAGGTTTAGATTGGATATCAGGGGAAAAAAATTGTCCAGAGGGTGTTTGGGCACTGGAACAGACTCCCGAGGTAAGTGCCCACAGCACCAAGCCTGACAGAGTTCAAGAAGCATTTAGACAATGCTCTCAGACACGTGGTGTCATTCTTGGGGCTGTCCCATGCAGGGTTGAGTTGGACTTCGATGATCTTTGTGGGTCTCATCCAGCTGAGGATATTCTATGATTCTATGAAATGTTTAATGAGGCTTCATAAGCCTTAAAAAAGTAGCAGACTTACAGGTATGATAGTAGGTGGCACTAACACATATTTTGAAGTGTGCAATCTGATGCCATTTGGACTTAATAGTTGCTACCAGTTTGGGAAAACGTTCAGATTCTTATAGTGAAGTGGACTCCAGTACATAATTGAATAGGAAAACTGGCAGCTACAGCATTCATATAGCTATTAAAAACCAATATAGGACTGAACTAGCAGGTTCATTTGCAAAAATAGAAAGCCAAGATGAAAACTTAAGGCTTCACAGGCTCATGAACTTGTGCTCAGAATTTATTTATGTATGGGACTGTTAGTGGCTTGACACAGTTGAATAATGTTCTTTTTACTATGTGTTGGCAAGATCAAGTATAATTACACAGTAAAATATAAAAAAAAGCATATTGGCTTCATTTTGGCCATGGTGTGAAAGTTGAGTAATCCAGTTATAAATGTATATATAAGTGCACTGAAGTGGTCAACATGGCAAAGTAGAAGTACTACTGTATCCCATTTCCTCTCAGCAGGAAATAAATAACTGAGATGAAAGCTTTTTCAGAGTGGGCTGGATTACACCTTGTGCTACATTTTATCAAGTGAATGTGTGAGCATCTTAGTTGGGCACCATTCTATGTGTGTTTCTGAATTTCTTATTCGGCTGCTTTGTGCGTGTGCTCAGAGATACCGTGTTTTGTACACTGCAGGAGTATTCGAAGGTGTTAGATTAATGCTCTCAGTTCTGCACAGAACAAGGTGGTACAATCCTGTCTTGAAAAGGTTAAAGGCCCTTCAGGGTACAGGTTTTGTATTTGCTTTTTAAAAATAAATCACTAGTTTATGTTATTTTATTCAAAGAACAAATTCCTCTGCCTCTTAAGGCATTGTTAATTACCTTGATTTGTTAAGCACACTGGCAGGGTTGATCTCAAATAAGCTGGATTTTAGTTTATATTCTAAATAAATATTTAGCTGTTCTGCACAGCCTTTAATTCAAAATCAACATACAGGTAGAAATGCTTTACCCACTTAAGACAATTTGTAGTACTACTATACTATGGAAATGTGTTTAGAGTCTGGATGTGAGAATAGTATTTTTTTCAGTGAAACAAAAAAGAATTCGTAAGTGGTGAAAAACAAGCTTGCGCTCACTCACTTGCTCTCTCTGGCACCACTGCTCTTTCATCCTCTTATGAGCCATTTCAAAAGGAGGGATTGGGAGCAGATCTGTCCAAGCTTATGCAGAGTTTTGGCACTGTCCTATGCAATGGCAGCAGTGGGTTCAGATGGAAACTCTAGACAAGTCTTAAATTCAGACCTTTATTGTCATAGCAATCCCTGTAGTAACCAGGCAGTTATGCAGGAGATGCCTTCACCTCCATCCACTGGACTGATCTCCATGGTGGGTGCTGAGGGAATGAAGCAGCTTCATGGCAGCAGCTGCATCAAAATGCAGATGAGAGCACTACTCCTGATATTCTTTCTTCTAAAGAGAACAACGCTCTGTGTCTTTTTTGGAGGGGCTATGGAAGCTGCACATATATCACATTAGATTTAGGATAGTGACACTTTCTTCTATCTTCCTGTGTCTGCAGACAAGCCTGCTTTATGGTTCATGAATTATACATGGCCTGTGTTCATGTAGTCACCTACCTGTCCAGCAGGAAGTATTTCAGAGGTGGGATCAAAGCTCAGTCTCTCTAGCAGTGCAGGCTGTGCAGCATCGAGACTGCTGGCTGCAGGAGCAGTGCACCCGCAGAGACAGGGCATGCACATCTGTCCTTACGTAGATGACCAGCTGATCAGCAACAGGCACTGGCAAGAAGCCTAGAATAAACTTGCTGTTCATCCAGGTGATTCTCCCAAAGAAGTGCACTGAAACAAAGAGCCAAAGTTACAGTCACAAACAATGGAGTTTGGAGAACTTTGACCAGTTCCAGGCTAATGAGCACTTGCCCAAAGACAGTGTCCTGTCACTATGATTGCTTCTGTGTGAGATAAAATCTAATCTTGCTGCTATGCCATGAACATGCCTTGGAGCTTAAGACCATATGTCAGAATGCACATGACATCCAATGCCAGCTCTCGGCTGTGACTCCTATAATTTTGGCTCAAGTCCATATGCTTCCCATAGAGACACCAGATGGACAGCAATATTTTATCAACTCATTGTGTCCTCATGGAGTTGATACGGTGGCTACAACCTGAAAAGCACAAGGAAAGCAAGTGCTGACTCGTGTCCCACCTTCTTCTCAGATTCTGGGCACAGGCACAGGCAGAGATGCCCACTTGGCCTGCACAGAGATGTGAAATGTCTGACCAAGAAAGCTGTGGGACTTCATCTCAGCATCCTAGAATTCAGAGCCAAAGCACTTACACTGCCTGAGTGAATGGTATTCGTATTGTATCTCTGAAAACTCATGTTACACATTCTGGCACACACCTCCTCCTTTAAAAAGAAAGGAACAGCAAGCAAATAGTATGACCTCACTGTGACAGCTCAAAACTGTTGAAGCCTGGAAACTGCTTGGAAATAATAATTGTGTGGTGGACTGTTGCAGTTACTGTATCACTGAGAGTCAAGCAGCGGAATAGAGCTGTGTTGTTTTTCTTGATGGCACTATCATAACAAAGGATGGTATTCCACTGCCCAAATGTTTGTTGCAATGATAGTGCCAGTGCGGACTTGTTTCCCAAAATCATAATTCTACACTGGACTACAGTCTTCCAGAACACCTTTACATGAATCCTGGGGCTTGTATGCTTTGCAAGCTGACGAGGAACATTCCCTGTTCCTTACCAGGTGAGACAGTTTGGCTTAATAAATTACAAATGTCCATCAGTCTCTGATTCATGTCCTAATTTGCCAACTATAATTGAATAGATCTTGATGAGCTGTTTCAGTCATATACAGTCTTCTGGCAGTTCACGACCTTGATTAAATACTAGAGGTCAGGTCTGGTCTGGACAAATCCAGGTGAATATGGAGCAGATAAGGAAGATGATTCAATTACAAACTAATGTCTAGAGGAAAGAGGACACCCAGGTAGTTGGTACAGTGTGGCCTTGCCAACAGGAAGCTTCACCTTTATGGCAAATGCCAGATGGGGAATTAGACCGAAAAGCTAAAATATGTAAACTTAGTAGCTGTCTTTGTATAGCATGTTGAAGAAGAAGAGGAATTTTGCTGCTAAGGAGGCGAGGAAGGAGGTAATTACAATAATCAAAATAGGAGACAAAGAACTCCTGTATGTAGCTGTTGGGCTAGAATGAAAGGACAAAAGTTGGATGATTACTGGATTGCCAGATGATTAAAGTGATATTGTCATATTTGTGACTATTTTGTGTAGTATAAGCATATGCGGGGTTTATTGCTAGTTATTCTGATAGGTGTATATGATGCAGCTTCCGTACAGTCACTGTCATGCTTTCTGGGCATTGAAGTTGAATTTTATGAAAAGGCTCATTTGAGATCTACTACAGTCACACGCACACACACAGAGGTAGGTACTTGCTCTGCTTTTGGCAGGGATACCATTTCTTTTTCCACTCAGTTCAGAGACATGTAAATCAGATTAGTGTCTTTCTTCAGATTTTGTTAAAATTCTTCAGAGTGTTTTGCCATTTAAGCTATCATTTTTTAAAAGTACCTAGAATTCTGGGTGAAAGGAGCTTTTTCCGGGATAAATTGACGCTTGATTGTCATCTCGAGTCTCTCATCATTTGATATGGAGAGATGCAACAGTCCTCTCTATTACACAGATGGGTGCGGCTGTCCTTGAAACTTTAATTAGCACTTTTAGTCTTCATGGTACGGACACTAATTGCAGAACATAGCTGGATCTGTAGCTTTGAATTTTATGCTGGCAAAAATGGAGTGTCATTTGATTCTGGAAGGATCGCGAGCCGATAAGATTTGATTACAGGAGTTTTATTGTATTAAGCTTTTGGTTTGCTCTCTGGTGTTAGAATCACCTGGGGTTTTTTTAAGTTTTATTTTAACATACAGTCCTTGATTTTGAGCTTATAACTATGGTTGTTTATTTTTCTTGGATAATATAAAATCACCACTGCTATTTTTGTTCAGCTGCTCTAATGATCTTCCTAGGTGCCAATTCTAGATCTTTCAGTGTGTTTACACTCTCTTTCTGCCTGCTGATGTTTCTTCATGTTTACCTGAAGCTGAACTTACTCTTTTCTCTTAAGAAAATATTTGATTGATCTGTGATTGTTTACAGATACTCCGACAAATAAGCATTCTCTGAATGTTGTCTACTTTATATATCTGCATTAGTTTTGTACAGAATAGTCTAGTCCATTATTGTCTTCAACCTTAAAAGAATTCAAATCAGCTATAAACTATTCTGCCTTATTTTGTTTCTTTCATTGGTTTTTGGGTTGTTTTAGTAAATTTAATTTGTAAACATTTTTTTTTCTGCAGAGATCTTAAATCTGCCACAAATATTTGCCCAGTTTGCTCGGCGGGAAATATCTTTGCTATGCACATCATATTGAAGGCACCAGAAGTAGACTAGCACAAGAGAAAAAGCAGTCTTATAGGAAGGCATGAACTGTAGGTAGGAGAACCTGACACTGAGGGAATGCAGACTAAGCCTCCGTGCTAATTCACATGTAAAGCAGCTCCCAGTAGCAGCTGCACTCAAAGTGCAGACGGTCAGACCTGACAAGATACAACACTGGGCTGACGGATTGACTGGCAGGCCTAGGGGGTTGCAGGGATACTTCATGTCACAAATACAACTGCAAGAAGGCAAAAGAGCAAAATATTTCAAAATAACAATAATTCAGAAAAGAAACCATACTACGAGAAGTACTGAGCTGTTGATTTTTACAGCTGGGAAGGGCAGGAGGCGAGGAGGGAGGCAGCAATAAATGAGGTATATCAGATAGATGTCTTAAACACTCACATTTTGGGAAATGCTGGTTTCATGACTGGTCTTTCTAAGCCTGGCAAAGTTACTTTATTCTATTCACATTGTGCTAGGAAAAAGGAGAATTTTTACCATCCTCACAACAAACTTAAAGATTCTTTTTTTTAGTTTTGTAACTGTAAGGCAGATATTTCAAAAGCCGGAGCATAGTCAGCTGAAGAAAAACTAAAATATTTGTTTAACTTAGGTATTTTATCAGAAAAAAAGAGCACCGTTCTTGCAATGCAGCATAAGTCTAATAACACCTTTATTTTGGTTTCAGAAGTCTACGGAACAAATGAAAAAAGTACCAACCATTGTCCTGTCTGTCTCTTACAAGGGAGTCAAATTTATTGATGCCACAAATAAGGTATGTGCAGTTATCGAATACTAGCTTTTATTTCTCACAACTAGGCAAAATAGCAATATCTATGAGGCCCAGGCCAGAAAGATTTGCGCTTTGTGTTTCTCTCTCCTTTTTTTCTCCTCTCCTCTCCAAAATCGATGTAATATCATTCCCACTCTCCAGAAACTCAGTCTGGAGGACAACTGAAGCAGCTTTAATGGCTTATTTGGAGAACACTGTGTCCAACGTTCTGCCATTAAAAGGCAAGCTTATCACAAAAGACATTTGGCAGGGAGCCTCTGTGGAATCCTTCACCATATTCTTCTCTATACAGTTCCTTAAATATGCCAAATATATATATATGTATTTTAGTTTGTTAATATAATTTGGGCAACTAATAATAATTTTTAAAAGTCTCACTGTAGAACAAAGATGCGAGGTTTTATCCAGGGCGAGCCATTTGAAGAATAAGAGACAAGAGCCTTGAATGTCCTTTGAAAACACTAGAGCCTCTCCATGAGCCATTTTCCTAGTACTAGCCACTTAACTTCCTGAACTGCAGCAGATTCTTAACAGTTGTTAGTCCTTTTTTTTTTTCCTTTCTTCCTGTGTGGCAGTGCTCCTGTGCATTGTTTCTTATGTTTTAAAATACATCTAAAATCTTTTTTAAAAATCCAAAAAAAATAACCAAAAGTACAAAAGCAGAAACTGAGAGATCAGAGAACTCAGTGATGGATAGAGCAATGGATTAATCCTTAGCCAAAGTAAAATGCACAAGCTCTGTAAAGAGGAGTAAAGTAATGTATGAATTTCTTGTCTTTGGGTGTCTAAAGTGGAAAGAAAATTCAATCCCTACTGATGCTTTCATATGAATAGAAAAGAAATTATCTCTTCTGTTATGTGACTAAAATTCACTAAGCAATAAAAAAAATAGATCTGACAACACAGCTACCTGACCAGGTTAGTAATGTGCATAGCGGCTTTGTGTTGCTGAACATTCAGACCACGCAGTACAACTAATGCAGTATCCATCAAACTTGCCAAATCATTCAGTTTTTTAGAGGTGTTTCACCAGAACTGGGATTTAAGTGAAGGATGGAAGCAGATTTGTGAACTTCTTGCTAGAGTCTGGAAGCCATATTGAGAGTTGGAAGATGGCATAAAAGAAAAAGTGAGGTGAAATTACTGTTGTGTCAAGTCTGGCATATTTGCCAGAGCAGAGAGGCCAGGGATTCCTGTCAGCTCCTTTTTCTTCCATTGATTCAAAACTGAGCTTCTACAACCCTCATTTCCTTTATGTTCTCTGATGTGCAGGGCATAAATCAGGACATTGTAATGCTGTTAACTCTAACTTGGATAATGCTATTTTCAGCTCTTAAATCTTCTCTGTAACGTAAAGGGTGTAACTGCAATGTCCTTAGGTTTACAAAAAAAAAAAATTAGAAGAACAAAAGGAACTTCCTGTGTCTCTGCACAGTGCTTAGAATCTTACGCAGGATGGAAACTTGAAAAAAGTTTGGCAGATTGTGTTAGATGACTCTACATGAGTTCCACTGAAACCTTTTGCCTAGTAGTGCGCCGTGTATTTGATGGAAGTAAATAACCACAGTCCTGTGTTTTTTCTGAAGTGGTAGATTGCTTTCTCTCCAGTTCAAAATCTGCACTGCCTTTCCCTTCTGTAAAAACCAGGTAATAGCCTGCAACTCTCTCAGAAGCGTTATCATCCTTGTCCACAGTGTGCTGTTCCCAATTCCTTCAAGACCCAAAACAGATTAGCACTAAGGTGAGATCCTGTTCAGACTTGTACTGCTTCCATGTGAGCTTATAGTTGACAGTGCTGGGCACCACTTAGCAATAAATGCATACTTTTTAATTACAACAACAGCTAGCAGTTCTGTGCTTGAAAACTCAGCTCTCATGGCTGTTCATCCTTTTCCTTTATGCCACCAAGGTAAGAATTTGTATTCCAAGCCATAGCAGGCAAAGTTTCAGGTGATGAAGGGGCCCTGACCTCATTCCACGACAGCTATTTCAGTGGCGCCTTGAAGCTTGGCATGACACCATTTCTTTGCAAGTGAGGCCAGAAAGAATTTGCTGCTTAGGAAAAAGCAGACTTGCAGAATTTTCTCGTGGCTCACAGCTCCCCCCGTCTTCTGGGTGGTTTCTGCCAGGAGGGAGATTGGCTGGCACAAGGTAGGTGAGCAAAGGAAGGTTGCTTAGCAAAAACCTGGTCTCTCCAAGGTATTTCCTTGGCAGAACCAGAACTGACTTTCAGCTTCTCCGCTTTGTGAGAAACCAAAGGTTTCTCTTGCCAAACTGAGAAACAGCTTATAGAATGACAAGTGTACAGTGGAATCAATGCCTGAGGAGCATACCCAGAACAGTGAGCTGCTTCATAGCCTTCTGCTTTCTCCAGGATAAGACTGCAGGTCTACTGAAGTAGCGACCCTAGGAAAGAGTAAACACGTGCACTGAAAACTGTTTAATTTTAAAAGGAGATCACAGAGGATGTCCTATAGCAGCTAGGGGAAAACTCAATTTACTTACTAATTTTCTTCCAGAAGATTGAGTTTAGTTATATTTTATTTTATTTTAAAAACTTGATATGTGTGTATTTCCAAAATTCACTTGGTTTAAAATTAAAATAATCTTTGTGAGTTTTGACACAAGTGCAAATCCCTGTGTCAACTCCAGGTCACCTAGAAAAAGTTGCAGTGCATCAGAGCTCTTTTCACATATGCTGCATAAAATCAGGTGATTATATTGTGGCTCATGATTTGGCATAAATACTTTGCATATGATTTTAAGACCTTCCAAGCTTCTGCTTTCTAAACTACAATGTTGTCAACACCACATCAATGACAGTGTATTACAGCTCTATCTGTGGATATCTAAATTGCTGGTTTTGGTATAATTCTAATTCTCTTAAAAATCTTTATTGAGGGTAAAAGTCATCAAATTGAGAACAAAGAAAATAAAATGCTTCAAGTAACATAAAAAACAAGCTGTTGTTAAGCAGAGATTATACATGTCATTATAAATTGGCATATATTGAAACATAAGTACTGGTTTTGTCATTTTTATGAATAATGCATTAAAAAGGAATAATCAAGTATGTTGCAACAATTTAAGAGGATTATTTCATTTCTTCAGTAACAGTTCCCTTATCTTGGTTTTTCCATAATTTGAAATTTGGAATGCTTTTTATTAAGATTTTTCCTAAGCCATGATTTCCTCAATTAGATATATTAATACGTCTTTTTGATAACTTGACACCTACATGTAAAGGGGAAAGATGCCACTTAGCAAATGAAAGAAGATATGGCAAAGTATCTAAAGTGATTTAGTTGCATATATTAAAAATTTTTAAAAAGAGGGGGAGGAAAGGAGGTGGTAAGGAAAAGAGAAGGGCGCGAGGAAAAACCAGAGATACTCAGAGATTGTTTTAACCTGGACAGATGCAACCAAGGCAAGCGGTGGCTGTGCAAGGAACTGAGACACCACAAATGTCACATGTTCCATGATGCTGTAGTGCTGTCTTGCTGCAGCAGGCTGGATCACTTTGGGTTTTGTGGCAATGCCAGAGCTACAGCCAGCAGGGCCACAGTTCAGGAAAGCATATAAATTAACCACTAAGTAAATTCCTGTTCAATGAATCATTCTTCTGTTGAAATAAACCCTTTGAAATACATGTGTTGCTGAAGCAAGGCCTAATCATAAGCCACTCTGCAGTGTCTTCTTCTCTGGCTTCATGGTTCCTTTGGCCTGAACACAATAATTACATATCAGCAATTTCTGTGATGAATATTCATAATTTTCTCTAGAGCTTTGAGACAGCTTTTTTTTTTATTTCATCAGACAGACATGCCCCACCTCTATCTCAGTAGTGTGCTATAGCTTACATTTGCTGTTGCAAGTAGTGTGGCTCGGTGCATGAATGATTTCATTTTCCTGTATCTCTCTTACAGGATGCTCTTGTCAGTAAGTGGAGAGAAATTGCCAGATCCTCCTGTAGTTACCTTTTCAGTAATCAGGGGCCTTTCAATTATAAGTCATGTTTGGTGTTTTTTTCTTGGGAAAAAATATAGCTAAAATTTGTCAAACACCACGTGCAAAAACCTGACTATTGAGCCTGCTAGGTTTCACCAGATTCTGTCTGTCAGTAGACTGAAACAGTGTCCCGTTTTGATCATTACACAAAAAACCAGCAATTTCATAAGATGCTTGTATAGTGCTTTGAAACAGTATTTATAGCTGTATGCCAGAAAGATGTCTTTTTGTCAAAGGGTATTGAATAAACTGTACAAAACCCAAGCAGCCTCATAGGGTAGACTTTAGAACATAATGGTTTCCTACCACATTATTGGCAAATAATTCCAAATACCTGTGTAAGATCACACATGGGGTATATTAAATCTCTCCTTAAGACATTTCTGAAATAGCTCAGTGCAGCAGATCAACACAAATGTGAATCTAAACCCACACCTTTTACAGCTCTTTTGAATTTAATTCCTAAGTTGATTGAAAATATTTTTTTAACAGAACATCATTGCTGAACATGAAATCCGTAACATTTCCTGTGCTGCACAAGACCCTGAAGACCTTTCTACATTTGCGTACATCACTAAAGACTTGAAGACTAATCACCACTACTGCCATGTATTCACCGCGTTTGATGTGGTCAGTTTATAAAACAGAATTCTTTTAATAGTTCTTTGTAATAGTAATAGTTACTTAATTCTGTTAAAATGTTTTCAGGGTATGTTCAGGTGATTAATGGGAGGTATCATTTGTTTACCACATGAAAAGACTAATATACTATAGGATAGCAAAAGGACATTTCTGGAGAAGAACAAAGATTTTCTGTGATATCTCATTTCCCATCTGAAATACCTCATCTCTGTCATCTCAGCTGTTGACTGTAAACTTAGCAAGGAGCTTTTCATACAAGTCTTGACATGCAATTCCTATAACCTAAGCTGTAGCCTTGCAAGCAGTTTGTAGCAACCAGGTTTGGCCCCCCATTGTGAAATCTCAGTGCACACCAAATAAATCAGAAAAGGATTATATGTGCATTATATGCCGTTCTCAGTCCTGCTAAGAGGTAGTTTCAGGAACTAGATTAAACTTTGTTTGCAGGGCGTCCTGCATTTTTTACTGCATTGTACTGCCTGGGCAGTCAGGGAAGGAGAGATTTGGTGAAATCCAGCCTTTTGGGTTCTTACCCTCGACATTTAGCACCTTCTTGAAGTAGATGGGGTCTGCTTTTTGGACCAGAGATCAGATGTTACCAAGAGGAGTGATTTCTCCAGGAGCAGGTAGGATTAGGTATTAGGAATTCTTTACTATGAGGTGGTATGTCACTGGAACAGATTGCCCAGCGAGGTTGTGAGTGCCCCATCCCTGGAAGTGTTCAAGGGCTGGGCAGGACTTTGAGGAACCTGGTCTAGTCAAAAATGTTCCTGCCTGTGGCAGGAGGGGATTTGAACTACGTGATCTTTAATGTCCTTGCCAACCCAAATCATCCTATTTATTCTGTGATATTTACCCTGCTGTTCCATGACTTCTAGTGTTTCAGTGCTAAGCTGGATGAGTCCCAAAAACTCAAACGCTTCTCTAAATACTGTTTAGAATTTTTGGCATTATACTGAATAGAGTGGAAAACTGGAGCTTCTTCTGCAAATGTGTAGAAAATATATGAGAAGTTTTGTATTTACGTTAACCAGAGAACTGAAAGACAGGTAGCTAATTACGTATCCGAAATGGTCCTAGGATTATTTGGCTACTGCAATGAATCTGAAATATGTGAAACATCTGTAACAACAGAAATTATTATTTGATGGTGCCTCTGTTCTGCTCTGCTCTCTGTCATCTCAGAGGGAGTTTTAGCTTGACAAATAATGATGATATGGAATTTTATGAAGTTTTATTTTAGCCTTTATTTTACCTTTTCCAAAAGATTGTCTTTATTCTGAAAATAGCAAATTAATTCTTTAATTCTTATTTCCTTGTTCCAATCTTCTTGCCTAGCTTTCTCAAAATGTTCTTTTAGCAACATCCTTAGAGCTCCTATTATTTTGGTGGAAAATTACTCAGTTCTTCCTATATTTATGCTTCTCAGATGGGGATGCACAAACAATTACTGTTTCAAGAAATCATGGACACATCAATTAATCAGTCATGCAATTTTCTGCTAAATTTGGTGAAATAAGTAGTGGCTGTAGTTTTCAGAACTCAGGTTTAGTGTCCAAAATCAGGAGTACTTGCCCTTTTAGTTGTGCACAAGAGAAATATAAGGTGCTATTAAAACTTCAAAATAATTCAAGAAAAAATAATTTAGTATAGTATAATGTGTATGATTCTTGAAACATGATTATACAACTATAAATAAGTTAAATCAGAAAAAGAGAAGTGCCTGAATGGTGGCATTTTATTTGTGACTGGGCAGACAGTTAACATTGCAAAGCAATAGCGTGCAGGAGAATTTAGATAACACGATATACCAGTAGGTTAGAAGGAATTTTAGCATTTTGGTTGAGTGCTTCTGTTGTTTAACTTCCCTGTGGGCATTTTAGTGTCCACAGGGAGTGGAAAAAACTTGGAAAATTGTGTTAAAAATAGACAACGGTCAACAAGCTGTTCCATTATACAAATTTTAGTGGTGAATCAACTGAAATTAGCCTGATTGAGTGAAGTTATTATTTCTCCTGATCCATTTAAATACTACTTAATGGTTTTGAAGTACAGCAATTTCATTTATAGGTTTAATAATCAAGCACAAACATAGACTCAGGTATAGCAGATGAAATTCATCTCCTTTCTTGGCGAGGGAAGAAAAGTGATCCAGGAATAATTACATTTTGCTCACTTCCTGTACCTTAGGAGGAACACTTAATACCCCAAGCACTTTAAATGGCTATTTTAAGCAATACAGAAACTTTAATGTCAAACTGTCTTAACTTAGTTTTCTCCTGCAACATAATCCTCAGTGGGGTGTTACCTACTCAAATATTCTCTTTTTCTGTTGTTTTATTTCTCAGGATCTAGCATTTTTGATGCAAGTACAAGCTGTATAAAAAATAGCTAGATATTCAGAGCACAAGTATACAGTAAATTAAATTTTCTATTTAAAGTCTAATGCTCATGTTAGAGCCTGATCTCCCAGTTTAGTAACAGAAGCAATAGAACCACTCCTATCCAATGGACAGAAGTCCAATCATGTTAAGAAAAATAAGGTTTAAAATGGTAGAAATCCACCACTACATATTAAAAATATGCATTTTAAATCATATCTATTATAGCAATAAAATATATGCAATGTTATGAGGAAAAAAGTCACTCTCTTAGGTCCTTCCGTTTCTCAGGACACGAGGGCAAGAAAAATTTACTTGTAGATAGGGAATTATTGTAGTAGTGTCAACTACCAGCATTACTGATACTATTTTGGAATAATTGTACATGTAACTTGTCTACTCAGAGCTAAAATTCTATAATCAAAATTGCAAAAACATCTTGACTCAAGAATATTGAAGGAGACAAATTTTGGGGGAAGAAGAGGATTTATTGCTTAATATTTGAAATCCTCTTCACTGTCATTTACTTACTAAGCAGCCTTAAATCTGCCAGTGAAGGAGTCCCTCTGGAGAAACAAATGGTCATAACAGCTCCTGTACCAAATTCAGGCTCATGTTTTGGAGATATCCAGAGTAATTTCCATCTGATATTCCTTTCACTGCCCAATACACAACATAAGACACAAAAAAAAAGTCAGTTAAAATGTAAGAAAACAATTAGCCATTGTAATAGATTGGCTGAGTTGAAGCAGCTGAAGAATCCTGACTCAGACTTGCACTGGGGCATTGAATTGTAACATTGCATGGCAGACAAGGCAATTGACCTCATTTCTCATCTCCCAGAAATTGTTGCTCAAAGGCATTAGCTTACTACTCACTTTCCTACTCTGCTGCACTGAGCGAGGAGCAGGATTGTGGCAGCCTCGGAAGCACTGCAGTCCCAAAGGTTTTTGCCTCCTTTGCTGGGGTGCTGGAAGGGTCAGTGTCTTCTGCAGCGGCCAGGGAGTCTACAGCTTTGGTGCTGAGCATCTTTCAGGGAGGCAGACCTGTGCCCTTCCTTTTGTGCCACGTCATATAGTTCAAGTAGTTTCCTCACTCCATCAGAAGGATTTCCACAATGGATTTTGTGGTTTGGTTTTCTACCCCCATTCCCAAGGGAGTCCTGCTCTTACTTCGCCAGTATAGCCCCTACAGGAACCTTTACCAACTCTAATTTTTATAGTCCTCTCTCAATACTACAGGTGAGAAATTCCTCAAACCAAGCTTTTTTACTTATGGTGGCGTTTTTTTCCAAATTACAGTTTTTCAGATAAGTTCTTTAAATTTTACAAGATACAGTGTTAAAGCCCTCCTTGCCTCCATTTGCAGACTTCCCTCTGTCAAGGCTCTACCGCAGTACACAACGTATAAAATTTACGTACAAGTTACAGTTCAGTTTGTATTTTGAATATTGGACAGAATAGTGAATGTTCCATTTTAATTGCTATATTCCAAGTATTTATTAACCAGAGAAACAGTTACATGTTTGGCCTGGCTTTCAGGCTTCAGGCAGACCTATTTTTTCATTTTTACAGACTACGACGGAAAACAAATTATAGTGCCCTCAGATAAGATGCAGGACTCAGACTAGGTTTGCGGCTCAGCATGGCAAACTTACAGTCTGTCTCCACTTGTATCTTGGAGATTTTCAAGCCTGTCTCAGTGACCTTTTTGTCTGCCTTGCTGAATGGCATGTTTTCTCGGTCCTGGTAGCACTGCAGCTTACCTGTTCTCCAAGCCATTACTACACCCTGTCCTGCTGATGCATTCCTTAGGAATAATGTTATCCACTCTAGACAATCCCATGAGGATATAGTGTGCTCTTTTACTGTCACAAGAGCTGATTCTAAAGACATCTGTCTTTAAAACAATATTCTTGTCTTACTAAAAAGCACGCTCCATTTCAAATTATATTATTTTCTATGTTTTTAACAATTATACTCTTTTGCTTCTAATTCCATAGCCAGCATTCTGCTTAAAGGCTCAGCATTTTATAATAGCCTGTTTAGTTTTCCTTTTATTACTCCACTGGTAAACTTCATCCTCAGTGTTTCTCAGTCCTGGCCAGTTTCTCTTGAAGTTAAAGGGGAGATACTTTGGAGACTACTGCTATCAAATCAAACAGACATTTTTATTTGGGAAGCTATGAAACTTGGCTGGCTCGCTGTTGTGACTGCAGTTGTAACAGCTGAGAGCATGTCCCAGAGGAGGAGTATAATTGTTTTCTGTCTGACCTAACATGGGCCAGAGCTGGCACCTTTCTAAGAAGCTCTCATAATGAGCTAAAGGTATTTAATTTAACCTATAGTATCTCAGTTTACATGTGTGATAAAAAAGGGATGAAATTTCTTCAGGGAAATGAAAGTCTAGAGCATAAAATAAATGTGCTTATCCGTTTAACTTTGTTTTAATGATTGAAGGGCAAATCATGTACTTCCAAGTGTGTTGTATTGTTTTGTAACTTACTGCAAACTTAATGGTTAGACTTGACTAGAATTGTATCCGAAAGATGGGAATTTTAAGAGATCACCTAGTTTCAAAGCTTTCAAAAGAACTGCTTCCAACTATGGGCTATGGAAGTTGAGGGAAGGAGGGGGTAACTTCTGAATCACATCAAAGATTTATGAATAATTCTAAGGGGACTGTAGGACATCATATGGAGGCAAGCCTGCAGGCTTGCATTTGCTCTGCATGGGTTCAAAACATTATTGCAAAGTTAGTAGCCCAGAAATAGGCTGTAGTAGGAGCCCAAAAATAGGCTGTAGTAGGAGCCCAGAAATAAATATACTGAAACAAACCCACAAACCTGAAGAAAAATTACCATAGGAATTCACTTGCCATTTAGATTAAGGTCAAATTTGAAACACACGGCTGCTTTTTTGTTGATGTAAAACTGTACTGAAAAAATATTTATACCAATCCCCTGATACCTCATTCATGCTTTATAAACTTTCAGCATGTTTTCTTCCTCATATTCCATGAGGATTTTAAGTATTCTAAATAACATCGAACTGGTCAGGCTTAAGAGCCTGCCTTCTTTGGTTATGCACACTAAGCCCCTTCCACTTGCATCCAAGACTGTTCTTACATGACAGTTTAAGCTCAAACAAAACCATGATAAGGTTTCCCCAGCACGTGAAGCACACATCCAAAGCGGTGCACTGACTGCCATGCCTGCCTAGCTGCACTGCATCTGAGAAGCAAAACATGCACTTTCAGCACTGGCTTTTTTGTCCTTGGGGAGGCGTCACACCAATACTGCAGCCTCTTCCTGTGTTGTTTGGTGAGCATCCCAAGGCATGTAGCCAGGGAAGCAGCAAGTCAAGCTACCAGCTCTGGAGAAGGACAGGTCAGCAAAAGAGTTCTGAAATAGAGAGAAACCGAATGTCACAGTGTCAAGGTGCAGCAGTGCATGAGGGGTGGGATCATGACAGCAGCAGGTATGGCGTGAGCTGGGAAGGTGGGGCACTTAATGTACTTCTTCTAAAAAGAGACGACACCTACTCACTTCTGTTTTCATGTTCAATGAGACAATGTTTTCAAGGATTTTAGAAGTAATTACTTTCAATACAATAAATTACATTTAGATTGTTTTTAATCAATAAGAAATTAAATGACAAATATAAACATTACAGAGGCTAAGGAAGCTGTTACTAGCATGACTTTATTTTAATATTTAATTTTTGCAATATTTAATATTGCAAATCGCTTCTGTAGACAGTACTACCCCTCTTCATGTGTCTGACAATAATTCAACCTCACTCCAATTTTAACTGTTTCTGTTTTGTTCCAGAATTTAGCTTACGAAATCATTCTTACACTAGGACAAGCATTTGAGGTGGCCTATCAGCTTGCACTACAAGCACGAAAAGGGGGCCATTCTTCAACCCTCCCAGAAAGCTTTGAAAACAAACCCTCTAAACCCATTCCCAAACCACGTGTTAGTATTCGGAAGTCAGTGGTAAGTAGAAGGTAGTTATGCATGCAAAAAACCCCAAAATTGAGCTATACAGTTTAGAGTTTATATACCGGAAGCTGTACAAATGAAATACCCGTTGAGTCAGAAACGCTCCATTGTGCCACCTCTGCTCATCAGCTGGCAGGGTTCTGTCACCGCAGCACAGGCAGCTGTTGCAAACAACTGATTCGTTCAGATTCTTCCAGTTTAAGGTGTTCCTTCAGACAGTGTTTTGCATATGTCTCATGGTAATTGCAGAGCTATAATTGATTCAGTCTAATGCCAATGTATTGTGCTTTTAAGTCCTAAGGATCACAGCCAATGCATACCTCTCAGATTCTCTGGTTCCATGGACTTTCCTGGTCTCCTATTGAGAAATAAAATCTGCACCTAACTTGTTTGGAACATGATCGCTGCATATGTGACCCAATCAAATTACAAATCCAAATCAATTTACAATTATCCTGTCAGACCAAGCAGCTTCTTTTCGTATACTTTTCTTTTTCTTTTTTGATCCTCGCCAGAACCTCCTATCCCAAAACTGGGATACAATATACCTTTTCAGTATTAACCCCAGACTCCTCAGGAACCAAGCTCATTGGAGCCTCCATATTGATTGTCTTTAGAGGGCCCTCCTGAAGTGCAGAGATGACATAGAAATATTCTTTTATGGTAGAGCTTTTTAAAAAATTATGAAAACTATTTTAAATCAAGTGGGAATACAGGCACAGGGTGATTTTGGAGGGAAAAGAGAAAAATGACTGCACGCTGTATCATATTCACTGGTTATAAAGTGAGGACTGTACTCTATGATATTTAATTAATGGGTAAGAGAAAGGGGGAAAAAAATGTATGACTGTACACTTTGTCATCCATTGCCACAGACTCTTCCTCCATAAAATTGTAAGTAGGAACGTTTCCTGATGCTATCGTCTGTCTCATTAGCAAACAGACTTCTCAGGATCAAGCGTGGCTTTAACGAACTATGATGCCCTATAGCTTGGGGGTAGACACAGCTCTGATCTGCACAGGAAGAAGAAGGCAGCCGTGAGTACATGGGAGTGTAGACACCACCATACTCGCTGCTGTAGGACTTTGTCCATTCAGGATTTGTTCTGTGTTCTGTTAGTTTAAAGAACAAAGCTCTGCTCGAGCTTCTGTGCACGGAGATGGTAACCCGTGTGTATGTTTGCGTTTGTCTTACAGCAGATAGATCCATCCGAACAAAAGACTCTGGCGAACCTGCCGTGGATTGTTGAACCCGGACAAGAGGCCAAAAGAGGCATTAATACCAAGTATGAAACTACAATTTTCTGATACAAAACTGTCCCCCTGTTCCTTGTTGTGCCTTGCACGCCAAGCAGTCACAGCACAGCCTTTCCTTTATGGCAACGTTTCAATCCAGCAGAGAGGAAGACTGCACTGTATGAGTGGCCTTGTAACTAACAAAAAAGGCTGACAGTCATTTCTGGTGATGTTCTTCTTCCTGCAGCACTGACAGAAGAATGACACTATATGAAGACTTTTAAAATTACAGTCCACAAGAGGAGTGAGAAACCTTATTTTTCACGCAGTTCTCCCTTGTGACTCTGCCACAGTGCTTTCTTTGATTTCTTACTTTAGAATTCTACTTTTTAAAGAAAAAAAAAACAAAAGGTCTCTAAACTAATACTAATGCTGCCTATGAGTAGAGTATTTGATTGGGTTTTTTATTTGAATCTTGGCAGTTTTTAATTGAAATAGAACCAGAATTAATAAATAGATTATTTGTGAAACCACTGAATTCATTAATAATTACTGTGTTTAATAAAGAACTCATTAAAGTGACAAGAAATTAGGTACCCTGATTTCTGTGTGCGCTGATTTTATATGTAATAACTGATGTCCTTTGATCCTCTACAAAAATAAGAACCTCTTGCCTTGTAGCAAAGGATCAGAGTTTTATGAATGGTTAGAAAAAGGTATTAATGATGCACAGAAAACATTTATTAGATATTTTTATGGAAGAGAAGTACTATAGGAAAACATATGAATATTTATGGAAGGAAGCCAGATTACTTATGAGAAATATTGTTTATTTTAAAGTTAAGTAAACTACTGCTATTGCAGCATTATGAAAATTATAAGACTTGTAGCATCAGTGCACTGGATGTTCCATGTGATCAGTCTGGAATGAAAGTGGAATGGTCATTCTACTACACGTACATATAGTTTATGCAGTTCAACATTGCTATAGCCATGAATTCTACTACTATTTTTAAAAAATAATCTCAGTGGTTCTAAAAAAAAGTCAAAACTATGGATTTTGCTATCAAGATTTCTGTCACAGAAAGCTTGTTTGGAAAAGTGTTGATAAAATTCTATTGCAAAACATTTTCTAAATAAAAATAGCGAGAAAAAGAAAAAAATTCCAAAGTAATAAAAATGTTTTCGTGAAACAAAAGTTAAGCATTTGCTTAATATTTGATTAAATAAGATTTACTTACTTTTTCTTTGAAATGTTTTAATTTTTTTAATGTCTGTGGAGTATTTGTATAATACCATGATGTATATTTATGTAGAACTGAAATTATAACAGTACAAATATCATTATAGGAGAAAAATTACATTTTAACGTATATTGTTCTATCCAGTCAAATTGTGAATCATTTTGAAGTTCATTATAGAGATATTGATAAATTGTGTGGTTGTCTTAATGTTTTTTTAATTATTATTTCATATCCAGCTGAGGTTTTTCAGTTAGAATCATCAGTTGGTATATTCCAAAAAATGGATAATTGAACTTGGTTTAAACCTGATAATTGTATACGGTTTAGTTAAACCTAATCATAGCGCTGAGTGATGACATACTTTTAATACAGTATTCAATTTACTTGAACAAAATGGTTCCTTGTACATATTTTTGCCTATTCACTGTTGATATGTACTTAGTCAACTGACAGTAAAAAAAAAATAACACTAAAAATATGGTACCAAAAGGAAAATTGTATAGGAGAACAGTAAATAGTAGCCTCACTGCAACAAATACTTATGTAAATATGCTTGGGCTTCCAGTTATAAATTTTGTAATTTTGTCATTTATTTATATCCTATAAAAGCACACAAAATAAAATGAAGTTGTACAGTCCCAGCTCTTTGTGCTCATTTTACCATTGCTAAAGGAAATATATGGCCTGATTCAAAGGATACTGAAATGTGTGAAAGGTCCCTGAGCTTTGGATCTTTCACTGAGCAAATCCAGGAATTGCTGTGGAGACAGTTTTGGTTCAGAATACAGATTTTGTTTACAGATGGTAAATACTTCACACTTTAAAGTCCTTAATTAACTGGTTCTGCTATGCATTCCTCAGCTGCTGACTCCCATATTTAATCACACCCTGTAAAGACTCGTGTAAGGAGTTATGTTAAAACAGGTTCCCTTCAGGCACTTAAAGTACAAAGTGGCCAGGTTTGCAGGCTATAAAACTGGGGCACCTCTTAAGCAGCTGAGTGACCGCTAAAATTAAGGGAGGAGACAGGAGTTGCGACACACCTCCAAGCAGATGTAAAGGAAAGGTGTGAAACCACAGGAAGAACTGGCACCTTGCGGGAAGAATTTGATCTGTGTTTATCAAAGAGATGTCAAGCAGGTAAGGTGGCACAGTAAGGAGCTGAACTTGTTTGGGAGAGATAATTGGGGCAAGAGAGACTGAGGATGACTAGCAAGACTGATGAAAGAGGAGACAGATAAAAGACTGGTAGGGCAAGAAATGAGTGTGAAGGTTTTGAGGCACAGTAAGGCAGTGAACAACAGACACCACCCCCTTCCCCCAGCAGACAGACTGCAACTGGAAGGAAAGATAAGAATTAACAGATATAAGACACTTTTGTATTTGCACAAACCTGGGATTTCAGAAGGAAATTTCCCTCACAAACTGCTACAGTGTAAGCCAGTTGGACAGAAGTCCACAGGATCCCCTCTGGCAGGGGAAATGGTTCAGCAGGAGTATGTGAAGGGGAGTGTGTGAAGAAACTGGAGTATCTGGATGTTGTAAAACCATGAGTTAATTGCAATGACTGTCTTACAGTGGGAGGGTGCAGAACAGGCAAAAGAAGAGAGGTTATACAGAAGTAGATTAGATTTAAGAGAAGATTCTACAGAATTTACAATGAGCACAACAGTAATTCACAGGCCTAATTTAGTAATCTCACCTACCTAAGACTCTAAGAGAGCAACGTTCACAGTACACAGCATATTCACACTTGCACACATGCAGACCTAAAGGAGTATGTACAATTATGTTCAATACCTGTGAAAAATTCCCCTCGAGCTCAGTGTACCCATTTCAGATGTCTTTGCATCTTCTCAAAGGGTTGAGCCTCAAGCAGTAGGGAGGGTCTCAGCCCAGGCTCCTTCGTTGGCTTTTGGCGGTGATCCTCGAAGTAGAGCAAACTTGGGAGTTCATTTGCTCTGAGAAGGTCCCACTCCGAGGGAGATTTCTGGTCACAGGCTTCTGCAGTCCAGGAGAGCTCAGAGGATCTCACTTAGGACTGCTGTTTAGAGGATCACAAGCAAGTTGACTTTTGGCATAGTAATTTTCCATCCTGGCCACAATTCAGGTCAGTAATTTTCTGTGAAAATTCAATCATAAAAATGTTGTTACATTTGCGTTGTTATTTAGGCAGGAAAAATAAGTTTCTAAGACTGCTCACTAAATAACAGGGGCTCATTAGCCAACGTAAGTTCCTGGGAGCAGACAGTGTTTCTGATAAGCTCAAGAGGAGCTCAGCATGTCCGGTTCTGGTATTCTGCCAGCAAGTTTGTGAGAGGCTGCTTCTCCTACAGAACCACAAGGTTACACAGGCCTCACAGTTTAAAGCCAACATCTCAGCATCAAAAACTGGCATGGCCATAAAATGGTAACCATTGGGAAAGCAATTAGCAGGTTGTCTGTCCTTTGGAAAAGAAGCAGAATGCTAGACAACTAATAAACTTGCACATTCAACTGTGAAATAGTTTCCTTCTTCCTCTCTAGATTAAAACAGGCCATTTGTGTCATGTGCAGAACTCTCATTTTGCCCTAGATTTCTTTCAGTTTGTCTGTTCAGCTGGCCTGCTTCACACTTTCCTGGAGTAAGATGTCATCAAGACAGCAGTCTAGAAATAGTATAAAACTCAACTGTCTCCAACCAAATTACCAGCCCAACAAACAATTGACTCTGTGGAGGAACTGTATGGTGGTGACAAGCACCTAAGTGAAAGACATGGCAGAAGGATTAGGAAAAATATTTAGATTTGGACACTTAGATAAGAAGAGGGATATCTTATCTCATGCCAAAAGACCATCTGAAGAGAGTGGGAGAAAAATGGACTCTTTACTGGCTGGAAATATCAATAGGATTTTCAGCTCACTAAAAGGTTCAGGGGGATAATGCTCAGGCTTCTACTGAAAAACTCTGTAATTATTTAGTGCTCTGTAACTTCTTTAGGTGAACCAGCTTCTTTGCTAAGCTGTGAAACTGACCCTACTGCTATCAAGTGCACGCTGATTCTAGTTAATCATCTGATGGTTCTAGTTAACTTTCACACCTGTGAACTGATAACCTGTCCTAGTCAGAGGCTGACCACAAGCTCGGCGACTGAAACAAATACCCAAGCTTCACTGTGATGGACTGAATGTTATTTATGTCTTAAACATTTTCAAAATAATGGAAATGCTTTTGTCAAACTGCAAGGAGGCAACTGCCTGTCTGTGACCACCAAAGCACCCCCTCTCCCAATGCCTCCTGACTGGAATTTGAACTGTGACTGGGAACTTGAGATAGGACTACTGTCTAATCATCTCAGCTCTGAGCAAAGGTAACATGGTTCAGGGAAGAATGTCTCTGTGTTAAGAATCAGCCGTAGCTGGGCTCAGTGGGTGGTGGGGTAGAAGGCTTTTGGGGGTGGGATGGCAAAATCTCTCCACACAAAACCAAAGGAGTAACCCCCCCACCCCTCGGGAAGACCACGTACACATGGGACATTCGCATGAGAGGCAGCTGAGAAGGGTCATAAACCATCAAAGACCCCTAAAGTGCCCCCTGACTCATTCTCAAGACCCTCCACCACCACAGGACTGCACAGGATCCAAGTGAGGTAACAAATCCAGAGCCTATCACAAGAGCAAAGCTTCCCCCCCACAGGGCAGGTGCCTGGCATCTCCTGAACATGTAATAATCCATTGGATTCTGTTTTGTGGAACCCTCACCACGAGGAAGATCAGAAGAACCAGACCAACATGACAGTGACAGGTTACACAGAATGATGCTACATTTTCTATTTTAATCTCTCTCTGTCACATACTTTCCGCCAACCTCCCCTTATCTTTCTATCTCTCTGCCTCACTTTTACCATTAAATTAAACCTATACTATTACCTTTGGCATATGGTCTCGTTTTACCTTAATTCAGGCAGAGGCATTTCTAATAATTTTAGTAAACGTCACTTGTGGCCAGAGTTCACACTGGATGTAGATTTTGTAGAACTGGTGAATGATTTCCTTCCTTCTGACTAGACAGTCTCACTCATCCTCATTACAAGCCTGATTGCAATCAGCCCAAACACCGCTGTCCTACTGAAGAGGCAGAAAAGGGAAAGCAGGGGAATGGCCAATGGCTCTTGCCTTTCAGGATGGCTGCGCTCCAAATGCATGAGTGGGAAATGGCACCTCCCTCTGGCTCTGTAAAGATCACAAGCAAATTTCTCTTCAGTGCTACTTAACTTTTATATAGTGCCACATCTCTCATCCTTCTGCTGTGGAAGTCAGGTACCTAGATATATTTGAGAATGTGGGTCTGAGTAAAGTGGTAACAACTAGACAGACAAAAATGCTATCAGGATGTAAGTGAAACAAAATTCCCAGTCTTTCTTTCTCTCCCATCTTCTCTTGCCACTGAGAAAGCTACTTTTTCTACCAATCAGAAAAGCTGAATTCTAAATACTTTACAACATAAGAAAAAAAAATTGAAGCTTACTGGAGATACTCAAGAACTGCCTGTACACAATCCTATGCAATGTTCACTAGGATGATTCTCCTCGAGCAGGGAGACTGGACCCACTGTGGTCCCTTCCAACCTTACCTATTCTGTGATTCTGTGAGGACCTCGTAGTTTCTACATGTGATGAAGAGGGCTATTGCAGATTTAACTTCATAAGCTCACTTAATTGTAAGATACAACCCCTGTTTTTTTTTAGATATGGCAATTCCTACTTTCAAGTCATTAGAAGAACTGCTCAAATTCTCCACACCCTTATTCAAAGGTAAATTTATTCTTATACTAATTCCTTTAAAAAAAAAGAAAAAAAAAATTTATGCTCAGTGTTAAGGATGGGCCAGTGCTTGAGAGAACATGTCCAAATCTGAAGGCAGTATATTTGTTATCATATTTTCTAAACACATAATAGAAAATCCAGAGAGTCAGAGTGAAACAAAGGAAATGAAAATATGCTCCAGTACTGAGAATACCCTACAAGCATTAACTTTATCCTACACTGACACCATGAGGAAAAAAGAAATAGACCACAGTAATTTAAAAAATGCTTTAGAAGCAGTGCAGTCTTCATTCTTCCCCTTGTGATTATTGGATAATGATAATTGCCAGGATGCAGAATGTCAGGCTTGGGCATGTCCTAAGCAAAAATATCCTAATGTATAAAATTGAGGCCGGCATTACTTATTTCTTGAATTTAAGTTATGTTATCTACTGAAACATACAAGTGTCTGGGAATGTTGTGAATGAGTGGAGATTAATATAAAAACATTAAATCATTTACCAGGGCAATCTCTCCTTCACAACCATTACATTTCACTCAGTTATACTTACATAAAACTTCAAGAGTTACCTAGGCCAAATGCCTCAAAAACCTCGAAAATTAAACTGCTTGCTACAAGAAGTAAGGAAAAAAACCTACTAAAGTGCCAGCCTCACCCACAGCCCATGATGTCACAGAAAGTCCTTAGGTGCAAAGCACCTCAGTAATTCCAGCTGGTGACACACACAGCCTGCCCCATGTACTACAGAGAAAGACAGGGGGAATCATTCCTGCCAATCTGACTTTGGGGAAACCTGTTCCCCAGACAGAAGTCCAGTCATTGCATGATGCAATCTGCAAGGAAACAAAAATATCATTCTTTTTGCTGACAAGGCTAAAATGTCCTGCCTTTCTCCCACACCCCACAAACATGTCACTTCTCATCCTTCTTTCCAATTCAGCAACACAAAGCCAACGCAAACTTTACCCTGCAAGACTTTTACCCAGCCCATTAATCATTTTTGTGGGATTCTTCTAACTTTCGGTTGAATCCATTTTGTCCCTGAAATACAGTTACCGAAGCTATAATGTGGCAGAGGGCCTGCAGTATCAGAAATGGAAAAAGTCTTGTAAGAAATGGGCTTGTGAAGAAGATGAAGAATCTAGCCCAAGTACCTTAAAAACTGAAGCTTTCATGGTTGTGTAAAGATGGAGTCTTAGTGTTTTTTCCCTTAGTCACTGTCTCCTTCCCAAAATTCCCTGAGAAAACCCTTATCTCACCAGCCAGGCCTGAAGGAATTCATCCTTGAAGAAGTTTGTTTAAGTTTCCCTATTGGCCTGTAGTTAACCCTTTCCTATTGGTTGTTATCCCTAGCTTCTTATTGGTAGTAGCTAGAATCCCTCTCAAACCTATAAATACCTCTACCCATGTTAATAAACTCTCTCTGCTTCCTCTCCTGTGGTCTCTGTGTGGCTCATTGTGGGGCCTCTCAGGGACCACGTGGAGGGGGACAATGGGGGAGTGAATCTCTTCTAAGTAAAGGGGTAGCTCCTGGTATCCGGATGTGCCCCCTCAGCGGTCGCACTATAAGCACTATTTCAGCTGATGTCTTATTTATAAAGCAAAGAGCACTTTCTCACTCCTCCGAGACAGATCCTTTTGATGTACCCATGGGCCCTATTTACATACCACTGCACACACTTGGAGTTTGTGTGAATGATACCATTCATTTCCACACCACCACTTTCAAGACAGTGGACTTCAGAATGCCAGTGAGGCTCTCTGTGACAAAGCTGTACTTTGCCCATAAGGTAGCAAAACAGTGCTGCTGGATGTTGAAAGCAGACATGCATCGTATTGCCACAGCTACTTATTCTTGCAATTCACCCTTCAGCCAATTCATATAATTTATATCATAGAATCACAGAATGGTTTGGCCTGGAAGGGACCTACAAGATCATCTAGTTCCAACCCCTCTGCCATGGCAGGGAACCCTCCACTAGACCAGGTTGCACAAAGACCCATCCAACCTAGTCTTGAACACGTCTATAGATGGGGCATCAACAACTTCTCTGAGAAACATGTTCCAGTGCCTCACCACTCTCACAGTAAAGAATTTCTTCCTAATGTCTAATCTAAACCTACCCTCTTTCAGTCTAAAGCCATTACCTCTTGTCCTATCCCTACACGCCCTTATGAAATGTCCCTCTTGTAGCCTCTCTTAGGTACTGGAAGGTGCTAAAAGATCTCCCCAGAGAATTCTGTTCTCCAGGCTGAGCAGCCTAAACTCTCCCTGCCTGTCTTCATAGGCTTTATGATCAAGGGTTTTGTAGATCATGGACAAAAACATTAAACAGCATTTTATGAATAATCCATCTAATGTTCTCTACCAGTGCAACAGAATAGAAGCTCTTTTAAATCAAAACAAGGGGTGATAATAAATCAAATTCCCTAAAGAAATCCAAAGTTCATGTATTAACAATGACGTGTTATAAAAATCACAAAAAATAAGAATCACAAAAAAATAAAAATCACAAGCAAAACAGTTAGTAATCTGTCAGTAAATTTAAAAAACCACAACAGTCAGTAGAAAAATTCTGTGGTGCTCAGAACAGACTCTGCTTTTCCATATAAGCTCAAATCTGTCATTCCACTGATTTCCTCAGAACTGATTGTTGTCAACAACTGTCAGTTGTTGCCGTGGCCACCTCTCAAAACACCTGAATTGTCATGATTCACAAGCCTTCAGCAATTTCTCATTTTTTTCAAGGTGTGATGAATTTTACCAGGTGTAATTCAAAGGACACTTCATCTTATCTGTCTCAGGCATATGGCTATTTATTATTTGGACTTGGCAATTCAAAATTCTATGGTTTGAACAAATACATCCTTGCTCCTGTTCTGTTAAGATTATCAACTTCCAATCCCTGTGATTAACATATTGCAAATATGCCATCTTTCCAACGTCATATTTCACAAATGTGTCACTGTGATCAATGGAATAAGCGTCTTTTTTAATTACATAGATTTAATATTAAATCTATCTCTCATTTATTTCACTTATCGATATTTCAATCCTTGGTGTAAAACCACTATCAGTTGCTCTTTACTTCATAATTAGAACTCTAAAATATCATAAACATCATCTCCTAATATATTTATCTGTATTGCTCTGCAGTTTCTATACCTTTTCTAAAGGAATGTCATTTAAGGTAACACCTCATTCAGC
>VWZG01004959.1:626125-667014 GCA_013396735.1 Grallaria varia | reverse complement strand
TAGAAAAATTCTGTGGTGCTCAGAACAGACTCTGCTTTTCCATATAAGCTCAAATCTGTCATTCCACTGATTTCCTCAGAACTGATTGTTGTCAACAACTGTCAGTTGTTGCCGTGGCCACCTCTCAAAACACCTGAATTGTCATGATTCACAAGCCTTCAGCAATTTCTCATTTTTTTCAAGGTGTGATGAATTTTACCAGGTGTAATTCAAAGGACACTTCATCTTATCTGTCTCAGGCATATGGCTATTTATTATTTGGACTTGGCAATTCAAAATTCTATGGTTTGAACAAATACATCCTTGCTCCTGTTCTGTTAACATTATCAACTTCCAATCCCTGTGATTAACATATTGCAAATATGCCATCTTTCCAACGTCATATTTCACAAATGTGTCACTGTGATCAATGGAATAAGCGTCTTTTTTAATTACATAGATTTAATATTAAATCTATCTCTCATTTATTTCACTTATCGATATTTCAATCCTTGGTGTAAAACCACTATCAGTTGCTCTTTACTTCATAATTAGAACTCTAAAATATCATAAACATCATCTCCTAATATATTTATCTGTATTGCTCTGCAGTTTCTATACCTTTTCTAAAGGAATGTCATTTAAGATAACACCTCATTCAGCAAGTTTGGTTGTATAGTGGAGTTTTTTCACATCTGTGGAACTGTGACTCCTTGGACCCTTTTCAAAGCTTTCCGGTTTTGACATATCCTATATTTCATCTGTGCTCCCAACCATGTGAAAAATTTATTTGCTGGAATGATTCCAAATTGGATCAAAGTGATACCCTGTTAATACAAGGGGTATGCAAGCAGGGTACAGTTAGTGACACCTGGAAAACTGGTAACTTCTACACCTTGAAATTGGTTTCATAATTTGATTTCATAATGAAGATTTCATAAAGGTTTGCTTTTCAAGAATGTCTCTGCTGATCCAAAGCCAAATGTGTGGGTGTTTTTCATCTCGCTGTAGTCGATTTAACTTGTAAAAGGAGACCTAACTTCCTCTCTACAGTTTCTCTCAATTACATAAACATTCCTGTGAGCAAGTCAGTAAGAGTTTACGACAGATTTAGAGCTGCTTGGTGATAATTTATGAGTACTTTATGTTGGCCTGATTACTGAAATGGTTGTTATATGGATTCATTTGTTTAATGTAGCGAGAGTCTGTCAGGAAAAAACAACTCTGAAAGGGAAGGATAGATTAAGGTACCCAGTTTTCAAACTCAACTCAGTTCTTAAGGACAAATGCCAGAATTATTTGAATATCTTATTGAACACAGCCTCTAAAATCAGCTTAGAGAAAGAAAAAGCAAAGTCCAAGAATCCATAAGAGCAAAATTTGTATTTCAAATGGAAAGCAAATAGTTCTTAACTGTTAAAAAAAGTACTGCTGTCAGTCACCGCACCACCACCACCACTACAGAACACAGAATTTTTGCAGCCCTCCCCTTGGGACTAAATCCTTGGGTTACAATATCTAGCTGAGATGTTCGTGCTTTGAAGTTCTGACTGTGTTTATGAACTTTTCATTTTTTCCCTTCAAGAAATCTCAGCATCTGTGAACAGTCACTTTAGAAATAACAAAACAAAATAAACAAAAAAAAAAAAAAAAGGAAAAACTACTTTGTTAGAACTCAGACACTTCACAAAACACATTCAAAACAGAAGACACTCAAGCTCAAAGCCCTTTACTACTTGTCTTAGGTATCAATTTAGACATCCAAACGTTGCCTTTGTGAGAAAGAATATATCAAAGTTAAGAACTCTTGTATTTGCTGCTGACTGCTTGAAGTATTCAATTTCTCATTTGCCAGATAGGTTCCTGCTTAACCAAACAAACACATGGACAGTTACACAGTATTATCCTAAAATAGTTTCTAAGCCATGACAAAACTCTAATAAGGAGCAAAATAAGTAATGAAAAATAGAAGGACAAGCTGCATGAGCTGAAAGCATTGTAGTTTAATTTTTGAAAAGGAGAAGATGTAATTCGCATGCCTGTAGTGGGTTGACCCTGGCCGGATTCCATGGACTCATCAAATCCCTTTTTGCAACTGGGCAGAAGGGAGAGGGGTCATTCACTTACCAACTTACGGGCAAAAACAGACTTAAAGAGAAATAATATCTAAAATTTATTATTAACAGGAAAAAAGCTAAGCTAAATAGCGAGGGAAAAAAAAGAGTCTTAAAACACACACCACACACACACACACACACACTTCCCCTCCACCCCTCCTTCTGTCCATAGGGGGTTGCAGTCCGTTGCAGTTGCTGCCGCTTGCGATGTGAGCTCCCCCACCCCTCGGGGTCACTCCTCCATGGGGTGCAGTAAAGGTTGAGTCCCTGCACCCCAATGGGCCTCCGTGGGTTGCAGGGGGACATTCTGCTTCACTACGGGTTACAGGGGACCACAACTGAGTCCATCCCCTGCTCCGTGGGGTCCCTCCCATGGGAGACAGTCTTTAACNCAGGGTGTCGATCGTGAGCGAGGCCGGGCAGGGCACGCTGACCATCCGGGAGGTGAAGGAGGCCGACCAGGGCGCCTACACCTGCGAGGCCATCAACACCCTGGGCATGGTGTTCGGCATCCCTGACAACACACCCCCCCCCCCCCCCCCCCCCCCCCCCCCCAAAAAAAAAAAAATTCAGCCACAGAAACCCAGAACAATGCCAAATAAATATATCTATAGAAAGGATTATAATTTTTAGAGAAGGAGATCTTAAGCATCATTTTGGTAAAATATGAATCTAGGAAATTACCACACACATGTAAAGCCTGTTAAAGATCTTTTTTTTTTTTTTTTTTTTTTTTTTTTCTCGCTAATCTATGCCAAAGAAACTGGAGAGATGCAGAGCACAAACTGAGAAAATGTTCCAATCCACAGAGCCACTTTGTGATTAAAAAAAGATAGTGAAGTGCAACTTTGCCCCAGCAAAACTAACACTACCAATATTAAAACCCTGGACAGTGGAATCCCTCATTTGAAAGAAGGCTGGCAATAATAACTAAGGACTAACTATGAGATGTAATGAGGGACACAACTGCTTGAGAAATTGCAACATGTAAAGAGCTTCAAAGCTAGTAGGAGCTTAGGAGAAAAAGTAACCTATGACGAAAGGAATTGACCTTTTTTTCCCCCACAACCAGTAGTTTAACCCTTTGAGCTAAGATATTTCTGGGAAAAGGAAAAAAAGCAACCAAATTGGTAGACTTCTAGCTTATTGCCATCTACTGTATTTATTGTATTTTTAACCAAAGTTAAATGCTCAAGATACACTATGAGGTAAATTCCAGGTCACTGTAGTTCAACTGAATTGTAGCTGTCTCTGGTAGGAATTCACTTTTACAGTCTTGCAGTGAAAAACAATTCTCCCGTAAGTTCAGCTTGGTCCTTTAACTGTTCCTTTGAGAACCCAAAAGATCTGCCTCAAACCCAGTGTTCCAGACTATGAAAAGCCAGCTGCTGGGTCAGAACATCAATTTAAATAGTTGAATTCTTGATACTGTAGAAAAAATTAAAAAAAAATACTATCTGCTCTATAATTTTTGGAGTGGAAAAACTACAGCTCTTTGGCTTTGAGAAATTAAGAGTGCAACATCTGCAAGATGTTAAAATACTTTTTTAAATATTTTGAAAATTCAGACGCAATCAGGTGACCTTTTTCATGCTATTTTTAAATATATACTGAAAGAGAAGTAAAATATAAGCAACATTTCTTCTGTTCAAACTCTGAAACTGTTCCTTCTCCTATTACTCAGTACTGAAGTTTAAGTCACAGATTGATAAGACCATACATTTCCTCATCTGGAATATATAAAATGTATAATTGCTATCCTGTACTGAATATAAACTCCATAGCACCTCTAAGAAATCATGCAAATGCACTGAAACAATTAGGAGCTCCCAACTTCCATAAGGATATCTTACATTGCTGTGCAGAGACTGAGTGCTCAACCACCAGGACATGACTATCCACGGCAGATTGGATTCATAAGATCAGAATGTTCGAGACAGATTTCCATTGGCCTCTGCCTATGTCTGTTCATTCATCTAATCTCTACTAAAAAACCCCCAAACCAAACCAACCAAACACAAAAACCCCATTAATACAATAAACAAAAACCTGTTAAAAAGACAAAACTCTAAGCATTTCCAAATCTCACATTAAAAGTACACCATTCCTCTTGTGTATTATTTCAGTGCTGTTAAACCAAAACCATAATTTTCAGTGTTTCCATAAGCTTTTTTTCCTGCGCTACTTCTGCCAAGGGGCTTATAAACAACATTCAATACTGATCATAGTATCATATTAAGAGATTAATTTAAGTAGTTCTAACTGGGAAGCACAGAGAGAAATGTCCTTGCCACTATGTCTCTGTGACAGGAAAACTTGCTCTCAAAACATGTCAAGACAAAGATTTCTTAGCACTGGGGTAAGAGTTTGAACGAGCAGGCTACAAAGTCTTAGCACACACAAACCCGAATACTGACCCTAATGAGCAAGAGGATTATGGAACAGTTATTACTATCTTTGGAGAAAATTACAGCCAAACATCATTTTTAGAAGTACAAGAAATGCCTGCTCTCATGTGCTAAATAGTACCAGTTATCTATAGAAATTAAATTTTCTATACAATTATAGAAAAGAATTAAAAGAACCTAAAGTTTTAGAAAAGTAACATAAAATAAAAATTTCAAAAGGTATTTTAAATATCAAGCATATTTTATGTGCATTTATGTGTTACAAATAACACACGCTTTACCTAAGAAGCATCATATATTTACTTTTAAACAGTTTGATTTTTGAATGACTCATTTTGAGTCATTTTAAACATCAAAATTTTTGAAATTCATCTGAGATCATATGTTATTAGAGAAACCGGACAAAGCGAAAAATAAATCAAAACCAGACACAAATAAACTGAAAGAAGTTAAAACAGTAAGACATGAAAAATACCACATAAGCACATGGAGTCTCCTTGTGGCATCCTAAGCAGGTACTCAGATGAACCCCCTTGAGTACAGAACAAGAATTCTCTCTAGCCTGCAGGACGTGACTCAGAGCACTCCTTGTACATACAATGTATTTTTGTTAAATGGAAACAAGCATAGGTAGCTAATTTGTTCTGTAAACAGGCAGGGCCCAAGAGAGAAACTACCTATTGAAACACTTCTATGATACTTCAGCTTTCTTGTTCTTCTGAACAAACGCACACATGCCACTTAAATAGTTCAACTAGTGCAATTATCACAGTGGTGCTATGTCCCACAGGTGTAACTGTAGGAGGTGATAAAGCTGTCAATAACACACACAGACTGAAAATGTTACTCCTCTAAATTCTTTGGGGATGTAACCTAACAGTCCCTGCGGAGGCCTCTATTAAATTTCACTGCAAGGTTTCTCATAAAAAGGCCCCTTAGAAGAAAGGTGTGCAGTAAGTTAATTTGTAAAAAAACACTCTTAAAACTCAACATCCATGCTCCAAACGCACTGCTCCCCACCTCCCCCAGAAAACCCACACAAACATAGGTGTGGATAGCAGCACACTGCACAACAGCTTTGGAAGTGCTGAAAAAAAACAGGTCCATCTCCTGCAGTGTTCCAGCCACAAAAAAGCCTCATCTCAGCTTAACATCTTACTGCATGTTGGCAGAGCCAGTGACTGTTCTATTCCTAAAGAGTAAAGTGAAATTGAGCACAAAAAAAGAAACTCCAAAGCATACTGAAAGTGTTCAGAGTATCTGACACACTCCCCGTTCTGCAAAGAGTAAAGGTCATTTGGCTTCTGCTTTTCTTGAAATCACAACAGATATAAGGTATCCCAAGTCCCCAGAGCTGTTGGGCATCATCGTCACCACCTATGAGCCAAAAAGAATCTGTGTCTCCATAGCTGACAGGAGGAGGAGGAAAGCACAGCATGGAGAAATACACCTGAGTGGGCTATCAAAGGGAAATACACCCCCAAGTCTGCCTTTTCTACTCCTTGGCATTGCCACGGCATCTGCACTTGCTGTGAAAGAGAAAGGGCAACCAAACAGTTCAGTAAGGGGTTTATGTTCTACCAGCAATTGCAAGAACATACCTGAATTCTCTGTGACCTACTGGTATGCTGGGTTTACAGGCTTCTTGAACAGGGGTGTGAGTGGCCTCCCTGCAATGTTCTCTTCCAGGAGGGCAGAAGAAACCACCTGAGTCAGAGTGCTTTCTCAGCGTGGCTTTCCTCTGAAACCTGCAAATGCATCGGCTTCTGCAAAACACCTCAGGAGAGCAGTAATAAGGACACAGATGCTCATTATCTAGATACAACCTGGAGAACTTGGTCCCATAAAAAACCAAACCAAAACAAAAAAACAACAAACAAAAAAACCCAAAACAGAACAGCAATTTGCACAGCATTCTGTAAAAGGGAGTTTAACTGCATAATTTCCTAAAGAAGGCAAAATAATTTTGGGTTGGGGGATGATCCTCAACCGGTTACCGGATTCATCTCTACCCCCACACTCCAGCACTACAAGAGACCCACAAACCTTTACATGGAAAAAACTCAGACACAGTAAGTGCACAGTTCTATTTCAAACAACTGTGTAAGACAAGAAAGGGGGAAGGAGGACACTGTAGTTAAAGGAATTGTATGTTTAAGGCAGTACAAAGCATCCTCTTGAGCAGCAGTATCACACATAGGTACAACCCCCAGGGAAAGAGAAAAAAGACATTCGTGAAGGAGCTGTAGGTCTAACTGCCAAAGTTAAGAGACTCAAAACTTCTACAGAAACTGACAGGTATGATTAATAGGAAATACTTAAAACTTGTTTACATAAAAGCATTATTATTTCAGTTAAAGAACTAGATAAAATTGGCAATGCTCATTAGTTAAATTTGAATGCAAACTGATTCAGTTTGATCTGACATTACAAGAGATAATGTAACCACCAATATTCAATCTACATAAAAATTGCTTCTAGTCAAATTTTCTTTTGTTTCCTTTAAAATACACCTAGCATCAAAGAGAGCAGCTAAATTGGATGATACAGGAAGACTTATTTTTTATTACAGTAAACTGTCTTCTTAAATATTTTAAATTAAAAGAGTTGCTGTCCTGCTCCCTATTTTAATAATTTTTCACTTGAATTTTTTCATCCTCTCCCTGCAAATCAGATCTATTCTTTGGCTTTTCAGGGTTTTTCATTCTCTTGTTTCTCTTCTCCCACCTCAGCTACAAATACTTAAAGTCAATGCCATACATCTACACATGTGAATGCAACCATCCCAGTACCTTCCATGAAACACTGCTTCTTCAGTTCCAGCAACAAGTACAAAGCTTTTGCACTGTCATTCTTCCAGAACAATCTAAGAACACAGTTTTATCTCACATTTCTTTGAGGTTTTGTGCTACTTGCTTCCTACTCACTTGCAATTGTCTATGAACTCTGCTCATGCACCATTTACTTTCTGCATTAAACCATGGTCAGTTTTTCCTATCATCAGGGTTGATAGGATGTCATCAGGGTCATTACAGAAGAGAGCTTCCTGCCCTGGTTCCTCATGGGAAACATTTATCCTGTATCTTTTAACCTGGTTGGGTCTCTAAGTTCAGACTGACAGGGTCCTGCACAATAAGGACAGCACAGATCCACATCTTGGATGGAGGAAAGTTTGCTTAGAGAAGCTTCCTGCTCCTTGAATCTTCAGCTGCTCAAGGAGGTACTGATGGGCTCTGTACAAACTAGACAGTAGAAACAGCTCCGTCCTGAACACTGCAGGACATGTACCAGGACTTCAGTTTCCCTCTGCTCACTTTTTCCTCCACACTCATATTTAATATTGTTGCTTACCTGTCAAAGTCATTTCATGTAGTTTGTAAAGCATCATTAGGTTTAGATTTAAAATAAAACTACAATAAAAGAGGCGGCACTCCCCCCACCTCCCTCTTACTATTTGAAAAAAAAAACAAAACAACAAAACCACTCAAGACTCAAATTCATTTACAACTTTGGCCAATATTGCCCGGATTATCTTTATTGAGTACCGTACACACTGAGAAAACAAAACACCATATTCTTTTCTAATTAATTTCTTCTCTTTACATTTCTGCCAGCGGTACCTTGATTATACTGACCCGTATTCAATAGCACCTTAGAAATAGCAGAATTTCAAGTTAAAAAAGAGGAAAAACTGGTGATTGTCAAAAACAGGGAAATACTAAGAATGTATATTAAATCTTCTGAAATGCACACAAAAAATACTCTGAGAATTTCATTATTCAGTATCAGTTGAGATACTTGCTACTGTACTTCTTATAATTGTTAGACAAGTGTTCTACTGTCAGCTACAAAAATATGAAAATCATATTAATGCTTGTGCAGTTGCTCATAGCAGTTGAGCAAAGGCAATTAAGTAGAAAAAGGCTTACTAGGGACCCAAGTTGTTACCTAATTATTCACAAAACATTTGTCAACTATAATTAGTACAAAACATTGATATTTCTACCCTATATTGAATCTATAAATAGACTGTAAAAATAAAATAAAATTAAAAAAAAATCACATAATACCAGGCAAGAGATCAGCTGGGCATAGAATCCCATGTAAACAAAGCTGACAACAGTAAAGTGTNCCTTCTTACATTTTTCAGTACAAAGCTTTTAAGCCATTTCCATTCTCAATTTAGCTGATTAGCTGTACTCATCCTTTGAGTGGAAATGTGGCACTATCTCTTCCACTTCAATTGCAATATCCTTTCAGATTTTGCCTTGTGAAAACAAGACTCAGGACACTCCCCTTAACAGGAACAGCTCATATGTGTTAACAGTGCACTTCATCTCCACAGATTCGAAGCTTGAAGTTCTTACTGCCAGTGGGAGGCACTGCTGCTGTAAATTTGATTTGGTTTGAATGTCAGGTAGCAAGATGGCCATTTTTCAAATGAAGAATGCCCCTGCTTCTTTCCATTCTGTACTAAAGGAAAATCCTTGTACTGCAGTAAAAAAGTTTTTGCATCTTATATAGTTGTGTTCATGGCTAAACAGCATTTAGCCATCAGCTTTAGCATAAAATATAATTTCAAAGTATTATACTCATTATTTCTTCAGTGCTATTAATTTCAACTAATTTGAATAAATCTTAATATCATTTCCTTATAAAATTGGAAGCAATATACTTAAGATGCAAATCATGATTTAAGGATTATAATAATGCTTATTAAAACCAAGATTAAATGCAAGTTCATTTGAAAAAACATACATAAATGTACATAAATACACATGAAAACTTCATGAATACAATAATTCACAGCATAATGAGTGTCAGAAAAACATTTACCAGAATTTTGTTTCCAGCTTAAAAGACTAGGTATATTTACAGTGTTCAGCACATTGATCAGAACTTCTGTAATACATAAAGAATACCAAGATTATCAACAGTCACATACACTTTGAAATTAGGGGACACATGTATTGACTTGAGGTTTGTTCCATTTGTGTAGAAGGTTTGTAAGGATTCTCCAGTAGTTACATTCCACCACTATAAAAAATAATAACAAGATACTTTCAGTTAGGTGAAGGAAGCTTAGAATAAAATCTATAAAAAGCTTAGCATGGCAAGCCCAGTTGACTGCATTCACCAGAGGTAGAATTAAAAATAAATATATAAGCAACCTTAGGTTAGGGCAAATTACTAGAGGTATAAGACTTTCAGATGAAAAGAAACTTCAAAAAGACTGAAGCTGTTCAAGTTTAAGAAAACATACGAAATAAAAAATTCAGGTACTGTCCCTTACCCCATCACAAAATGTAATCATTAAATTGTAAAATGTCCGAATTTTTTAAAATCACGTATTTTTATAGAACCAAACGAATACATGAGACACATTGCCAGATAACTGAAACTGCATCAAAAAACTTAGCTAGATTCACAAGAGGACCAATCATATACACATTTGAAACTATTTGCATTTTGTTAGCAGGAGCAGCTGCTTTTTCAGTGAGAGTACAGTTTTTAATGAATATTGTTTAGAACATGCAGGAAGCATTAATTCCAAAGAAACTGAGAAACCATCAACCATCAGTTTACTGTAGTCTGAAATGTCCCTTTTCTCAGAAAAACTACAGACCAATGCAAAATTGACCCAAATGCAATTCAGCACAAAGCTGTTACTCGATTGTACCAATAACATGTCTACCCTCTATTCTTGCAGCTTTTGAGTGCAGCAGCAAAATATCAGAACAGATTACTTTCAGCTTTGATCATGTAGAAAAGCAGATGGTATTACTACTTTTTAGATTATTCATCTCATGAAATATGTACCATTATAGTTGTGTGCATAATACAGATTTGCAACTACACAGCTATAATGTTCTGATTAAAAACACTGTTCCTAAAGTGCCTGTTATTTGAAGATCCCCAAAAAAATAAAAAAAAAAACCCAAACCCAAACCAAAACCAGAAATGGATCTGAATTGGCTCTTGAACCTTTATCGGTGAATAAATGATTAGGTGCTGTAGTTCAACAGTACACAGCTGGATACACCTTATCTATGACTGAGTCAATTGTTTAAAGGTGTTATCCATGTAGCTCTACAGTCAAATTCAGTCCAGGTTTTAGGGGTCCAAACTTCTGAAATGTCCTAGACCTTCACTGACTGGGATGTCCCTATAAAACGACTGTGTGTGTGTTTTCATGCACATCATACACATCCATCTGTAGATCTTGAAAGAGAAGTAGAAATACAATACTTTGAGAAGACATGGCGATTGAAAATGTTCCATGACTGGGAAAAGACAAATGCCATACCCAGTTTCACAAAGAGCAAAGATGGTGCCGAGAACTATAGGTCAGTAGTCTTCCCTCTGGTATCTGGGATTATTATGGCACAAGTTTTCTGGAAGCCATTTCAAGTCATGTGAAGAACACGAATGACATTGAGAACAACTAGCACAAATGTACCACAGGTAAATCATGCTGAACCACCCAACTGATTTCTGCTGACCATAACAGTGGTTCTCCAAATGGCATGGACGGAGAAGTGGATGTGAATAACCATGACTTCAGCTAAGCCTACAGCATGGTCTCCTATAGTGTCCCTATAAGTCAAACTGGAGAGATAAGGACTGGATGACTGGAATACAAGGCAGAACAAACTAAATGTACTGCTACGTTCAAACGGTAGTAGCCAGCAGTTGGGCCACTGAGTGTTGAGCCCCACCCAAATACAAGAAAAGCACTGACAAAATGGAGCAAGTCCAGTACATGGTCACTGAGATGGCTGGACACCTAGAACTGATGACACAGAAGGGAGACAGAGCACTGAATTTATTTAGGTAGCTAACTGCTGTCTTTGATCACTAAAAGGAGGATTAGAGATGACAGTCAGACCCTACTGTCAGGGCCCAGAGGTGACCTTGTTGGATTCGGGAACAATATTTGATGGGGCAAGGCCCTAAACAACTTTACATAACTCTGAAAGTTATTTCTAATAAGGGGTTGGACTAGATGAGTTCTAGAAGTCCCAAACATCCTAAACCATTCTACACTCCAAGAAGAATCACAACACTATACTGTGTAACTAAAAGACAAAACAGGGAGGAAGCTATAAACAGAAAGCATGTCCTGTTCTGTAATATAAAATGAACATCAGAAGATGTTTTCAAAGTGAAGTTAGAAAATTCAACTGTCTTGTTAAATGGTTACTGACTGACTTCAAAGAATCAGTCTGATAGCATGTCCAACAGCTCAACACTGACCAACAATAGGCTAAACTTCATCATTCTGAAGTGAGAACTTCACCACCAGTCACTTCACATACACAGAGTTTCTAATAACTGGTATTGGCTATTGCATGAGGGGAAAAAGAACAACACAAAACCTCATGAGAAATTCACAATTACAAAGAACCCATTCAGAGGGTAAAAGAAAGGCCACTTCTTCCCCTTCACAAAAGAACCATATGCCTGGTAGGTGCCTGAACCAATGAAAGAGTAACTAAAATACTGATTTCTTCAGTTTCAACATGCCCTCTTCTTATGACAAAATTGACATGTCAGTATTTTAAAAAATTAAAATCCTGATAATAGAGGATTTTTTATGCTCGTTATAAACACAATTAGTGTCAAGATTGAGTGGATATTAATGCAGACAAAAATGACTGAACTTTAATATTACAAATGTTAAGGAAGGACAATGCTAATGGAAATCTGAAGTTACTAAAAATGTACTTTATGGAGTTTGAAAACAAACCTCAAGTCTGAATTCTTAAGAGATCTTTTCAGGGGACTTGCAGATATGAGATGAAAACAGTGAAAGTGAAGCATCTCTGTGTTAAGTATAATGTTTCAGATTTATTTCTTTGAATAAGTCTTCACTTTCCTTTAGAATTCTCAGTGTCTTGAAATTAAATTTGGTATATTAGGATATTTTATTATTTTGAAGCTTACCTTAAGGTAGCCTCCAGATGACACAAGCATTTTACTGTCAGGAGAAAATGAGAGGTCTGTTACCCAACCCCCATGTGCTGGCTCTCCTTCGTCTACAGTAACTGGAGAGCAGAAGTGAAGTAATGCACCTGTTAAAATGTCCCAAATCTAAAAGAGAGGAAAGATTATGCATATAAATAAACTTAAGGGGAAAAAAATTTCAAATAAGGATATCTAAAATGTATTTTTCTATATTAAAAAATACCCCCTTGTAAATACGCATTCTACTTGAAGTGACAAAATAATAAAAAAAATATATCTTCTTAAAATTGTATCATGTGGAGGATTTAATCACACATGCAATTCACAGTAGAACTATTAGTAAATCATGTGAACCAGTTCCTTAGCATTCATGGAAGACAAATCTATCAATATGGTCACAAATTACTGTCTTATGTGGCAAACTGCTATTTTCAACCTCTCAATGTTTATCACAATGCTAACGAATTAGACATGCAGAACACAAACTATACGGACTCTTCTGTCTGTGAACTGAATATCAAATGACTTATAAAATAAACATCAAAATTAAAGCAGTACCCTTATTTCTCCTTTGTCATCTCCAGTGGCCAATAATTTGTTATTAGGAGAGAAAGTACAGCACCGCACGCAGGCTTCATGACCTTTCAGCTCATGAAGAACAGATGAACTTTCAAAGCTCCAGATCTAAATGGAAAGCATTACAGAAGTGAAAAGGACAAGCTCAAAACCAATTATGACTTCTTTCTAAAAGGCATTAGTATTCAAATGCACGTAACACTTTTTAGATATATGCATATATGTGTGTGCATTTATGTAAATGTATTATACTGTAGTCTAGTTTTCTTTTTATTGTCTGAATCACACAAGAAAGCGCTTGCTGCAAATTACTGAACTGACTGTGAGCACATATATCTTTCCTTGGAATATGCTTTTTAATGAAACCGATTCGTTCAGAAGAAAGTTTAAAGCTTTTCACAGAAACAGGATTTATCAATCAATTTAAAGTTGTATTTTAAAAACCTAATGGAACGCTTTAGGAATATAATGGGGCACTGCTTTGAGCACCTGGCTTCTGAACAGGAATACCAGAACCTATGGACAGAGCTTTCCTGAAATTTTTCTAAACTTTCTTAAGAATTTTCTTGACTTTATTAACAAATTAAGAATGTCAGGCTACCAACAAATCAATAGAGAAATAAACAAAATGTTCTGCACAAACTTGTGCATTAAACATGTATTATATTTGTACAGAAGCCACCCAGACAGCCTCAAGTTATATCCAAATTCAATTCTGAATGACTAACAGTTTAAAAATGTGTTGATGGATACAGGAAATTTAATACTAGAAACACAACAGGATAACTTGAATAATCATTAGTTACCTTACGATAAAAAATATAGATTACATTTCAGGACAAATAAGGTATCATTTTTATTTTTGTACAGAAGGTAACCAACCTTTGCAGTTTTGTCAGCAGAAGTAGATGAAAATTTACTACCATCAGGTGAAATAGTGCAGGAAAGAACAGCACCTCCATGAGAAGCAAAATCTTTTTCTAGGTTTCCAGTAGCGATATTCCAAAGCTAATCAAACAAAGGAAAAATAGGTTACTTTCGTAACACAGTAAAAAGGATAAAACACTTGCATTGTACACAACAATATGTAAGAGATAAAATTCAGCTAGTTAGTTCTGATATGGCCAACATTTTATTATACTTACTGGTATAGTTCAAATACAGTGTAAATCTTACTAAAAAGAAAATTGAAAACTTAGTCTTAAAAGTCAAATCAATAAACTCTGCATTCACACAAAGTGCACGAAACGCCAAACGTTACAAGAGAAAGTAAAATATATTTGACATGATTTGTTAATTCACAGCCCTTTACTTACCTTAACAGTTCCATCAAATGACCAAGACAGAAGTTTTGAATTTTCCAGAAGTCTAAAATCCTTGATTGCTTCCATGTGCCCTCTTAGAGACACACATTTGCTGAACTGCCAATTCCATACCTAATTACAGAAATGAAATCATTTTAAAAAACGAAAAAGTTCTTATGGTGGTAGCAATTAATTAAAATGTAAGACATTGAAGAGATCCATAGCAGAGATGCTGAAGATTGAGGAATCACAGAATTTAAAAGTCAACCTATAGTTCCCTATAATACATATATTATCTGATTTTCAAAGTGAATTCAATACTTAAAATTCACTGGTGATTTCAAAAGAAAAAGCAAACCAGTAACTTAAACGCACCTGAGAAGTCTGGGGTTTTAAACCTTTGATTATGGCAACATAGCAATAGACTTATTTCATCTTGCAGACCTGATATTCTGCGTACATAAGTTAATTTTTCTTTTTTTAATGGGCATTTTTAATGAAATGCCATTTTGCTCTGCATTTTTATAGCAAAATGACATTTCTATTTTTAATTCAACTATTCACTTAAAAATGAATAAGTGCTATTTTGTTTTACAGACGCTATTAAGCATGAATTTATTTTAAGTTACAATGATTTGATAGTTTTCAAATTGGTAGGTTTGCTGCTGCAGAGAGCAAACAGAAAGCAGTGGTGACAGTCCTGGTGGTTCAGGTGACAGTCCTGGAGGTCTAACTGAAGCGCTGCCCACAAGAGGGAGCTGAGTACCCAGCAGAAAAGCTTCCCACATTAAACCGGAGAGAAGCCTCCTAAAGCTGCGGACCAGCACTCATTACAGACTCAAGGCTGGTTGTGTGCACTGAATGCTCATTAGTAGTTCCAGTTTAGGAATCCTGTGAGCATCCTGCAGCTGCTCTGACGTGCAAACTAAAGCACGGTAAGCATAAAACGACAAGGATGTTCCCTTCAAAAGTACATCCCTGAGGTGAGATAAAATGCTAACACACACACACCAGAACGCATCTGCGGAGCCAATCTACCTTGCTGAGACGCAGAGGTTACTAATTAGAGACTACATGAGTGCAGTCCCTCTATTTCAGTTAGTACCTCTATTCAGCACTGGGCTGGACTAGGTGAGCACACAAGCCTGCTCAGAGATGGGCCTTTTTACCTCATTCCCTAAAACAGCATAAACAAGCCCACTGAAAGACCTACCACACAGAGCCAGCCCTGGGTCACATCCCAAACCCTCACTTCAGAACTGCTGAGTTGCCGTGTTTGGCAAATAATGTTTCTTTTACCCTTCTCAAAGCAGCTGGTACCTTTCTATCATCCATAGCAGTAAAAATAGAAAATCTAATATTCATTATCATGTAAGGTATAAATAAAGGCTAAGTTTTTGCCAGTCTTTTGCCCCAAGATGGAGCAATACATCTTTTCATTTACTGAGTTTACATTATGTATAGCATAAAAGTTCTTTAAGTAAGTTACAACATGATCTTTCTTAAATATCTTCCAAACCTGTAGAACTGAATCATGTGCACTTGAAATGAGAGTCTGACAATCGGATGTGAATTGACAATGCTGCACGGATGTTCTGTAGGCCTCCCAGGACTTCAGAACTTTCCCATCTGACAGCTGTAGTACCTTTAAAATGAAGAATGCAATAACTGTATTTGTTTTACATACTCAAGGAAAACAAGAACATGCAGATTCTATTTTAAATAACATGAGACTGTAAATACATGATTCTCAGTTGTTGGATCGGAATAACCAAAAATTCCTATTAGCTTAGTCTTGGTAAAATGAAATTCAGAGCTAGATTGCTAGCACGAACTTTCAGTTATTTTCATTTAGACTTCACTCACAAATGTAAAAACTTTTAATTACTATGTTGAAGAATATTATTGTACTAAGTCATTCAAATTACATGTATTTAAAAAGAAAAAAACATCAAGAAGAGTGTTTTCCTACTATTTTAAAAATCGAATTTAGGATTTAATACCTTTATTGTTCCGCTCTCTTGTCCAAAAGCTGCAAATTTAAGATCTTCACTTAAGCAACAGCAGGAAATGGGGGATTCTTGGGCTGCTGTCTGCATAACAACATGGTCTGTATTTCCATTGATAAGCTGTAAGATAGGAAGTTAATTAAGTTACTACAATATTTTAAAATTTAAACTTAAATAAATTATAATACAGAGCTAAGAATGCCAAAGGAAACACTGTATAAAGTTACAAACTTCAAAATTTAAGAATCAGTTACTTTCATAAACCACTTGCCTTGAAGGTTAGTGTTACTATTTCCATTAAATGTTCTCTGAAGAGGACAAGTTGTAGAAGGAAATTTATCTGAGAAGGCATTTTAAAGTTTGTCTGACTATAGGTAACAGTGAAAATACTACTCCCAAATCTCAGAAGCCATACAGCAAGCTTCACACTCAAATTTACCCTGCCAGTCAGATTAAACAGCCCATGCCAAATGGAGTATAAAATATTTTAAGTGCATGCTGTAAGCATGACTTTAAACTTAATAGAACACACAATACACCAAATGTCAACTCAATACCACACTCAAATCAGTTTCCCAGGGGAAACAAAAAAATCTTTAGAATACAGTAATTTACAAACAGAGTTTAAGCTTAAAAAGCTATCATATTGCACATCAAAGGGTGAGTAGGACTCCACTTCTGAGAGACTAAATTACAAAAGGTAAAACATGGTTGCAAGGAAAACCTTGAGAGATGTGATAGTGGGTACACTGTTAAATCACAGTACACATGCAATTTGTCTTTTCAGTCAATTTTTCTTCTCATGCAAGCGTGAAAATTCTATTGTCTTTTTACACTGGAGTCTTCTCTCATGACTGCACGTCTACAGGTTGTCAGAATATTGCATTTCGGGCAGAGAATCTAAGCACCATCTTTCTCTAGGAAATGGTTCAAATAAAGTTACAACAGAAATACACTAATCATAAATGTACAGGTAAGGTCTACTAATTCAAATGAGAGCCAGACTATGCCATCATATAGTAGTTGCTAAAGATGTTACAATTCAGGAAAATTAAAAAGTATCAAAAGCCATAAATTGCTCCTGCACATAAGCAGGTACAACTCCATTTGCTGTGGTCTCTCCCAGCTCTTCACTGAACAGATGAAAATCCTATTAACTGACTTCATTTGATACATTAGAGATTCATGATGGAAAAAAAGGGTGATGTGCATGCATTTGCTATCATGGAATGGAAAAAACCATATTTTGGACATTGGTGTACTTAGCACTTTGTGTGGGGTCCACAGTACTAAGAGTGTACCCACTGTTAAAATTTTCCTCAGCACAAGTGTGAGGCTCGAGGCAGTCGTGGGCTCACACCCTTCACTGCCCCACTTTGAGACAACCCTTTCAGCTATTACACAGGAGCTGCGATGTGTCACATGCACATGCTGTGTAACACCTTGTCTACAGGTGCCACACGTGTTAACACTGCTGTGCACATCTAAGCCCCAGTCACGAAGGGAGAAGAGTTTTGTTTCTCTGCATCCTGTTTCAGTTTTGACGTTAGTGTAGAAATTTCCCCTCAAACTCCATATTTCCCCTCACTAAAGTAGGCAGAGTTTCCAGATATAAAAATATAATCATACATTGAGTTATCTGCTACAGATTCAACTGTTGAAACCCATGAACAAGCAGTTCTTCCAGTGCTTCCTCAGTTTCCTAGTGAGATTGTCAGGTAACATTCAAATGTACTACCATACTGAGAAATACAGCTTACTTGTAAATGCTTCTGATTGTAAATTGCTAAAATCATCGCTTCATCATTGTGAAACACAACATCTAGTTCACTTTTCAGCACAGCATCAGAAGACTTGCACACCTTCTTTGTTTCCCAGATCTGTTGAAGAACACAGCGTTTCGTTAGTTTTATTAAAGAACAATATATAAAAATCATGCTGAGTAAGAGCACCTGTAAACCAAAGATTTATAAACTTGCAAGTAATACTTTTTTAAAACAGTGAAAATTATGCTTCTGCTATTTTTGATACCAGGGAAGGTTGTGCAATTACTATAGTGATTGTAACAGATGATATAGGGCTATTTTTTCCAGGCTGACTATGAGACTCTCCTGTGTTTAAAGTCAAAGTCCAAAATTTCCTAATCCAAAGAGCAGCATTAAAATTCAATTACAAAAAACTACCAAGAACAGATTTCTATACTTTATTGCTTTCAAAATTTCAAGAATGTATGCGTTAATTTGGGAGAAAAAGAAAGGTTACCTTGGAAAATTATAGTTCTACTTTCAGTTTTTAATGAGACATTAGAATTACTGAAATCCATCTTAAATATCCTAGATATGCAAATACGTCTAATAGTGAAACTAGTATCAAGTGTGCTAGGATCCTCCAAAAAACTTTACAATTCCTGACTGAGATAAAATGTAAAATGAAATAGAAGATTATAAAGACTCCTGGAGAGCCACTGGACTTAAAAAAATCATATAGACATAGAGGAAATTCAGATAAACTGTAAATAAAGTAAAAAAGCCAGCTGATTTTACTGTATATGTAAATTCTTTTATAACGAATATTTACATTTCAATTGGCCATAAACATACATNAATTAATTATATTTATATACATATATATATATATATGTAAAAATTCACATATTTCTAAAAGAAAGAAGTCGTCTTACACGTATTGTCTGGTCATCAGATGATGTCAGAAATAAAGATCCATCTGGTGAAAATGTCACACAGTGAACCCAGCTCATGTGTCCCCTGCAATATGCCACTTTTGACAGAGATTTAATATTCCATAACTACAATAGAAATACAGAAAAACACAAATGGACTTGGATTGCATTTATACGAAAAACAGTGCAAGCCCACGTAAGAAAATACTAGAAAACGTGGTAATTAACTCTCATTCTGAAATCAGATGTAACAAGAACTGTGCCTGCTTATTACATTTCAGTGTAAGGGACATTGAATCAGCAGCCCCTTTGACTGCTATAATTTTAAAAGACAAGGGGGCAAAAGAAAAGAAAAGAAAAAATCACTCACAGTATAAAAAATTACAAATAACTTGACCACGTAGATTGCAAAACCCAAAAAAACCCAAACCAACCCCAAACCTGACACTTGTACAGACCTACTCTAGCCATGCTACTTCCAAAATTATTGTAGATGTTTTCTTCCTTTTTACTGAGTTGCCACAGACTGTACCGGCGTACAAAAAGAGAGACTGTTTGGTTTGAGGTAAACAATACTCCTGAGTGACAACAGTAACTTTAGATAAATTTAGCAGACTAGCCTTTTTACATAAACTTACGTTCCATTGTCCAGAATGAATATGTAACTTTAAAACACTGTTTCTCAGCTGGTATTTTTCATTTCAGAAGTGAACGAAAATTAAAGAATGGAGCACACTGGAAGCATGCTAAAATAGCTACATTTTTTTATCTCTGCATACAAGAAACTATTAAGACAAATGTAACATTTTAAGTTCCAAGTAGTCTTTGCTGGTATACTGCAGCAAGGACAATTGCTTACCTCAACAGAACAGTGAGACAAAGCAACTGCTACTAACTCATCACCAGGACAAAAGTCGCAGTATTGGATCGTGCCGAGATGACTCACGATGACTTGTGCTAACAAATCACATGTTTCAATATCAAAAAGCTGTGAACACATAATTAAAATGGTTAGCATCCAGTTTGAGTGACTTTACTATTGTCAAATAGCTTATATGCTCAACAGCGTACATTCTTGAATTTAGGAGGTCATTCAGTCACAAGTTTGTTGACCACATATTTTTTACTTACACACACTTCAAATCATGTACCTTCTATCTTAAACATATTAGTAGCTTGGAATTTTATCTGTACTTGTAATTTCTATCTATGTTGTAATAAACTATTTCAAAAAATCATTGAAGTGAGGTACTTACCAAAAGCTTATTTTTGGCTACTACCAGAATCATGTCACCATTTCTGGACCAAGAGCAACATTTTACTAAAACCTCCACATCATCTGGTTGCTCATCTGCATTTTTGAAGAAATTTTTTACCTCGATACTTTTCAGTTCATTTCCTGAACATGCTGCCCAAAGCTGCAATAAACAGGAAATACATAGAATATTTTCACTGATGTACGTACAGAATACAACAAGGGAGAGCTAACTCACAATCACTTCTAGGAAAAGAGAGGGGCAGGGAACAGAATACAAGAAAAACCACTTGCTACTTTCCTCAGTCTATAAACATTAGAATATTCGCCAGTCCAAACAGTTTAGACAAAAAACCCAAAAAAACCCCAAAACCAACCAACCAAACCAAAAAACTCCAAAAAACCCCANCAGGTACAATTCTGTCTCAAGTTCTACACAAAAGAATAAAAACAAAAATAATACTGCCCTACAACCCCAAAAACAGTCCACCCACCATGAAAAATCTGGTATATATCTAGCTTTGCGCCTTAATTTCACTGCAGAACCTGCCAAAAATCTAGTGAATATTTCGGACCCCTTCACCACACTTTTTCTTCTGAACAACAGCTACAGCAACCCTCCTTTCCTGATTTAGCAACTACATAGAAACGTAACAGTGTGTTAAGAATTGGAATTCTGAAATAGCATAGTTCGGTTGCAAGCGAAGGCAATAAAAATAATACTTACATTCTCAGAAAAACATATAAGTATCTCAGTTCTCTTCTAATGCATTTATGAAAACAGTGAAAACAGCACACAGAAATTGCTTTTCATTTTTATGTGTCCTGATGATCATTTTCAGAGATTACAGAACTTTTAATTAACCTAAAAACTTACTACTGTTTCTGTTTAAACAATTTTCTCTGCCTCCCTCAAGTTTTCCTAACAAAGTGCATTGCGGGAAAAATATTCAAAATGAGACTAGGTAGTAGTTATTTGCAAATACAGGCAGCCAACTTTCTTTTCCTGGTACTGGACAAGCACTTCAAAATCTTGCATTACAAATGGGATCAACTCTTTCGGGATTTAATTCATTAAAGCTTAGCATGCCAACACAACATTTTCTTATACATACTTTGCATTTTACACAAAAACCTCTCATTCATCATAAAACAATTAGTTGATTTCAAAATACACTGTGTACCTTTACTGTTCCATCTGTTGAGCAGCTAGCAACATATTCATCATTCGGTGAAAATCTACAGTGATTGACGGCATTTTCATGACCTATCATAGTATTTCTACAATACTTTTCATCCAAATCCCAAAGCTGCAAGAGAAACAGACATATAAATATCATCATATTCATGAATTATTTAAAGACAGATTGTTCATGTGCTAGCAATCAAAATATCAATTTTTTTTTTCTTCTTTGTTTTATCCACATGCTCATGGACTGGATGTTTTGCCCCAGGCTACCCCACAACTTACCTTCATCTGCCAACATGCACGAAAACTATTAATATCAGCATTACATAGATTTAGTTAAAACTTCCTGCACAGTGCAGACAAGGCCCTTGACCAGCACAAAGTTCACAGAACAGCAGAATCACAGAATATGTGGAAGGGACACACAAGAGCATCGAGTCCAACCGTCACACAGTCCAGCCCTCAAACAACCCTCCCTGAGAGTCACACCATGTGACTGAGAACATTGTCCAAACACCTCTTCAACTCTGTCAGGATTGGTGCTGTGACCACTTCCCTGGGGAGCCTGTTCCAGTGCCCAACCATACTCTGGGTGAAGAATCCTTTTCCAGCATCAAACGTAAACCTCCCATGACACAACTTCAGGCCATTCCCTCAGGTCATGTCACTGAGGAAAAAAGTTTTGTCTTGCCTCTTTCCTTTTCAACTTTGAGATTTGGAATTATGTAGCTTACACATATGAGCAAAAATGAAACCTCTCAAGTTAGTCTTGAACAATCTGATTATCGTCCTTGCCGCATCCATACTGACAAAATTATAAGAACATTTCATATGGGTTTTCTGTTTAGGGCTTCTCCTCCCCACCTCTCTAACATACACTGATTTCCAAGCCCACATTTCCTTTCTCCTATTTATAACAAAAAAAATATGCAACTGAGCATTAGAGTGAGAGCTCAAAACAAGAACAGTCACTTGTACAGTGTTACTCTAAAAATTATTGTGCATATTTTAATTCTGTTATTCATTACTCATGAAAGTGTCAAGCACTGTCTAAAATTGTCTTAACATTGACGGTATAAAAACGGTCCTTCTAAACAAGTCCCTTTTGAATCTACCTGTTACAAGGAGGCAGATTCAGACAGCAAGTGCATCTCCTGAGACATTCAGGAGATCAGCACAAAAGCCTGCTCTTTCCACCTTGGCATCAAATCATAACTGTATTTGATCTCCAGCTCACATAGACACAAGCTCTTGCAAGAACTCAGATGAGACTTCACAACTGCATGTTACAGCTGGAAGTGACAGTTGTGCCCCTCAACAATCTCACTCCTTGTCATCTACTCCCAGCAATTCTCTCGCGCTGGGACTGGGTAACAGCGTCACTACAGGGAACCAAAGGAGCAGAAAACCAGTCCCAGCAGAGGGTTTTGCAAAGCTGGCTCCTTGAATCACGCCACTGCAGAATAACGTAAGTACATGCATTGCCTCAAAGGCAAGAATATATAGCTAGGGCACCTTTGGTGCCAGTTAATGAAATTATTTGTTTATTCATACCGTGAAATTGCACCCCTTATTTGCCAGTGTCTAGGTCTTACTTGATTATTCTGGTTTCCCCTTTCCCTCAGATGCAGCCTTAAGTTGCCCAGGTTCTGCTCTTTCTGTGTGTACGTATGGCCTCCCAATCTGAGCTAACTGAACGTTAGTTAATGTGACAAAACTCTGGACTGATTACTACTATTTTGCTGGCTTCCACATTCATTTCTTTACTACGCCAAATCAATTTAATCAAAAAATGTACCTGCTACACTTACATAATGCTTTTCTCCCCCACTCTAATCTTTCAGCATCCTGTTTTTTATATTATTAATGTTTTCAAACCTAAATTTCTGCCTTCATTTTTTCTTACGCTGTTTTTAATCAGGTATTTCACTCCCATTCCCATCCCACCCTCTATGTCCTGCCAAGGCACTCACCTTCATATCCTACCAATTGAGGACCTGCCCATTCTCCTATGCTGAGTATAAACACTCCTATTCTGCCTTGTTGAAATCAGACTACAGCTATAATCAGTATCCTTAATCTGTTGCCATTTCTCTTCTACCAGGGTCATTAAACAAAACATTAATTTACAGTGTTTAGATATATTTATACATCAATAATTATCCTGTTATGACAAGCAGCATGAGAACAATCTCAACCTTTTCCACTTACTTTGATGAAAGTGTCATTGGAACAGGTCAGAAGATACTGACCACTTCTGTTACTGAACTGGCAGCAATTGACCTGCTCTGAGTGTTCTTCATATACACGCCTACACTGGCCTGTTCTTGAGTTCCAGATCTAGACAGAATTGAAGGACAAAAAAGACTTTTAAGTAAATTTAGAGTAATTAATTTTAAAAAATCCAGAAACTATGTTGAAATATAGATGAAGTCCTACAATAACACTTCAAAAATTTTTGAAGATAACGGGAAAGAATACATATTTTCAAAAAGAAACAAGAAGTTATGAGGGGAAAGGTCATAGTTCAGATTAGAATCTGATTAATACTGGAATTTCACCAAGATTTAGCTAAAATAATGAGGAATTAAAAACCCCAATATCTCACAGGTAACAAAAAAACCCACTGAAAAACGAAGTATGGATAGATTCAACTCATGTTATGAACAGGATTGGACTGAAACGTTATGTTCTAGTTAAAAAGAATCATCTGATAATACAAGTAAAATAAGTGGTACTCCTGCATGTATGATGTTAACAGGAAGCATTTCTTATGTAATGTTACAAGCAGGGCTTTTCTGTTTCTCAAGTACTGAATTATCCACATAAGAATTAAGACAGTTTAAAACATCTTTAGTCTTACAAATCTGCTCTGCCTGAATCGGTTAAACAGATATTAGAATTATTAGTTTGAAAAAAGAATTGCCTCCTCCTCCTTCCCTTACCTTCACTTTTTTATCACTTGAACAAGTTGCTACAAATTCACCATCTGCAGAGAAAGCGCAGCAAAGTATTTCATCATCGTGGGCATTTATCTCCAGGAGTCTCTCTCCACTTTCTGCTTTAAACACCTAAACCAAGAAACAATAAAACCTTGTAACTTGCATACAATTTTAAAATACAAATATAAGTTTGTTTTATCTCAAACAGCTCTCTTTATGAAAACTCTTCAAAAAATTGGTTTACTTTTGAAAGCATTCATAATTTCAGGAAACATAACATAATTATAAAAATACTTAATTTGCACTGCAACTTTGCAAGGATGATAGAAACTGTTAGGGAGAGAAATAATGAAAACTGATACTAAAAAACATTTCTGTTCTACCCTCACTCTTTAAGCCTAGAGCCATGTCCTTTCACAGTATTTTTTAAAAGTAACTGCAAAACACTATCTATTAACAAAATCTAAATTTTACTTAAAACTAAAAATTCCTGGTTTATATGTATGTGATGTCCTTCTGAGGAAAGTACAAATTTCATCAGCAATTGATGGGTTGAGGAACAAAACCCAAAAATAAATAGAAAACAAACTGTACAGGATGACACAAGTTTCTATCTTGAGCTACACATGGGCAATGAAAGGACAGTTGGGGAAAAGTGTCACATATGAATCAATTTCCTCAAATTCTGGGATTTAACTTTACAGTGTGTGGCAAGAAATAGGGGAAATCAGGTCTGTCTTTCCATCTTAGGTTACATATTCTTAGTTATTAAAAAAACCCACAAGGTGTTCTTTACAGCACTGCTCCAGATACTGCAATTGTGACACCTCTATTTTTTCCTTTACTGTTTTATTGAATGGGTATATCAATGGCAATGAAATGGTTGGTATTTGTTCAAATAACAAATACTAAAGTAACAGGAAGTCTGCATTCACAGTAAGTTCTACAGAATATCTCCTCTAATCTAGCAATCTTTTTTTTTAAGTAGCTTTGAAAACTGAAAAGCTGAGGCCACGGTTAGAAAAAATGTAAAAGGATTATTGCTAATTTTCCTATTACTTCTTCAACAGAAGCTTAGTTTAAGTGCCATCACAATCTACAGATTTTTTGGGGTAGAAAATTAAGAGCAACATAAGCAATCTGCAGTGTCAATAATGAGGCCATTAAGTACAGAAGCTCAGCACAGTAACTTCAGCATAGCATGAGTACATTGACCTGGCATCTCCTTAAGTGGATGCCATGATCATAATACTGTAGAAGCCAGCAAATAAAATAAACAAATTAAAAAAAACCAGTAACAACACATTAAATAGCCAAACGAACAGCAACTAAGCACCAGTGATATTACTGCTTTAGTACACAACTTCTCAAGCATCCAAAACAATCCCAAAGGTTTGCAGAAAAGTTGTTCTTTTCCCTTACCTTTGGCTGTCTGGAATATGGATACTTTACCAGGTTACTGGCTGGCTGATTGCTAGTTTTCTTGAGAGCTGGCTGACTCTCCTCCAGGCAGACTGCTGGCAAATTTATATTAGTCACTTTCCTCTCTGTCTCCTCTAATCTGCTTTGTAAGCACTTTGGGCCCATTTCCAGTCTAATACTGCCCTCTACTTCAGGACTTTTGCCACAGACATATTTCTTTTGCATAACACATTTTACCAATTAAACACCAAAGTGGCATAATGTTCATTATCATCTCAAATAGTAAAGCTGTAATTAAAACATCTTACTGCTTCTCCGTACTGCAGAAGGTCTGCTATGACTGGAAATAACATTTTTTGCAAGCAAATATTACATAAGCTGGGGTGCAATTTTCTGTAGTGAGTTTTTAGCCTCTGAGTTTTTCTGTATCATCAAAAGACATCTCATGTTCACACTTTACAGCAGTAAGGGTATAAACCTTAGACTCACACTGTTTAGCTTTTGAACTAGAAAATAATGCTTACTATTCTAAACGTGCAACTTGATGTTTATGAAATAATATATCCTTTTAAATAATTTGTCTCCAATTATGGTCGAGATCCAAATATTTTCACATAATATCAAAAGAAAAGCAACAGGACTTTAAGAAATGTTATCAAAATGGTACATAACATCTCTTTTCACCCATATGCATAGGTATCTTACCTGAAGTGTTTTATCTGCTCCACATGATGCTATTCTTTGTCTATCCTTAGAAAAGCAGGCATGGTAAACTGCATCTCTATGCGGACGAACCACCAGACGGTAGAGGTTTTTCAAGGATTTTTTATTTCTGCAGGGTAAGACAATTGATTTAGATGAGTAGGCTTTCTAGTGCCTTTGTTTATTCAAAATCCTCTCTAAAAAGATTAACACTTTTCCACACATCTTGAGCAGCCAAGCTCTACAACAAATAAACAACCCACTATATCTTACCTCTCAGCCTTCATGCTGAAGTAATAAGGGAAACAAAAATCCCAACACTTAGAGATTTTTATCATAATCATCCTGTTTAGCCAAGTCTTAACACAGAAAGTTATCATGAGGAAAACACCTATCTCTGTTCTGTTCATTCTGGTCATGTTCTTCAGCATGTCTCCCATAGCCAAGGTGAAAACCTTGAACTGACTGGGGATTGACTCTTCTGAGCTGCGCAACGTCCAAGCAGTTTTTTTAGAATTCTGCTACATGTGCTAATTGAAATAACCAAATATTCAAAGCGGAGGCTAATCTGCCTGGCTATTGCTATGATTGCATGACACAGAGTCATTCTGTTTTGTAACCACCAAGTACTACAAATACGAGAAGAGAAACATCAAAAAGAAGAATCTAAGAGAGTTACATGGTCAGATGACTATTGAACAATGCTGGGAAAATGTGTAGATATGTATACTTTTTCCTTAAATAGCTTCCAAAAACACAGTAATAGCAAAGAATTATTGAAATAGGAGAAATTTCAAGATTCTGTAGAGATTACAAAGTATTTGCAGTCTCACTACTTTCAAAACCTTTGCAAGTTAGCACAAATGCTCTTTTTGAAGCTGCACATTTTACTATAAAACCTGTACTGTAACATATCCAATACTTGCACTACAATTCAAAATTTAAGAAAAACTATTTAGACAAATTTCAAAGTATTGTATTTTCATCTAAGTACAGTTATTTAAAAGGAACAATTGAATCCAGAAGTAAAATACTAATCTATTTATTTTTATGTAATCATTACTAATTTTTGGCCTTACAGGGTTCTTGAAAATTATCTCACTCCCTTTCCCCAGAAAAAAAATCCCCAGCACTTCTTACAAAGGTCCTGTTATTAGTGATACGTTGTATTTAGTAGTACATTAAATTACTTCCCTGGATCAAGAGATCAGTATATCAGCAGATGGACTACACTTACTTACATCCACTCCAAATAAAATCTTCCTGTTTCTCTTTGAGCATGTAGCTTGGCTTGTTGATACACCTCTGACGTCTCTGGCTGGCAAAGACCCAGCTGTATAATGTCAGGAAATGGTTGCCGTCCAAGAAGGTGCCCGTTTAAAGAGAGAAATTCCTGGAAGTTCTCACGTACTGTGCTATCCTAAGTACAGAGCAGATAATATTTGATAACACAGGCTTATCTTAGTATTTATTTCCTAAGTGCCCTTTGCTTTTTTAAATTTCTACCCAGCTAATACTCTTACAGAAGCACTTAGCACTATTTTTTATTTAGTTCTATTAGCAGTACATACAACAGACTGAAATATTTTATTATCCTCCTCAGAAAAGCATAAAACTTTCTTATTTTTCAAATAAAGGGTATTGGCAACAGTGATTTATTCAATAAGCAGTCAGTGTGAAATACCAGAAAGACTATTCAAAGTGGCTAACACAATTCTACATCTCCTCAAAAGCAGAGTACCTTATGTATCCACCATTAGGTATTGATCGCTTTGATTACTGAGTTCCATGGCCAATCACTTACACACTAAAGTCAAAATTGAAACTGACAACCAAGTTTCCTTCATTTTTATCTTCTCCAAGTTAAATTTAGTATTAGTTTTATGCTTCAGTTTTTGAAGCTTTCTATATTGCTTCCATATAGACATATATCCAACAAAATGCAATTAAAAATAGAAAAATATATTTGGAACAGACTGATCATTTACCTTTTAGTATCATACCTTTTGATCCAGGATTGAACTATATTCTACATATTCATGAATCAGATGAGCAGGCCCTACCAATTCGGTTTTAGCCTTAATCCAGTCTAAAGAAAACATAAGATCACGGAGCTCCTACAAGAAATACAAATTTAAGTTCAGAGCATAAGTTCCACAACAGAGTCTACTTAGGGGAAAAAGAAAAGCATAGGAAATACATTAGGTATTAAATACACTTTGGTATAATTGTCTCCAGTTGAAAACTTAAACAATTTCCTGTTTCCTGCATCTTATTTGATCAGGTATGAAAATTCTGTGTTATAGAAGGCTAAGCTTGCTACTTTAATGCAACGGATTGCTCTTTGATACAACTTGTCAGAGAAGGGATAGGGGTACAAAGCAATTCTTGACTTGTAGTACATAGGACCTGGTTTAAGATACAACTCCAAAAAAACTTCTTCTAGCCCAGTCTAGCAAAGATCACTGCTAGTAGTGATTGTTCATCTTCCTAAGAGAAGCTGAATTTGAATAAAAGCAAAAAAAATTGTTATAGCTGCATTTCACTTAATAAGGAGAAGACTGCTTAAAAAGGTGATCTGAAACTGCAAATACAACTATTAGAATAGAATTGAGTATTTCAGTTGGTAGGGACTTATAACCACCCAGTCCAACTGCCTGACCAATTCAGGGCTGACCAAAAGCTACAGTGTGTTATTAAGGGCATTGTCCAAATGACTCTTAAACACTGACAGGCTTGGGGCATTGACCATCTTCCCTAGGAAGTCTGTTCCAGTGTTTGACCACTCTCTTGGTAAACAACTCACCTGGTACAGCTTTGCCCCATTCCCTCAGTTCCAAACACCAAACACCAGGGAGTAAAAGCTCAGCAACTCCCTCTTCACCTCCTCTGCTCTGGAAGCCACAGAGAGCAGAAGGTCACCCCTCAGAATGGGACCTCCCCAGGCTCCTAAAACCATTGATAGATGATCAGGAGGAGTACCCTGCCATAGTATCTTTTGTTCCTTCAGTGCTCTGGGCTGTATTGTATCAGGCACCATGAACCTGTGAACATTCAGCTGATACAGCTGGTCACTTACAATTTCAGTAATTTCCATAAATGAAAAGTCACTGTTCCCAGACTTATGTTCCTCTGGCCCACAGGGCTGGGCAGCCCGAAGGTCTCTCAGCATTATTAAAGACTGAGGCAAAAAAAACCCCACTGAATGCTTACACTTTTTCTTTATGCCTATTAGTTAAAAGTCCAATGTTTTCTTTAGACTTTCTCTTGCTATTGACACACTTAAAAAAACCTTTCTTGTTAAAAAAAACTTATTTGCTGGGATCAGAAAAACTGCCTAGAGACAACACTGCACAGGCTCAAAGTATACTCCAATTTAAAGTCAGAAAATACCACAAGGATTAAAAGATTATTGTAGCTAAATAAAGAAAAAGAATACCTCCACCTTTATTAGCTTCCCAACAAATAGGAATCATGCCTATATAATGAGAAATAAGTGATACATAGACTGTAAACTCTAGGAAGCATACAGTCTTAATGAGCCAGGCTAAAGACCTCCGAGAAGCTAATTCTACAAAACGTAGAAAGGCTGCTAATAAAAACACTTTCACAACACATTGAAGTCACAGAAAATAAGATAATGAAATAAATATGAACCAAAAAGCCAAGACTTTATAAGACAGAAATTCAAACAATCTACAAAGTGGATGAGTTAGATGAACCATCTCAAAAGAAGTTCAACTGATAAGGTTTGAGTACATGTGAAATAAAGCAATTAGCAATCCGTATCAAATGCTATTCAATGCATTTGAAACTCCAATTCAACTGAAACTACTGCATTATTTTCTTCATGATTTGCATCTTATTCTAGCTGAATATCTAAAGTACAGTAGGCGGCAAAAATGACAAATTTTTTAAAAGTGACAAGACAATCCTAGAAACTAGAGCTTTGCCCATCTACCTCTTGATGCACTTTTTGGCTGTTGAAATCAGCTAATGAATTTTTACATGCAAATCTGTATGACATAAGACAAAAAAAATCTAACAAGACTTCAGAAGAAAAAGAGTAACTAATTAATAAAATTCTCTGACGAAATTATCATACAATAAAGCAAGCTTGGGTTTTCAAAAAGGTTTAGAGATTTCTTATCAAAGCTTCTTAAAAAAGGAAAAGAAAAACACAAGCTATTAATATATAAAGGAATAAATTTTCTCACAAACTGGTTGAAAGACAAGATACAAAGGGTAGAAATTAAATAGCTTTTTAGTAACAGACAGTGATTACCAGTGGACATCCTAAAGCTTCTATGTTGAGTGTTTACCCAGCTGCAAAAAGCCTGAGGGAAGAGAGGTTCAAGGGGGAAAGGGCCTGAATGGAAAAACAGAGGTAAAAAAGGGTAAAAAAGGGAAAGAGATGACACTTGTCAGAACCCACCTCCTGCATGTTGGCACCAGCCATGTGATACGCTAGAAAGTTATACCAGTACATGCAGTCCTCTTGAGATGGAACAGGCGTATTAAGTTTGTAGTATTTCTTGTACTGATTTACTATGTTTTTATGTAGCTCCTGCAATGTGAAGGAAAACATACTTTCAGTTAAGTCTATACCAAGGTGTGGGTAGGTTTCAGTATTGAGGAATTATAAGATAATATTTCAAATAGGATGGAGGAATGATATTATTTTGCAATTGTAACATGTCAACAAATGAAACAAATAAAGCTTATCTTTCAAAACTGTACACCTAACCTAATTTATTGCTTAAGACTTCTCCAGAAACATTCTCTGGATATTAAAAGGCAGGAGAGAAAGCTGTTAACCTTCCTTCTCAGACTGAAAATAGCTACCAAATCTCTCTGCAGATTAAATATGGGTAGCCAGCAATAAAGAACCCTTATATATGTCGATCTACAGCAAGTCTAAAAACCTGCCTTTTCTTTGTATCTACTCTTTCTGCCTTATCCTTCAGAACTGAAATTTATCGGGTTCATCTTATAGGTCTTCCCCCGCAAGTATTGCCTTAAATTAAAAGAAGGGAGTAAAAAGCTCTTTTCTGCATTAAAGAAGAAATCTCTTCTGGTAGGGTCTTGATGCCTTTGGAATCAACAGTGGAATATTATATCTCCTGCTGGAAACATCTGATAGAGAAATAATGAATACAGAGTCTTCTCTCAGTTTAGTCTCAGGTCCAAATGGAACCATCATGAAATCATTCCACAGTTTCAAGTTCAAAATAAGTATTTTTAATTAGTCATTACGTTCACCTGCACTGTGGACGATTCTGTGAAACTACTCAGAATACCATTTAACAACACATTTTCTGAAGAACGCCGAGCTTTGGAGAGTAAAATTCAAAGCAAGCAGGTTAGTCAACATGCTACCTGAAGCTGGTTGCGATTCTTCTCTGTGAGAAAGTCAAGTTGAAGATCATGTAGATAATAATGGAATGACTTCCCATTGCGATCACAGAACAATAGTGATTTGTTAACAAATTCTTGCAGTATATCTTCAACTTCTTCAGTCTCCATATCCCAAAGAATACAGAGAACCTGAAAAATATTAACACATTAACAGATAAAAAAATCAGAACTAGGTCATAATATGACTTTTATGACTATCATAAAAGGCTACCAATTAACTGACAACAAAATCCACACTAACAAATACAGGTATGTTACAAATTGTCATCAGTTCAGTCAGTTATCAATTCTTTCATACAAAACCACAGGACAAATACCACAAAAGTTATCCTGTTTTTTGCCTATTTGTGCTGATTTGTGGTGATCATATCTTTTTCTAAAGAGAGATAAATTTCACATAACAGTTTTTAAGCCTTCACTGAGCTCAATTACAATCTAATGGAAGAGCTATATGTGGAATGCACATTGAACTTAAGCATTATGAATACATTTATTCAGCTGTGATTTTTTGTTGCATTATTAACAAGTCATGACAATAATGGACCAAATCTAGCAATTACTACTAAGTTACATACAATACAAGTTATACACGACAATTATAAATTTTATGAATTCTTTACAGTTGTTGTTTGTAACTCCCTGAAAATGACAAGCCTTCCACTGCTATTACCTTAGTAGGTACTTTAACATCTTTTGGGAGGATAGAGAGGTCTTTATAGTAGTCTTTGTAATTGTCATTCAGTTGCTCAACACTTATGGACATTGCTTCATCAAGGGCTTCGTAATCATAAGATGAAGATTTTCTTATTCTTTTAAACTGTTTATTCTGTAGCTGTCTGAGATAGTATTCCCAACGACTAGGGAAGTCTCGTAATAATGCACCAATCAAGGATATCACAAGAGGAGAACCTGAAGGAGAAGATTAAATCAATTTTAAAGGCTTTCAAGGAACATAATCAAATAGTTGATAGTCAAGTTGTTGAGTAAATCAGGTAATTTTCCTGATACATTGATTAAATTCTTGAGGTGTGGAGGACAGAAAAACAAAACATATAATCCATGTAGACATCTGCAAACTCACCAAATTGAAGTGCAATTGTAGCACAGGAGGAAAATACACTGAAGAAAACTACTCAAAAAATCCATATGGGACACTTCTATATAGCTTAAAAAACTCCAAAAAACACTCGACAAGCACTTGCCTTTTACTTAAGGTATACAATATTAAAGGATGCTCCGTCCTCTATTTTTAGGTCTACATCTAGAAGAAAAAAGTAGATTCAGTGGTAAATCATAGTTGAAGAGTGACCAGTATACCTTTGCATTCTCTTACAAGGGAGTTAGCTTGTTCTGGCAGTTCTGATATTTTCATATTCACAAATAGGGATAAAATCTCCAGTCCTTTCTCATGTGCTAGCCCACTCTCCACACGAACCTCAAATTTATTGCCTAGACAGAGAAACATGGAAAAATGTTAAAATAATGTAAAAACTCTTATGGAAATTGAAGGTATTTCTCAAACAAAATCTGGAACAAAGGTCCTGGTTCATGATTTTTGGCATAGTATTTTATTGGCTTAGCACAAAGAAGAGCAAAAATTCTATTTATCAGAATCAGACTGCATTAGAGAGCCAAAATAAATTACTATAATCTAATAATTACAAATGCATTATGGGCCGTGACTACTTAATAGTGTAGAGATAATCACTTTAACAGCATCATTGTCACAGAGATTAATTTATCTTGTTGAGAATCACTGCACTCTTCAATGTAAACATACATCTTTCAGGATAACATCTAACACTTAATTCACAAATAGCATAAAGTCTTACAGAGCAGAATTCTAAAACTTTGCCACAAGCTGACAGACATAGATTCTACTAGAGTCTTTTAAAAGTTCACAAGAACAAATTGAATACACATACACACAAAATCTGTGGCACAGAAGAGGAAACTGTTCCTTACCAGCCACAGCATCTGTTACACTTCTGTCCCTGCTGGTGATAAGAACCTGACATTGATTATCGAATGCTTTTAATACCCAGGAATCCCAAATGTCATCCAGAACCAAAAGAGACCTAGGGCAAAAAGAAAGATTGCAGATATCAGATCAACTATTAAGTGTTAAAATGAAGTATTGCATTTTAATAAGAACATTTTCAGAATTTACAATGTATCACTGCATAATTTTTTTTATATTAATATGTAAACTATCTTAAGAGTGTCCAGAGAAGGGCAAAGAAGCTGCTAAAATAAGTCCTTTGAGGAGCGGATGAAGGAACTGGGGTTGTTTAGTTTGGAGAAAAGGCGGGTCAGGCTTGTATTGCTCTCTAAAATCACCTGAAAGGAGGTTTTAGTGAGATGGGGGTCACTCTCTTCTACTTGTCTCAAATGGAAGGACAAGAGGAAAAGGCCTAAAGTTGCACCAGGGGAGGTAGAGATTAGATATTAGAAAAAAACACTTTCACTGAAAGGGTAGTTAAGCATTGGAATAAGTTACACAGGGAGCTGATGGAGTCATTGCCTCCAGAAGTGCTCAAGAAGCACCTGGGGATATGGTTTAGGGGTGATTATGGTGATGCTTGTTGATGGCTGGACTAGACAGTCTTCAAGGTCTCTTCCAACCTTCACGATTCTGTGCTTGAACACTGTGCAAGAAGCTGAATGCAGGTATCTCAAAAGAGTAAGTTTTTACGACTTCTTATTTTATAGCTACAGCTGAACTGTAAACAATAATGATTTGAGAAATATTTCCATTAGTAGATTGCCAGGAAAAACACAAATATTTACTCTGTTTTTCAAGTCACCAGGTATCATAAATAAAGAAGTCATATAGGACTAGGTAACAACTCTGCTTGACACAGGCTGGTGATAAGCTTTGTGGGAGAAAGAATTTCAGTTTAGTTTGACTCAAGAATATTCAGTTTTGTCCTCGTATCTTCAGAAAGATCCTCTTGTGAACGAGTTGTCTTGGATGGTGAGGCCATTTTTACATAAACAACATTTTATAGTGACTACACATTCAAATGCTATGGCTAGTCTCATTTGTAGGTTACTACATGGAATTTCAACAGTATAATTTACAGTAGACTTCCCTACACGCACCTATATATGACAAAGGAGTTACTGAAAGCTGTTTTTAAAAGGTTGATTCTAAGGGAGCAAAATGTCAGAAGCAGATGTATGAAAAGAAGTACTTATTTGCAATCAGTGGGTTTTAGTTATTGAAACCTAACTTACAATTTGTTTACATTTACTGCCTTTTTTTTTAAGGGATGGAATTTTCAGCTACACTAGTTATTGGTTAAGTTGTCCAATTCCCACTGAAGCGTGCCAAGACTTCCGCAAGCTTTCTGTTCAGCTCAATAGTGCTTATGCCATCAAAGCTTAAAAATAAGGATGTGATCCTTCTTAGAGACGTGCATACACATCATACCACATTTTCAAAGTTACACTTAAGTCTTGGATACCCCTATCTCACTTCTATACAACTTCTCTATTAATACCCTTTTGATAAATCAGAGCATTTGCAAGAATACTATCATAGCCATAAATAACTAATTTTGTGGCACTTACACACTAAAAAATATAATGGGTGGCATGAATGTCATGTTGGGCTACTTCATATTTTTAATTAACCTGAACACTTCAAAGTCTTCCCAATATTACAAAAAACACCCCAAGACAACAAACACTGGATAATAATCACAGAAGATTAAATTCTATAATTTCTTACTTTAAAGTATATCATAGTTCAAATTTTTGTCACTGAAGAGTGACAGTGAAGAGAGCCAGGGCAGAGCAAGCTACTCCACAAGCTGCAGAATGAGGGAAGCTTGGTTTCCAATGCCCTTGGCACCCTATGAACCTCACTCCCCAGTACATTCCCCTCAACTTCCTCCCATGACCACTTATCTCCCCTCATGCCCACTGTGAAGCTGTGCATGAATTAAACAACCAACTTCTTCTGTAGTCAGAAGTTTTGGGTTGTTCATTAATAAACAGGAAATAACAATGGAAATGTGTCAATGGAGACAACCACTTCACATATTTCCCAGAAAAGTGCACTTTGAACTTTTGATATAAGATTTCCACAAATAAGTTCCTCAGCCAATAACAAAAACTATTTCTCAGAGATGAAAAAGCTGTGCAGTGACTGAGGTGATGCTTAATTAAATCAAGTCACTTTCCCTGAAGTTTGAAAGAAACTGGTTTCTCAGCAATAATTAATCACATCATGAAAACTTGCTTTCACTTTGGTACTTCTAGACCAAACACTTTTTAGAAGGACATCAGCTGTTTCGGAAAAGGAAAAATTTTCTGCAGTGATACACTTCTTCCTGTTGTATGATCCTCACATATCACTGAAGCATTCTATGCACACAATGAGAACACTGAAAGACAGAGCAATCCTTATTTCCCATTGTTCGCTCCCAATTTTCATTATTCAACCACTAATATTTTTTCAAACAAACATGACTCCTACACAGCTAGTTAACGTATTTTGTTAGCAGAAGCCTAATTCAGCCTAAATGAGGAAGTTGGGTTAAAAAAAAAAATACACACCACAGAGACATGTAACCACAACACATACACCATAGATGATTAGATCAGTTATGCTGCTAAGTTTTAAAAGAATAGTGTTTGATTTTACGGACATCACCTGGGATACTTGCGTAACATCAGCAAACGAAGACGATCTTTAGCCTCCTCAATGTTAAGGGGTGGCCTTTGTGAAAGAGTCGTATCATGTTCTAATCTACTCCAGAGATTCTGAAGTTTTATTAGGAGCCCTGCTTTGTCTTGTTTTCCCACAGAGATCCAGTGAACTCCTCCTGGAAAGTAATCTAACAAGAAAAGCAATGTTAATAATGTTACACATTTAAAACCAGAAATATTTAATAGCAGCTTACAATAGCAATCAAGATCTCAACAATAATTAAAATATAAACCTATAAAGTCTATTGCAAGCCATCCTTGCAACTCTACTGTTAACAGCAAAGGATGGTTTTACAAGAATGCTATTGTTCATTTTTAAAGGAACAAGCTCTGTAAAACAAATTCCCACAAAAATTTCACACCCCTACTGATGCTGCTGTCCCTCCTTTTCACGTGTCTTCCTGCCCGTCCCTCGACAACCCCTTCTGTACCCATCTTTCTGCTAGTCTGACTTAGTATTTGCATTTTTAACCCAGTATTACTGCAGAAGTTCAGAGTTCAGGATGTAAAAGTGATCCAAAAACAGTCATCAACAAGACATCTAGAAGAGTCAGCTGTAGCAGCAGATGCTGTGGTAACTATCCTTACATCATGTTTTTTAATGCCCAAGTCCTACCTTCTCCTCCTAGAGTCCTATGTAGGGAAAAATAAATTAAAAAAAAATACCATTACATGGTTTCATTTATGATCTGCTTTAAGCTAAGGTGATCATTCCACAAATGTCTGCCGTTGTTAAAATATATGCAAAAGTTAGACCAAGACTTTTTAGACTCACATAGCAAGGAGAAGAGTCTAAGGACTTTACTAGCAATGCCCAAAAGGAATATAACTAGTTATATTATTTTTCACTAACAGAAACAACAATTTCAAGTTAATTAAGGATGTCTCTACTCTCATAAACCAAAGCAAATTCTAAGGTGAAAAGCTATTCAAAACTTTTCCAATAAACTAATAAAATATTTAATAGTCCTAGGGCACTAAATGGTTATGAAAGTTGCACGTTGCAAGCAAATATTTCAGAAGCAATGAAGGAACTTAGAAACCTGAATCACTTTCAAGATGACATATGACATTGCACTATATATGTCCAATATGCGTATACCTGGTGTAATTTATTAAAAAAATATTGATTTTTTTTTTTTAAAGTACCTTCCAAGAGCTGATGATCCCTTAAAGCTTCTGCTGTTAAAACAGTCTTCCCACAGCCTGCCATTCCGTAAACTGTGACCCAGCCTGGATCGCTTCCCAAGCAGCACAGTTTCTTTTTAATAGCATCTACCAGTTTTGGCCGAGTGACAAACACAACTGGTCTCTGTGGTACACCTCCTTCACAGAGAACTGTCTTAACTAAAGTTGAAAACAAGAAACACAAAAATAAGAAGTGAATTCTAAACGTGATGCCTCTTCAAACCCAACAAAATAACTCCCCACCCAAAATAACTAGTGGGCTCCCTCCCCAACTCATGACCCATAAAAATACTCTAAAAACTGCTGGACTCACACCAAACACTTAAAAAAATATTGCTTTCTGGAAATAAATTACTTAACAGGTCATTAGCTCTCCAACTACAACGGTGTTCCAATTAATAACTGCATGAGGTAAGCTAGTTGCTAGAACTTAAGAGATAAGTAATAGCTTTGGTAGAAGCTGTGGCCAACACAGGAGCTCAACATTACTATAACCAACAAACAAGTCACTTTCTCAACCAGAAGTTACCACCCCATGGATGGAGAAGTAAAAAAGGATGCCATGTAAGGCTTTTACTTGGCAGTTAACAGCACAGCACTGTGGCCCAAGCAAGACTTTCATTGATTTAAGTTGAGACAGCATGACTTGAAGTAGAAGAGGTAAAGCTTAGCAGGAAAGAAAATGCACACTTTATCTGTCCACTTAGTGGCTGTATGGAGTAACATATTACACTGATAAACTTGGACTACATGAGTAAGATAATCTTTTAAAATAGAAATGACCTAATATGAACATTTTTAATATGACCTACAAAAGTTGTAACTGTTGTAACTCTCCTGCCACATTAAATATGAAATACAGACATACTAACACATATCAAAACAAGGGAATGCACAAGTATTACAGATAGTCACTTTCTAAGGGGTAAAAAAGGCAACTGGTCTTTACATTCAAGCACAGGGATTGCTGGAGTTACACTGACCGTATGAAGTCATTCCATCCATTGAACTCTTTCTGTTACCAGAGGAGATAGAAGGGATGCCATCTTGAAGACGTGCTGCAAGATCTCTGTACCCTTCATGAAGCAGAGCATTATAAAAGGATCTATATGAATTATTATCTTTTGTAAGAATAATGTTTATTAGCATAGCTGCTCGTTCCTTCTGGGTATTCTAGAAAAAAAACCCCAAAAACATTAAAAGAGGTATCATACAAAAGAGACGTTAGAAATAATTTAACCTATTGCTTTGTCAAATATAGGCTTTTTATAGTTAGAGAAATAGCCTTTAACTTGAACAAGCCCTTAACTCAGCCTTATGAAGTTCAATACAATCTGTGTGTTGGATTCATTTGATGAATCCTGGAATCAGATAGACAAAAATTCTTTAAAAGCATGTGAGTACACTAGGAAGATAAATAACAATGAAAGACGATTCTACCTGCTGTTTCACTCTCTCCTCCTCCTCTAATGTTAGTACTTCGTCAGAAATCATACGATCCATAATATAGGAAGTCTTGATGTCTTTTTCCAATGCCTGGCGATTCATAAGTAAATAATTTCTACTCTTGACATCCATGTTCCTTCAGTGTGAAAAAGTGGAGGGGCGAGGGGAGAAGTCAAGTAAGAACTGGAACATAACTTACCAGTACAAAGAAAGAAGCTTTAAAATAGCTTATGGATTTTGGTTTTAAAATCAGAAAGAGTAGCAAAGGAGCTGGTGGAAAACATGTACAGGAACTGATAAGTACTGCTAATTCTGAAAATAAGAAGTCTGAGTCCTTTTCCCCATTTCTAAAAAGGTATATGAACACTTGTGGAGCTACAAAACCACAGACTTTGAAAGCTTCTCCTATACTAGGAACTTGCTAGATGTCTCTATGAAAAGGTCTTCTCCCCATCCACTAGAACCCTCAAGTCCTTGGATCATGTGATTGGGACAACAGGATGAGAAAGAGGACTGGTCTCATCACACGAGATAAGCTAGCTGCTGTCTCCAAGTTCAAAACTCCATACGAACACACTTAGATGTTGACTCATGATGAAAGACGAAGCGCCCAACAGTACCAGTAACTGCACTGTACCTTCCTTTGTCAGCATCTGATATACAATAAAAGCCTGCATTCTTCCTCTATGTCATTAAAACCCACTCCTGACAGAAAGCTCCGTAAGCCAGTTCAGATCTCTGCACGGAGCAGCCCCGCAGGTGCCCGCAGAAGCGCTCACCTTTTGGGCTCGCCCCCTCCTTCGGGCGCTGCGGAGATGCAGAGCAGCTGCCTCTGGATCAGCCCACGGCAGAGCGCCTCTTCCGCAGCGCTGACAGAACCGCCTGTTTGCGCCGAAAATTACGGGATTAGGAAAGCCTTCACTCCACCTTTATCCACCGCAGCGCTGAGGAAAAGGGGACGCGGAAGCTCCCCAGCCGAAAAACGTCCAGGCATTACTATTGCTATTATTATTATGCCAACAACAACAACAGAGCTATACGTGAAGCAAACACAAAAGAAACGGCCCCAGAGGCACCCAAAACAAAGGGTGAACTCGCATCCGAGCCGCCGCTATCAGCCGCCGGGAGAAGGAAACAGAAACCGGGGCGCTCACACCGCCCGCCCCCCCGCTCTCCCGCCGCGGTCCCCCGGCCCCCCAGGCAGAGCCCTTCCCGCTCTGCTGCGGTGCGGCCCGGCTCGGCCCGGCCCTTCCCCTCCCGTCCCGCTCCGCCACCGCCGCTCACCGGGGCAGGCGCAGCACCCCCACCCGGCGGAGACGCCGCTCCCTGGCCCGGCAGCGCCGCGACGCTTCTTCCTCCTTCCGGGCCCGCCCAGCCCCGCAACACAAGGCCCGGCAGAGCCGAGCCCCGGCCGTGCATGCGAGGAGCGCTGCCCCGCCCACCTGCGCCGGCCCCCGCCAGGGGAGGGGCTCCGCGGCCTGTAAACGTGGTGCCTGCGGGGCGGGGTGGCGCTGCCCGCCCCGCCGCTGAGGCCGCAGGAGCGCCGGCGGTAGGGGGGACGCGGCGG